>RSEF01000006.1:4454421-4498716 GCA_003993805.1 Himantopus leucocephalus
TTTCATTTCTTTGGATGCGTAATAGGAATTGAGGAAGAGGGTATTTTTTGGCCATATAAAGGCGAACATCTTTTTTTAGAAGTGAAATGGGGCCTTGAGTATTTAAACAAAGTAGACAGATTTTGACCATCTTTCTAGAGAGGCCACACCTAAATTATATACAGCTCAGCTGCTTAATTTTGGAAGAGACTGTGCTGAGTCATTGCTCTCTGAGCTGACACTTGTTGTTTGAAGAAGCATGGGTGTTCCCAAAAATTCTTGATTAGCCAGCCAACTAATTGGCTGATTGACCAGCCAAATCTTGATTGACCAGCCAACTTTCTCCATGGCGAAGAGGTGATGAAACAAAGTTTCTATTAGCCTCAGAAAAATCTCTATCTGCCTATGTTTGAGAACCTGCTAGAAGGGGGAAGCAGGGGATGAGCAGGTCCTATCTAAACAGTTCTTGAGCGTGGGATTTGAAGAAAAAGGGTTTTTTATGCAACAGGGAAGGTTTTTACGCAGCAAGGAGTACATTTTCACTGCAGGTGTGTACACTGGAAACATGGAGCGTTCCAGAGATGCAAAAATATATTTTTCACCAACGCACTGCTGGCAGGGAAATTCCAAGAATCATCAATATTGTTTTGAATTGTGTGGTGTTCCACATGCTCATGTTTTAAATCATCAGCTGTTTCCATTGCCCTGTGGTGGGAAAGAGCTTTCCCTGCTTCAAGATCGTTTGGAAAAAGGAAAAACCGTGGCCCTATCCCACATACAAACTCCAGAAATTCAGGAAGTAAAAACACTGGTTGTTGGACCAAACCAAAGACAACGTCCAACTACCACTGAAAACAAAGACATGCAAAAGCAAGGTAGAAGCCTAAGCAATTTTATTTTTTTTTTGTTATCAGAAAGCCAAATGTTTAGCCAGATTCACACACTACCACCAGCTCGGAAGCAGTTGCATACTGCAAGAAAGTCTCTCGCTTAGAATGCGGTTAGGTTGCCTCAATTTGATAGGCACAGGCACAGCACCGGTTGTTCAGCTGAGTGCCCTTGAATGTAATATTCATAGTGTTAGTGTGAGAAAGCAATTTTGGCACTAAAGTACATAGTCATCATAAAGACAAATGAATTATAAAAGTAAGTATTTTAGCAACTGTCTGTACTTAAAGAATATCCTTGATCTGAACGCATCTCGGGCTTTCTATTTATCGCTTGCCATTCCCAAAGAAACATCCCCTGCCAGTAAAAGCTGGTATAATGGTACTCCTGCACCTCTGAGCTCCCAAAACACACTCATTTCTTTGCCTGTAAATATACTGCTTTTGGGCACGAGCCCAGGTTCTAAATTGCGTCAAACCATGTATAAAATTATCCAACTCAGGCGTTAAAAAGGCATACATAACATCTTGAAAGCTTGTCTTACTTGCCTGCTTCTATTATCTAGTAAGACAGTATTTCTTTCAGGCTTCTGTTCAGCAAAACATCTGATGCTACATATGTTGCACATTACATGTTTTAGTATTACAGCCTCTGGCACAAATATTTCCACTTTTAGAATGACAACTGATTGCGGTTATTACCAATAAAGAATTCTTTTCAGACGATTAGAGAAGTTGCTTGCATTCACTTCAAGCATCTCTGCCACTTTAAGGATTGTTTTTATGCACTCTAATGAAATAATTTTCTCTGCGATAAAAGTCATTTACAATACACAATCACGTTCTTGAATGCAAGAAATACAAAGATGCCTCTTTATTTATTCATTTTACAGAAGAACGTAAGTCCCAGCCTGTAAGAAAACGCTACTTCCTCTAAGACTCCATTTTAAAATGTAAACTTGGAGTATACGATGTCAGAGCCAGAAGAATTATTCAAGACACATTTAAGTCTTTATTCCTGAATTAGATACTGATTAGATACTGATCAATAAAAAGATTAAAAATTATCACCTCAATTGCAACTGGTTTTCTAAGGTTTGTATCTTCAGGGTGATTGTGAACTTGCAGGTGTAGAAGGTAGAAAGATGTGTTCAAGAAAAAAAACACAAATGCATTTCAATTCTTCCTTCATAAATGCTGTTCATATGAATGTCTGCCTGTATCTTCAAATAGATAAGGCATTGGATCATTTTGATGGTCACCTGCCAAATAAGGCCAGGCGCACTTCTCCAAATGAGCCTTCTGGAAGCACGTGTATTTTAAATTAGAGTCCAAGTAGGCATGGTTTCTATCATACTGTGATAAAGTTTGGAACCAGGGCATTAACTTGCCCAAAAACTATACCTCTTTCAGAAAATACCTCCACTGAAAAACACTGCCTGTGAATTAACAGGGGGAGCAGCAGAATGAGAATTACTGAGAAAACCTTATCTTTCCATCACTGTCAGCCAATAGGTGTTGGCTTAAAAAAAGAACAAGATTAGTCCTCATAACCTTAACTCTCTTGTATGATTCAAATGCAGGTATGGCCACGCAGAGACGCTAAATATATTGAGCTTGTAAAGGTATTTGGGATCAAGAAAGTGGAACTTGAACAGCAATCAGCGGTGACACAGAAAAGCCCATCCTAAAACATTTCCGTACTTGTGCAGTCCTGGGGGCACACAGCCAGATCTTTGCTCTCAATCACATCACAGGTGCCATCCGGACAAGTCTTGATACTCGGGGTGCACGTGGAATAGTTGGTGGTGATCCCTGTTAACACAGAAACAGACAGCTGCCCAAATACCACCAGGCTTTGAAGGAAAGCTTATTGCATCTTCTCAGCGCACGCTGACACACCACAGCACAGGTTACTTTTCTTTTTAAAATAAACATCCATGAATATAAATACCGTCTGCTAAAGTAACAGGCAAGACAACAGCAAAAAGCAATATATATTTTTCACCGTGTTTTCTGCTTTTGATAGCCCTTTGGGCGCGTCACTTGCAGTTACAGCGAGTATTACTTGAAAAAGAGCTAGCTGACCATTTTGAGACTGAAGCGTGGCTTTCACAACTAAAGATGTCCCTACACAATTTCACGCATGCTTGAATATGAAGGTTACAAGTAGTCAAAGAGAATTTGTGATGCTCATGCAGTTTTAAGGGATAAAGCATCAGCACAGAAGCATTGTTCTGGAGGAGTCAAGAGTAGCGTCACCAGTCAGATCTGTGCTACAGACCACGAAAACAAAGACAACACAGACACAGCTTCTGGGCTCACTAATTGTCTGCTGAGGCATACCTGCTCAGAGGCTCACTGGTACGTTCCAAATGCAATTCGTGGTCGCGGAGATTATCTTGCAAGCCATAAGTCACCCATTCCACTTACACTGCAGCAAACCCAATTCACTACCTGGTGTTTTACGTACCGTGTTCAACATCACCAGGGACAAAAATCAAGAATGACCATTCCAACTTAACCTCATTTTCCTTCCTAATGCGTGTTTCATTTGGGTACTATAATGAGTTTTTATAGTTCCAGCTTCTGCGTAGTTTACTACGCCATATTGTCCAACCAGAACAAATCAGTTTATATCTACGGAAGTCAAATGCACAATTACGACTAAACAGAAGTTTGATTTCACACAACAGAAAGGTACCTTTTCCGCTCCCCTGTCTCCACTGGCATCTTCCTGTTAGCACTCCCAGGCCACCACACTCCTCACATTCAGCACGGTGCTTACTCACAGCACAAGAGTCAGGGCAGTCCTCCTCTTTTTTTAAAACTGTTGGGAAGAGTGTTTGCTGTCAGTGCAGGACGAGAGATGAATATGCATGCAAGTCAGCTCAAATCAGAAGGAAAACTCTGTTCTTACGAGCAAATAGGAAGGAAAGAAAGATGGAGAAAGGAGAGAAAGACTGAACACTGACTGACCCAACTGTCAGTAAANCGCATGCAAGTCAGCTCAAATCAGAAGGAAAACTCTGTTCTTAGGAGCAGATAGGAAGGAAAGAAAGATGGAGGAAGGAGAGAAAGACTGAACACTGACTGACCCAACTGTCAGTAAACTTAGATAACAATTAAAGAAAAGTCCAGGTGTTTCTCTTGTGAAATAAAAGGCAAACACGATGGCATGGTTATCTTTACTTGACAGCACACTGTCAATGCCTAGAACTGTAGAAATATGCTAACATACGGGTAAGAGAAAAAAGGGGACCATAAGTACTCATAGCTTCATACAAAACTTTTAATTAAGGGAAAGCACTTAGTACTTGGGCTAATGCAGTAGTAGCCCAAAGAGCAACAGCTCAGAATGTGTGATTTCAGACAGCACAAGGCTCCTGCAAATAGACGAGTCCACTGCAGCCTTCTGTTTCTTCTTCCTCAACCCGTTTGGCTCTTGGCATAGGAGCTGTCATACAATACAAGGGAACGGAGGCAATCGTCAGGTAGAATCGTAAGGTTCTGCACAAAGTGTGATATGGTTTGGAGAAAAATGATTATTTACATTTCCAGTGTAATCCTCCTCTGCTATGGCTGTTGTAGAATATTTCTAACATTCTGCCCTGATGAACTTCTCAATAAAATGAAGTCAATGCGATTGCTACAGGAATGTTAAGCAAAAAAAAATTTAAAAAAGGAAAAACTGGAGTGGGAAGTGGGGAGAAAGATGATTGACTAAATATACTTAGGCCAGAGATTTGTGGTTTCATATATATAGACATAACTATTTTTTTCTTCTACAGGATTACGTGAAATACAAAATAAAGGTCACACAGACACACAAAAAAAGATTCCTGTAAATCAAATGCCATCATGAATACTAGGAATTGCATATAATATACCACCTTTCTGTGCATTAGTTCTTCAAACAAATACCTGCTACAGGCAGGTCCGATTCCGAACTCAAAATGCAAACTTTGCGATCTGTATCTTGTAACTCAGACTTGTTTTCATCGTTAGTGCCATCAGTTTATAGATACCCTATTAATGCATCACCTAATACTTATAACTCTCGTAAACAGTTCCAATTAACTCAAGTACTTACCAGTTCCTTCCAACACAATAGTGAGGAGGGTTTTAGTATGTTTCCTGCTCTGTTTGTCTGTAGCTTGAATAGTGTATTGTATTTCCTTGCATTCGGGTCTGCGTAGCACAGAGGAATCATTCACATAAAGGCTTCCCCATTTGCCTTCTCGGCCCTGAAGTATGCTGACAGGATAGCAGCTTACGTTGAGGGACAGTAACTTGTAGGTGATGTTCACACCACGGAATTTCATACAGTTTTCGATGCAGATTTTTCCTATCTAGGCTCAAACACCAACAAAGGAATCACAGACAACAGAAACAAAACTATACATCAAAAATATTCTGTGCTTCCCAAAAAGACCTGAAAGAAAATTGAGCATATTACACCTTGCAGAGTTCAGCATTTATCTTGGGTTTACAGATTTGATATTTTACTACCAGTGCAGGACGTGAGCCCTTCAAATGTGATTTATTCTCAGTAAAAATGAGAGGGAAAGTATTACCATCGTCTTCAGACTGACAGTGGAAATGCAAAAAGCCTGGACCCAGAGACTCAGTGATATTTGGTGCCTATGCTGACGGTCAGCGGTGTTCAGTAAGAACAAGACCCTGTGATTTCGCAAAGTCCGACTTCAGTCCCTGCCCTGTCCCAGCCTGACCAGGGAGAAAAACTTTGGTTTTGCTTGAGAAAGCAAACAGTTCAGTGCGAACAAAGCTGAGACTATTTTCAAATGAGATAGAAATAGAAATTGCTAATACATAATTTTCATAGTATTACAGTCAAAATGCTTCTGGCCAGCAGAGTTCTCTGACAGCCTTAAAAGGAATAAGAACCTCATTGTTTCCCATTTGCAGTTTTTAAACATTTTTTGTATCTAAAAATTAAAATATGTTGGTTTGCCAAATTTGAACTTTAGCCTGCCAGAATATCTATGCTAGAGCGCTCCTCAGTCTGAAACAGTTTATCTAAGAAGCACAGGAATGTAAAGCCCCGTCTCCTGCCCAGCTCCTGTAGGAACTGCTCCAAAGCTCACTTTGGTTTTTCCATTTACAAGAGTGGGATTCGGATCAGGTCCAGAGGCATTGGCTTTCCTTGCAGGGAAAACCACAATGGGAAGGGTGGGGTGTTATTTAAGGGAACTTGGTGATGGACTCTTTTCAAATGCTGCAGTTAAGATGATGTGTTTTCAAGTAACACCACTGCTGGTAAAAGCATATCTGTACATATTGGGTTTAGCATTCTTATTAAAGAATGTTAAAAAAAAAACCAAACCCAACAAACAAAAAAGGTTTTTGTACTAAGACCTCTTCCTATGAACCTGGACTATTTAAAGTCCTAGAGGAAGCTTTTGCAGTCCTAGAAGCATACTTTGTCATAGGATACTCCCACTTCATCTAATTTACTCCTATTCACATCACCGACTGGTCGCTCGGCACCATTTGCTGGGGGTTTTTGTTGGGTTTTTTTTTGGTGGCAGGATAACATACAAAGACTATTAAAGCAATCAGAAGTTAGGCCATTTCTTCCACACTGTCTCCTCTCCACAGCATGATGGGACTGGCTGGAAGAAAAAGAAGGAAAAAGACTTCAACTGTTCATAAACTGTCTAGACGCAAGGTCTAGACAGGTCCCTTCCAGAACCACGTCATCTTAGCTTCGGTGCTGCGTTGCAACTGGCAGTGCTTTGCAACTGCTTAGATGGTGTTTCTTTGAGGCAGCAGGAGAACATAACGATGTTCCACAGCATGAACCTTTATATAGACTAAATTGTCCTTTCTGCCTACTCTCTCATAACTGGTTTTTCCAGGCACCTTTTTGATCAACAGAAATTTCCTGCAAAGGGGATGGAGAAGACCCCATAAATTTGGGGTCTCCGAAGAGCAGATTATCCTTAGAGTAGCACATGGGCCAGTTTTCCTTTCTCTGTACAATCTGAGGAGAAGCTAAAAATGCGCCCCACTCAAGAAGCTTCTACAAGAAAGATGGGCTTTCTCTTTTTGCCTGATTCCGCTAGGTAAAGCCCAAGCTTGTAACTTTGCCCTGCACCGCATGTTCTGGAGACAGCACAGCTCTCAGAAACAGCAGAGCACAGCCCCAGGGGAAGGAGGCAGAAGCAGCCAGTTCCTCTTTCTCTTGAGGAGGGTGAAAAAGACCCTGGTAATCAGGATTAACATCAACACGCAGAGGAGGAACCTACAAAGGTGCATTTTGCAAGACACACGATAGTTAACACAGAAATACCATAATCAGAAATAGGAATGGAAAAATCCATCTTTTGCACTTCAGAGTTTAATAAAGTCCGGATAATGATAATGACAACGTTCCTCTTCACTGAATTCCAGGGACATTTGGACATATAACCTCTCTAAAAATCTCCGCCAGTGTTATTCATCATTTGTCTCAGTAAATGTCAATAGAGCTTTAAGTCCTTTGATAAGTTAAATGCCACTGGGCAAGCCTGTACCGTCAAGGCCATGCTTCTGTTATTCAATTCATTTAGCTGCTCAAATAGACAAATGGCATCAGCCCAGCAGTTAATCATTTCTTCACGCTCTTGTGTTTTCCTTAAGGCAAGAGACAGTTCAGCCTTCACATTGATTTGGCCCAGTACTTTTCCTCACTGCTCTGGCACACCACAGCTAATTATGCAGATGACTTTAATAATGTGAAGTGCTGGGGACTAAGCTGCTTCCATTGACTTGTGCTCCAACCTAAGCCCACTGTAAATTCAAACCCAGCCTCAGAAGTGAAGGATGACAGTAACTGGTCAAGACCATCTCTAGAGCCAGGATGAGGTTTTTTTTGCTGGTCAAGAATCAGAACAAAATGTCTTTGTGAATTTGTCTTTAGGCAGCACAAAGAGAGATCTCTTCCCACAGACTTGGAGTCCTTCTTGCCAGAAACAGTTTTCCCTGCTACTACTGCCACCCAGTGAAACTGCACAGTCATTGGGAACCGCCACTGTTTCCAGAAACCCTAATATTCCCTTTCAGACGTTGGACTGTCCTGACAACATGCAAAACCAGCAGCTTTAAAAGTTAACTGGTTGTTTTGTTGGGTTTTTTTTTGGTTTTGCATCCTAGAACTAGAAAACTGTATACTCCCAGACTTCAAACAAATGCGTTCACGCAATCTAGGGTATGCACAGTAAGCATGGTTTAACCAAATTTAATTTGGAATTCATTCATTCATAATATTATTGTATGCATACACCTATATGTAAAATACATATATACAGACAAAAAAAATTAATTCATATATATTCATACACAACTAACAGTTAAGTTTACACACTTTTTAAAATCACAGTTACGCTGTGACATATGCAGTTGGGGCCCATTTCTGGATGCTAAGAGCTAGACTGAGTATCTTACACACCTATGCTGTTATTTCTTTTAGGAGGAACCCCACTGATTTCGTCCTATCTCCAGGCAACAGGTTTTTTTACACCACTGAGAATAAGGCTTTCACAATCTGGTGCTACAAAAAACCCAAACCTAACATCAAAAATACTGTGATCTGCACAAAAAGCACAGAACATGCTCTGAAGTTTCTAATGGACTGCAATTTTAAAAGTCGCGGCCGCAAGGCATCACAAAATATCATGAAGTAGTAGCTTTTTGTAGGGAGCCTGCTGTGCGAGCATACTTGGTATCTTATTTAGGATATTCAGTGCAGAGTACAGGTAAAATGTCCCTTGACTAAGCAGCAGCATTTTTATTGATCATGTAAGGGCTGTTCCATACCCTGACACGCGATCAAGCCGTAGTGCATTCCATCAGATTAAATATAAGAACACCCAACATATCTAACTTCCCTTTTTCTTTCTTTTTACAATTGGCCAGAGGCTTAAAGATTAATAAAACTGAATTCTTCCTTAGAAGTCTTCTAATGCATTGGTTTTTTTCTGCAATTGGGATGATCATATTTTAGTCTCAATCCTCCTTTCTGCTACAAGTACAGCGGCAGTTTTATGGCTTTATTTAGTTGTGAGGTATACTTTCCAGCAGCTCCCCCAAAATGGCTCAATCACTGATGTTTTTAATATTCACTTTCGTAACATTAATTATATTGAACTAGTTCCCTATTACTGTACATGTTCCATAGGAATTACATCGTAATTTTCACCTGATTAATGTCAACCTGCTTGAAAGTGTTTCTGGAAAGCATTATTAATGGCAATGGTGGTGATTAAGCTAAAATGAGGGTTAAATTAGGAAACACATTAATTACTAACTAGCCATTATCTAGAGAAAAGCCATTAACATACTGGAATATGTAGAGCTGGGATTCCAGTAGCTGGGACAAATTTCTCTTTTTGCCCTTGATGTTTTCCCAGTTATTTATGCCTAAGCCACTCATGGTTGCAAGTCCTTCTGTCTATATTTCTCTCTACTAATACTTCCACGTGTAGCCCCTCTTCTGTTATTATGCGATGGGAGAGCTAGCGTCCAGTCTACCTGCTGTCCACTGCATCCAGCAACGGTCACATTGCTATGAGATCTTTCATTGATTCTACTTAAAATAGCTACAACCAATGCTTTAAAAACTCATCTTGCCCCAGTGATCCATCTACTAAGCTCCGTCTCTAACAAAGAGTGAAAGTGTAATTAACACGATTCTTACTTGTGCAAAACGTTCAGCATTTCTGTTCACTGTGAACTGGTAAGTCACGTTTGGAAACTGAATGCTGACAGGGAGGATGGAGACATTGAAATGAAGCATCACCGATCTTTCTGGGCCGTGAAATTCCGTGTCATTCACCAAAACATCCAACTGGAAGGAACGATGCTCTGTGACTGAAATGCTTTTATTCAGTACCAGTTCTGCAAAAGAAAAGATTAGTCTATTACCGACCCACATTATCTGCAAATACATATTTTGATACTGCAATCCCAACAAAACGATATCAAAATTACACATATCAAAGGTAATCTTAACAGGAAGCAGAAGGTGAGTGAAATGTGAAGATATGCTCCTATGGAGTTATGTTCTGTGCCATTCAAAATGTTTGGAGATGTCCTCTTCCCTTCTAACTGCTGTGCTGANGGAGACTTCCTCTTCCCTTCTAACTGCTGTGCTGAGAATCCTACAATCAGAGCCTCTTGCGTATCAATATACGCAACATCATCCCGTATCCTCCCTTACCCCAGAGATGCACAAACTCCATGTTTTCAGTACAGGTTTAAAACTTGGCACTTGCTTAACTTGAAATTTCTCCGCTTTCTTTGGCTCAGTATTTACAAAATGCTTAGAAAAGTTCAAGAGCTTATTGGTCAATTACTAACAAGTAACTTCTCCTTTATTTGAAGAAAGAGACCTTACTGTACTCATGTTGAGTTCCCCTCACTTGGCTGCCATTTGGGCTGAAGTGGATTTCATCAAAGATGTGCTCTACCCGAAATGTTTCACTTATCCAGGGATCGTCGGTAATGATTGTTCCCGTGTATTTCTTTCTGCTGCTTTCAAGGGGATAAATAGGTGTGGTGTCTGCATCGTATACAGTTAGTGTTGCAAGGACGGTTCCCTAGAAGGAAATAATAAATAGCATTATTGAATGACCTTGAAGCTTTCTTCCCCTGATACGTGTTAGGAGATCAAAATATCGGTCAAATAAAACCTTACAGCTTTCACTAAAGTCCACTTTCATTCAGATTCATTTTAAGCTTCAGGTCACCACTATTTCACACCTATTTGGATCTAAGTTAGGAGCTCAAAAGAAGATGGCATTAAAAAAGAAATTGTCATACAATCACTTGAGTCTATGTCTAAATACAGCGCTAAACTTTTGAGGTAGGAAATGAGTGCACGTGCACAGCTCTTGATTTTTTCTCCTTTTTTTTTTCCTTTTAAAAAACAATAAGTCAATGTTATTCTACAATGCTACTAAAAAAGCAGGTAAGGTGTGCACTTAAAAGACAAGGAAATACATTCAGACAGGTCAAACTCATTACCTGAGATGACAGAAGTGGCCTGGGTTGCCTGTCTTCTGCTTAGTCTACTGGATTGCTGTTCTCTACCTGGACACCGAAGCCACGAGGCCTTTAAAACTTTCATTAGAAATTCTTTTGTCACAAGTTCATTTAGTTACGAGAAAAGATTGAAAGTTTCCAAATAGAATGCTTTTTTCCCACTGCAAAATTACTGTGAAATTCACTACGTTCTAAACGCTTTGCAGGCATGTAATTTCAAAGAGAATATTTTACTTTATAAAACAGTTTTATGAGACCTTCACTTTCTGTCATCCAAAGCTAAATCAAACTCCCAAATCTCCAAATTTTCCAAAGTTAAACACGGAATTACTTTATGACCAGGCAAATGTGTTCATAGGTGTCTTGTCAACACCTGTTCTAGTCGGGAGGTGGCAGCAAACTCCCAAAATCATTCTTTTCCCTTCCAGACACAAACGAGCAAAATACATTTTGAAGGGAAATCTGGCCGCAAAAAAAGAACGCCGCTGTTGTGAAACAGAAGACGTATCACGAAAAATGCATCATTTAGGTCCCAAAAGAAGTGCCTTCTCTGTCCCATTGACTTGTAAAGGGTTGTTGCTCTGTCGGGAAGAGGCAAAGGGCCCACCTGCGTACTGCTCTGCTCAAGCAGGGGCTGTACCTGTACACGGGGCAGATACAAAGAGGTTTGGACCTCTTGAAAGATCACCTTGGGGCGGTACGGGAAAAGTGGGAGGACACCACTAAAGCAAGATCCTGGAGCTCTCCCTTAACAGCCTGACGCTGGAAACTAACACCTTTGCAAGTGCAATGTTTGTCTGCAGCAGACATCCGTTCCTCCTAACTTTCTGTTAAGCGGTACAGCGCGCTAATAAATGTTCTGAACGGAGCTCTGATATCTCATATAGATTTGCATATATGGGAAGGATACATGCGTACACCTGTTGTAACAACTGTCAATTTTAGTCACCTGGGGGAAAGCAACCCTGTAGCAAATACAGAGAAAAGCTCAGTATGAGGAGATACAGCAATCCTGCCCACAGTCCTAGGAACGGTCCATCCAGACCTCGGGAACTGCTAACACATCTTTATGCTGTTCAAATTCTGACCCAAACTCTTCTTACTTTGGGATCTGAATAAAATATAACTCAGGGGAGAAGAATTCTGCAGACGCAGCGTTTTACAATCACAGCTCTAAAGAACATGGTGTGGCCACACACTTGATGCTGAGATCCATTGCCCAGAGCACGGCGTTCCCCAGTCATCATGCCTCCCACCACTGCGCTCCTACTTCAGGAACGAGATAAAGGAGAACATCACCTCTTTCCTGTTGAACTCCACGACAGCATCTGCAGTATCGGTGCCATTGGGAAGGAAAGGAGGAGAGTCATCTTCATCTAACACATTCACCAGGAAGGGCACCTCGACCTGCATTTCCCTGAAGCCCTCTCTCACGGTGCATTTGGCAATCAGCTCATATCTCTCTCTCTCTTCTCGATCTAGGCGCTGCGTCACACTCACGCCGGTGGTGTTCTCGTTGTATCGAAAGGGCACCCCTTCAGCTGAAAAACATAGCCACAGTATAAACAGGGACAACCGCTTCCCGTTAAAGGGCTCTGGTAGTTTTCTTCTTTAATGCTCTTTTGCAATCCAGTAAATCCATTTGGACATCATGACTGCATGATAAAAGGCAGAGTTAGAAGTGAAACAGAAGGAAGTTGTGGGGCTATATTAGGTAGGCAGAAAACATGGAATAGATGGGAAGATCCTACAGTCTAGAAGAAGGACAATTTAAAGCTCAGGAAATTCCCAATCTGCTCTTAGCAGCTGCAAACTCCTAAAACAAATCTTTTTTCCTTAGGGAAGGAGATAGTCCTCCTTCCCATCCTCTCTGTGTATCTCAAAGGCAAAAACTTCAGCCTCAGTTCACATTTGCAATGGAATTTCCTTTACAGAACCAACCTAGATGATCTACTACAAAAGAGATCTTAACAATGCAGCTGTTTACACCTATTGCTGGTACGCGAGTGGCTCAGTTCCAGTTTTACCTGCCAGCAGTTTGTAGGAAATGCTGAGATTCTGACACAGATGATGAACTGAGGGTAACTGGAGCTGATGGAATGTGCCAGGTGGTTTATTCTCCTTGATGTGAAAGGAGAGATCCATTTCTGTGAAGCAAAGCTGCCTTGCTGTCAGGGAACTGCAAGCTGGTGCAGTAGCATTGATCAAGGAGAGGAGAACCGTGGTGCGTGTAGCAGAGTCGCACTCTTTCTCTTGGAAAGGGTGGGAGGAAAGAAAGACATACAGCATCACCTTTGATAACGGCATCCAGTTTCCTACAGCTTAAAAAGAAAAAAAACAACACCAGAAGAAATATTTTATAGAAGACAAGCCAACGTTTCTTTTAGCCATTTTGTGCTCTAGTCTATTATTCCACAAACAACCATATAGTCCTATTATGTAATAAAACAATTCTTGAATACATCATCTGCTGGTTGGAAGACTTTAAATTTTAATCTTAATAACCCCAGTAAGCCAAAACACTATAGGTGTTCCCAGCAGTTTTACACTGTAGAACCTCACAGCACAGTATCAGCATTCTGTCTCTACGACACTGACATCAAACAGGTCACTATCTGTAATCAGCTTTTTGATAGGACTGGTTTTTGGAGGCACTACAGCAGAGTGGGGTGGCAGCAGGGAAAAAGAGCGTGCAAAATGGCAATAAATATTCAGGACAGACACACAACAACTGCTGTCGCTTAAGTCACAGTGTTCTGATCGTTTATGCCAGTTGAGGATATGCCCAAATTGTTTTTGCTTAGAGGACAAATTGCTTCATCATTTTAAAATACAAAGAGCTGGTCAAAAGATAACACAGAAGTTAAAATCAACCTGTGGCATCTACTAACACAGCCTCAAGCCTTAATTATTTTGATTACCTTGCTTTGACTACAGACAGAATGACAGCATCTCTGTAACAGATCTAACTCACTTGAAAAGATGCTCTAGGTCACTTTGATCCACATGAACAAAACAAGACTCTCAAGTTCTGGATAGCCAGTCTTCCTTTGTTCAGTTACAAAGAGCTAGCTGATATTCACGAACACCGAGTACCAAAAACGCAGCGAAAATGGGTGAGATATCAAGCGCTCAGCGCTTAAAAAATAAAGCAGTAAGTGTCTGAAGTTGAACATTTAAACATCAAGGCACCTAAGTCAAAGGGTAGTGTTGATATATGGCTCTTAACAAACTCAAGACAGTTACTACAGACCCTCTCCAACAGCAGAATTTCTGCAACTGATCACAGCGGTATGCCATTAACTCCTCACCCATTTCCTCCTCCACCATCTAATGATACCTAATTTCCTCATAGATCAAAATCACCAAAACCAATTTACTGCTACAGCATAAAAGAAGGGGGAAAAACTGAGATAATTAATTTCTGTAGTTCAATAGTAAGCTGCTCTAACAAAGCTAAATCTCAAGAGAGGGAGAGAGGCACACTTAACCGTTTCGTCCAAGAGCTGTTTGGTGTTACGTGCAAATGTACTTTCTGAATCCACACGACCAGAGTTTGAGGACCATTTATAGAAGAGTTTGAGCTAATCTAAGTGCATTGGTCTGGGAACCAAGCGCCCAGCGTGAACACAGCGCTATCGGCTGAATTTGCACTAGTAAATGAACAAACTGCAAATTTCAGTCTAAAGCTGTGACTTATACAGCTGTGAAATGCAGAAAAAAAATATTCCAAGTAATGCAATTTTCCCACCGTATTGAAGTGCAAAATGTGAAGAACTGGATCTGTCCCAGGTCAGTGTTTGCTTTGGCATACGGTTCCCTGCGTTTGCCGTGGGTTTCGTTAGGTCTGGTTCCTCTTTTTAAAGGGGCAGATGTGTTTGTTTCAAATGTGATGCTCATATGCTGCTGGGTAAGTCTCATGATCTGAATGCACTTTGCTTTAACGACAGATACTTCAACAAGAAAAGCTAGTCTTCTCATACTTACACAGCATGTTAAAGTCTTCTCTATCCAGACTTTTGCTGAGGTAGAGAAGTCCTGTTTTTTCTCTGATTTGAAACCAATGGTTTTCATGGGACCTTGCTCGAGAAATGACGAGATTCTGGCACAGATGAAAGTGGGCCACTTCCCCGTGTGAATCCCTCAAGGCATGGATGCGCAGGAGCGGCGTACCTGCTGGCTGATCGATGTAGACATTCTCCGAGTACTCTTTTCTGGGGAAGTAGAGACCAAAGGCAGCTGCAAAGGAAGGTACACAAGAGGAGAGTTGCTCCCAGTTAAATGGGGTTTGCACTGGCATTTTCTTAAGAGACGCATCTCCAAAGAACCAAAGGCTTCATTCTCTAAGGATTAAAGAAGCATTAAAAAAGATGTGGAAAAAGGCAGATCCTCATCTGGTGTAAATAAATATAGTTTTACTGCACTCGAGCCAGGGACATAGCCACCAAAAAGTTGGCCTGTATAGTTTAAGTTACAAAATCATCTGCTTTTTGAAAGCAAAACTGCTTTGCGGTAAAGATGGCCCAGTTGAGGCAGAACACTTAATGAACCTCTGCTTGCCAAATTTTACTTAAGTTCATATCTGGAGCTCTCAGCTGTAACTCCATTATCTCACAGATGATATTCAAAGAACGAAAAACGCTTTGAGGAAATCACCCACTTTAAAGGCCTAAACACAGCGTCGGCTGAGAGAAAACACAGGAATGTATCAACGGCTCACGCACTTTTCCTCGGATTGCATGAAACCTCTCTTACATAGGAGTCCTTTTGTGGCTCCCTCCCTTTCTAAACAGGCCAGAATGATACTTTTGGTAAAGAAATTGGGAGCTGTTTAAATAAAATTGGTATGAAAGTCTTGTAAGTATTTTAAATATGACAGACGGGAAAACCGAGAACTGACTTGCCTGACGTGGGGAGGGAAACGTACATTTATTTTTAATATGATGGCTGTGACTGACCCGTTGATCTTCTCCAATTCCCCCCTCCCAGCCCTTGCAGACATTTACATTTAGGAGGGCTCAGCTGCCCCTTGATGCCTGTTTCTTCAGCTGATCTCATCTGACCAGGTCACTTTGCAATGGCCTCTTCCTCTACCCCTTGCCAGTGCTTCCCTTCCAATTCTACTGTTCGCAAACATGACCACAGCAGAATGCTTGACAAGCAAGGCAGGTACACAGCGATGCTCACTGCACTCATGCTCACTGAAATACTGGAACCGTCACTCTTCTACTTCACCTGCACTGACAGTCAGCACTTACTCCACATTGCAGAACTTTGCATCATTTAACCCGATTTGATAAGGAGTAGGGCATATAAAAGGCCCACACATCTGCTGAACAAATGAAAATAATAACAATTTCCACATGTTACTAATACAAGACTATCTTAGATTAAATCAAGCCAGATACAACTGGAAAGAGCGGTAATACAGCAGTAAAATTAGGGATATAATGCCAAAACATCTTCAAAATAGCATCAGGCTAGAGCACGTATTTATTTTTTATTATTATTGGATCCATACGCTGTTCTACTGAATGGAGAGGACCACAAACAAACTGTAAACAAGAGACCTCTAATTTCATTTGGAAATACCACAGAAACCACTGTACCTTGCAGTGATTCATGACATCATCAGTATCCCTGGATGCAATTATATCCATGAGATTTACAGAGGCCCATTATTTTTTCTACATATACTTTGCAATGTATGAATAAAGTGGTAAAGTAATACGGTAGGTGAATTCGCTCCGAAGAAATTAATTCAAAGGGAAGCCAACAGTAATCTTTTTGAGTTTTAGAAAAGCATTAACTCCTGACGTCCTCTGTCTGGAGGAACATTATTACTTCTGATTCTGGTGCTATCACCATCTTTTTTTGTCAGTTAGATTCCTGAACACTCGTAATAAATTTCATGTATTTTCCCAGTCTCTCTGTCTTTTTTGAAGCGCGGGAAAGCCTGGTGAATCCGCACCGCCAGAAGTCCTAACGAACAGGTTCGTTAACAAGAGGGATAAGGGGATACCCAAATAGCAAGTCCAGTCCCAGCACAGGCAAAAATTTCCTTGAGTTATTTCCTATACAATCCTGATTCTAGAATCATGGAAACTTCTTCATGAGAAATTCAACACTGCAAATTCATTGCTCAAGACTAAAAAATGACTTTTAACCTACTGATGCATACAAATGAGGTTTATACAACATTAGCAATGACACAGAGGAATATTTACTTATTTCCTTATTTCTAAGACTGGGGTGAACAGTTCTAATGTGAGCAGTGCTGTGTGCTCAGCATCACAAACACATCACGCGGTGCAAGAACTCTGGCACCGTAGCAGAGACATGAAATCACCTCCAGTAAAAGGAGTATATAGAAAGTAGAGTGTACATAAACAGTATGGACGTGTAAAGTGTGAAACTGGAAAAGGGAAAAACGGGATATTTTGAGTTGTAATTATTTATGTCCTCGTCTTAAACAAGCGCGTTAATCTTTATCTGCTTTGCTCTACAAATCTGGGCCCACACTACATGGCCAGTACGTACACAGTCGTGCTTAACAAAGCACGTGAATAATTATGACAGACACTTAAATGTCCAAAACTTTGCATGCAACTACACCTCAGCAGAGGTCAGCATCCTGACTGTTCTGCGTTTGAAAGAAAAAGTTAGTATTAAGCTGATGAAGCTAAATTCTGTCCATCAAAAGCGTTACCTTTTAGTGCAGAGCATACTTGTATATTAAGGACAACACCTAAGTATACTTTTAAGTGACACCAGTGGATCTGACATACTTTCATGTTTTACTTAGAAAACAAGTATTTCAAGCGAAGAGACTTTACAACACTGTAGAAACTTAGATGGTAAAATTAAAAAAAAAAAAAAAAAAATCGATTTAGCCATGTAACAAGATTCACCCAATGCTGCTGATCTTGAAATTACTGAGATTTTGTAAAGTGGTTTGTGTCACTCTAACTCCATTTCAAGCACTGAAAGAGATGAGAGGTATGCAACAGACTGCCCAGGTCACAACCACACTCTGCATATAAATCTTTGGAGGCTGATTTTGAAGGAGACCTTTGAAGTAGAAACGTAGCACCCATTTCCCTGAGCTGCGTTCATTCCTTTAAGCCCTAGTAAGTTAAAACCAGATTCAATAAACTTGCCATCTGGCAAGTATGCTGCAGGAGGAAGAGGTTCTAATCCTGGCCACAGTTCCTTGTGTCCTGAAAAAAAAATTTAAAAAAAAAAAAAAAATCAATTTCCAAGGACTTGTGCAAGCTTCCTATGGAAGCCAGATGGAGTTTTTATTGAATCTGCCACTTAAATAAAGAAGAATTGAGATGGTTACGCTCAAAACTGGTGGTTAAAGTGCTTTTGCTTATGAATTAAAAGCAGAGAAACAATTTCACGTTACAACCTTGAAATACACCACGAAAAGGCTGTGCTGTGTAACATACATGAGTAACATAACAGAGAGAGAGAAAGACTGAGTTATTGGAATATTTTGTAATCTTGGAAGCTTTTTTTAGAGGATGCTTCAGCTCTCTTCTATTCTACAATCAGCGCCGAAAACACGGCAGCCTCTGATGGATGAGCAATATTATGTGATAATAACGTATCAGTAACATACAGAAGAGAAAACTGATCACATTTAAGCGGATGTAATGCTACTGACTAATAGCTCCTACAGGAAATAGATACAGTTATGACAGCAGCTTTCCAGTTCGGGGAGAGAAAGCAGATAAAATGAGAGTGGAGACGTGAGATTATATACACTCTGAAGCCTTCACGATCGCCTTTTGAAATAAGGCGATTTTTCATGCAGCTTTTTTCAGTCATGAATGATTAGGTAAATAATGCCTTTTTTTGTACAAAATTGTACTAAAAAACTTTATATGTTTTTAGTGCTTTTTGTGCTTACCACTATAGCCTTGAATAGCATCGGTGGACTACTCTTGATGAAAACTATTAAACACTATAGCAACCATCAACCACAATGAGAAAAAACATAATTTAACTTTTTAGCCAAAAAATGAAGTGGTATCAGGTTTTTTTGATTAAAGAGGAAGACTTCACTATGAAAGACAGTCTCCCAAACAATGTTTGCAACCATCTTTCAAGGTAAAATTGCAGACTTCAGAAAACACGTTTTGAAGCAAATTATCCCAGTCACAAGATTTGCCCTGGGAAAGATGCGCTTCGGTAATTGGGAAACCATCTCAGATCCGTGTGGATCACTTGCAGAGTCTTCAAGCACATAGGAGACGGTGAGAAGAGAGGACAACCAGCACACGGCGGAACCACTGCTCAGGAGCATCCTCTCACCCTGGGACACAACATCCTCTTCTAAAGAGAAGCCGGTGCGGGTTGTAGCAGCCAGAGAACTGCCGGTCAGTGAAACAGAGCAGCTAGCTCGCTCTTGAACCTGGGACTGAGGACCTAAGAGCTAAACCCAGAGAAGCAGCGAAAGCAGGGCCCTGTCCCGACTCAAGGCCCACCACACCTAGCCAAACCATCAGCCCCAAGCTAAGCAAGCAGCTGTCTTACGTAGCTCAGACTGAAAACTCAGAGCTTAAATGACTGCTGCTTGGTTTAAGTTACCCCATGTATTTGAACTGAAGACCCAGTCCTCATTTAAAGACTTGAAATGACTGAAATCTAACATGTCTTTAATGTTATGTTGTGTTTCATTAATCATGTCATCCAAAAAGTGTCTCTCCAGCCTATATGTTTGCTACCATCCAGCTTCTTTTCCCCAGATCACGTTTTAAGTTACGCTTTTTTCCTCTATATAAACACGTTTACAAGTTTCATGGTGTTTGCTGGGTGAACATGCATTTAAAAACACAAGCACTGGGTTGTGTTTTTAAGAAAACATATTAAAAAAAAATATCAGCAAAATAGAAACGGAATGAGGGTTGTTCGTTCATTCAGCAAGTAACACACACCTATATAACCCATGTCTCACCAAAGTTACTCAGAGCTCCCCAGCATTTTGGAGGACAACACGACAATTTATTGAGAATAAGAGCAGACCTCATGCAATCAACATCCTTAATCAAGAACTAACATGCATCCCCAAGAAAAGGGGGTATGCTCTTAATGCAATGATAGCACTATCACTGTAACATACAGGACTTAATGATATAACAGATGAACATGGGAGTCTGCTGTTAATAATCCCCTATTTGCTGCACAGCATCAGATTTCAACAAGCACTCATCTGGCAAGGTTAGTTTTGTGTTCCTGAAATAATTATCTTTACTTCTGATGAGTAGCCATTATGTTCCATTACTAGTATTAACATACCCAATGTTTGATTCATCAGAGAACAGGAGCAGCAAGGCACTTGCGTACTTTAAATTAACGGACTTGCCCACTTAATGCCCTCCTAGCCCCTACATAATTAAGAAATAAACTCGCCCTCATAAACCAAAAAGTCAGTCATTTAGAAAAAAACACTGTCATGTAACGGAACGGTAGCATGAAAGAGCATAGCTGGAAACAACGCTACATGGATTGAACACCCTGCAAGGTATTCAAGACAATATCCACCGTTTAACACAGGCTGATCCGTCCCAGAAGAATAAAGATGGTTTTGCCAGCATTTAGATCAAGGTCTCTTCAGTCAGAGATGGTTTAACAGAGAGAACGATCTCCACCTTACACAGTGAATCGCTCCAACCTTTCCTTCAGCTCAGCAGCAGGTTGTAAATGAAGAAATCCTCCTGCACTATCCATCATTGCACCGGGACTCATTTAAAAGGTAATCACTGAAGAAGAACTGTTTCCAATAGACCTGCCTGCACACCACCAGAGATAACCACTCAGAGAACTAATATCCACCAGGGCAAAACATAACCGTGGTTTAAACAAAGCACCCTTAAACATCTCTGAAAGAGACCCGTCACCAAGGAACGGCTCTGGAGCTCAGCTCATACCTGCAGTTCGTGGCCGAGCACAGGCTGACCGTTTCCTTTTTTAAGTCGGGGGAGAGTTTCAGTGTCAGAAACCGCAGGCTGAGGAAGAGCTCATGCTGCAGGCTGAGGAAGAGGCAGCACCGCTCACTCACCACCGCTCTCTGAGGTCCCTGGCTGACCGCACGGTCACGGTACGAGACAGCCTGTGCCAGACGGGGACACAGCACTGGTGGTGGAGGGCCCCCAGGTCTGCCGTGCTCCCCGCTACGTGCCTGCCCAGCCAGGCGGCAGGGGAAGCCAGCATCCCCGACCGTCCCAGCCGTACATCACCGCTCAGGGGAGACTATCCCTTGCACAAATACAATTATTAAAAATTTCTCCTGGTTTTATCCAGAGAAATCCAGTCAAATTCTGCCATCAGCTCAGTGAGTTTCGGCTCCAGCATTAGTGCCTAGGTCTAACTCCCAGTGCCTTCGAGAGTCACTAGAACAATGGGCATACACTTAATTAACTAGCAAGCCATTAATGCGGCTCAGCAGCATGACGTTATTTATTTTTAGGCGTGTTATTTTTAAGCTGATCATTACAGAAATTGTAACGGATGTGATATGAACCAGAGAACATGAAGAAACGGTACTAAAGGGAAAACAAAATTAATTCCTTTTCTATAAAGCTGCTCATCTGAACCCTAGGTTAGGGTGGATTGGGGAAAGATCGCTGTAGAGTTTCATACCAGAATTTTCTGAAAGTATGCTCAAACTTTATGAAGCTGGATAATTGCTAAGTTTCACCTGTTGTATACATTTAAATGTAGCAGAATAGTTAGAGAACGATAGAATGAATTTCAACAGCAGCAATATCAGTGCAATACATGTGTTTTACAGAATATGATGCTTCCAGAGGGAACAGGTCCTTACGAAGTGATGGGAAGCAGAAACAATACTTAGCTAGAATATATTCCAGACATGTTAAACTGGTCTGCTTTAACTTAATTGCCTCTCTTGTGATTTTCCCCACCAGATTCCCACGCTTATGTCGAAAACAACCCCGAATTCTAGACTGAAAACAGAGAAATTAAGTAGATACAAATATTAGATAAAAAGCACTGTCAACCACCCATATTAACCTGCTAGTAAGGCAAATGAGAACTAGTTCCACAAGACATTAATACAATCGACCTGGCAAAGCCAAAAGACGGATCAGACAAAAAGAAAGTTTGCCTCCTGTATCAGGTATTTTGAACCCACGTTTTAAAAACATCAAGATCAAAGACAGACCCTAAATTTGTCAAAAAGAAAATATTTCAATTGGATTTGTGAGAAGTGTCGAGGTTTTCATTTTTGTCTCCAAATCCGGGCAGCACGGTATCTACCAGAGAACGGGAAGATGCTTCTAGTAAAGCTCTGCTTACTGACTGCCCAGTTCAGACCAAGGTCAAAGCTGTGCCTACGCTTTTCCTTTCAGAGCCTGTACTTNAAGGTTTTCATTTTTGTTTCCAAATCCAGGCAGCACGGTATCTACCAGAGAACGGGAAGATGCTTCTACTAAAGCTCTGCTTACCGACTGCCCAGTTCAGACCGAGGTCAAAGCTGTGCCTACGCTTTTCCTTTCAGAGCCTGTACTTCCAGCTAGTTTTTAGAAGCTCACGTCTGAACTTCAAGTGCAAAAAAGGCTAGAACCTTCCTTTCTCTTGCTTTCTTATGGTTTGTTGTTTTTTTTTTACTTTAGCAAGAAGGCAAGTTTTTGATGCTTCATTGTTCTAAATACCCGCGTTACTAAAACTTAAACAATTCTTCACTAACATGCACGGAAAGCTTCTGCAAGAGATTGCAGGGGGTTCTGAAAATTCTTCAGATTCTGATTCTGTCACTCTTCCTTATTTGTGTGATTAAATACTTCTCCTTTTTTAAAGTATGGCTTAATTGGCTTGAGAATAACTGGATATAATTTTGCTCCGTAGGAGTACAGAGCTGAAATGTAAGACAAGGAAACTAACTATGGTATTGCAGCACAAATTACATTAATAAATACTTAATAGAATTTATTTACATCTGGGTCAGATTTAGGGTGTTTGTAAGGCAGCATTAAAAAAAAAAAAGAAGATGACAATGTTTAATTTTTGTACCACTCCAATTCAGCTCTGTACAATTTAGCACGTTCCATGCTTCAGTATTTCCAATGACACCTCTGTATTTTGCTTTGACAACTAATCCTGAGTTTACAAGCATCAGAGAAACGATCTCACAAAGAGAGCCCACGCTAAAAGCTGCAAAGCTCGAGGGTTTGTTTGGGCTCGCTTACAGTAGGTGACAGGTAAAAATCTTCACTTGAAACAGCTGAAGGTAGCATCCGTGTGCGTACCTAGTTATGTATGTACCAAGATTAAAATAAGAACCTAAAAAAGAAAATTAGTTGGATTAAGAATTTGTGAAAATACACATGCACACATACACAGAGCTGTATTTTCAACCTTTTCTTTTCTTTAAATAGCTCAGCTAGAACAACCGTCAGGACTACCTGGAGGTGACTCAGTCTGTTTACATAGAAGCAAAAGGAAACGGTAACACTACAATGTCTGTATAGGGACTTCCCGTACATCTCAGCTCAACAGTCACCTGCAGGATCATAAAGCCCACGGTTGTAAACATAAAAGAAATATCGATCCACAAATCCATAATGTCAAGACATTATTTCTCATATTACCCGATCCCGAAGTAGCATCTATGTAAGTATCTAACAATTACACAAACAATAAAAGAAACAGGATTAACGATAGGTTCAAATTGTGTGCCCGTGCATAAACTATGTAGCCTTTCCCAACTTTAACATGGGAAGCTAATTGGAAACATGGTTTTTCATTTTTGCATGTGATAATGCAAAATCATGTTTTCTGTAAATAAATGGCACCTTATTCAGTGTGAATCTGTCTAAAGCCAAAGGAACACTAAGAATAACAGAAATTAATTTTAAAATACAGTAACGCAATCTTTAGAGATAGACAAAGGTTTCAGCATCAGAGGCCAGGAAGCATCTCTACCGAGATTGCTGTAAGTACTTCCCTATCAGTGGAAACATCTTGTACAATCCTATGTACCATTTTTATTATTTTTTAAAGGTAAATCGGAATAATAATGGTTCATAGCATGCCTTCTCTCAATATATTCCACCCCTCCAGCAGGAAGTGGATAGGGTCAGGGGCTAATCTAGCATTGCTGAGGACACACAAATAAGAGATCCAAGTAATCAAAGGTTCCTTTTACATTTTAAACAGTCCTCTCTTTTCTGCATTATATAGGTTTGTAGAAAGCGCATGAAATTATCAAGAAGAGAGGCAAAACTAAGGGTAAATATTGCAATACCATCTTTAAAACCTCACGCAGCTCTGCCGTAGACAGGCTCTGCAGCCACTGGGTCACCCTATTCTACCACTTCTTTTTAGTCATTTTCTTTTGCTTTCACTAGTTTCAATGAACTCAGACAACCCAACACATTTGAGGTTTGTTTACATCGCTCGTATTTCTGGCAAGTGAAAATATTCTGCATTGTATGACAAGAGATGCCCAGACAAGAAGGTGGACTGAGTCTGCTGTTTTATTTCTAATTTTTAAAATAAAGACCTGTTTTTGTATTCACCCTCTGTGCACACTATGTACCTTCCAGAATGTGTTTACGTATAATGTATAGGCAGAGACTGTGATAATGAGAAGCTAGAGGCCAGCGATGTACGTATCACTGTTCTGTGCTAAAACTGACACACTAGTTGTAAATCTCAAAACCATAAAATCCTCAATTAATAATGTGGCGACATACAAGTGCTCTAAACTCTTGTTATACGTTAATTACCTCTCACATGTATTCACTCCAACAGTGCTGAGCTCATATACAAGGTAAACATTATAGTAGCAATTTGGAGAACAAGGTACTGACAAGTAAATATATTTAAATATCACAAAAAAATAAAAACAAATCACAATACACTCTTATCTGTGGAAAATGTTTGGCATACTTGATAAGATAAAAGGATACTTAAAGACAAATAACCTTAAATTCATTACCTTGGTTAAAAGGACATCAGTATCACAATGCGTTTCCTACATGAAAATACAAATTTAGACCACTGTGCTGCTTCCCTTAATAAATATAAAATACTAAATTTTCACAATCCTCAGTCATGAAAACAAATGAAAAACAATTAACTATTGATTTATGACAAATATTTGTATATGCACAAACTCCTGCATTCCATTACGACTTTAGCTCAAGTTTCCCCCATTTCCTTTCCTCCAGCTGCACTTGATTCTGCATCATCAAAATGAACGCAAGTCTTCCTGTCAATTATAAATAGACGGAGTCCGACATCAGGGATCACTTTCTGACAGCTCAGTGCAATTCTGGTGCTACTGACCACAAACATCTCCATCTATTTCCATCTTCATTGGGCTCAAGTGAAATATATACCGATATTTCTCACAAATAGCTTTCCCCCCCTCACCACCACTGGATGGCAACAATTAAAACAATGGTAACCCTCGACCAAATGGTAACAGTATTAGTTTGGGATAATTGTACAATGTCTAATTCTTCTTCATCAACAAGAGTGGCCCCTCTACCTGAGTCATGGCAAGAGGGGTCTGATTTTCAGAGAAAAGGTGCGCGTGGCACCTTCTCGTTTTCTAGGGACTGGATGACTTTACAGCATTTTGATCGATTATTACTTTGGATTCTCCACTGTAGCATTGGAAAACCTATTTTCTATATTTAGAGCAGCTGTGTAGGCTGCTAGACCGCGCGTAGTGACATAGGAAATAGCTCAGCCTGAATCGTGTTTTATTCATATCTAATATCTCTACCTTCCCCCGTTCTCTCCAATTCCTGCAGTTCATGAAAGAAAGCGACAGCAGTCTCATTACTGCCTTAGCAGTCTCATTACTGCCTTACAGTAGGAGGCAATCAATGAAAACTTTTGCTGCTGGAGGTTGAAAATTTGCCAGAAAAACGGTAATGACATGAACGTCCACCTCTCACAGGAAAGTGCTCTGTTATTAAGAGCTGCTATTCTCCTTCCAAACACTCAAGGGAGCTATGAGCTTGCAATTCAATTTTCCAATTCAGGAAGTGACATCTCAGTGTAATTGTGAGCTTATTTATTTATTTAAAGTTTTGTCAGGAATTAACAGAGCATTTTGGTTCAGATTATTATATTTTAGGTGTAGACTGTTATATTTCAGGTGACCTATGAAATGAAATACAGAAAATAAGGTCTTTTCATTTTGTTATTTTTTTAATTTTTAATTTATATTATCTACTTCTAAGAAATATACATATAGGCTTCAAATGAAAATATATGAGAAGACTTAAAATACTGTTATGACCCATCTGCATTTGAACCTCTAATTCCTTAAGACAGCCTGGCAGGGAATACATTTTCTTAAGTGCTCTTACAACACCAACCTGCTTTTAAAACAGTTTCATAAAAATCTATATTATACCTGCCATCATTAAAAGGAAAAAAAAAAAAAAAAAAAAAGCATTTTCTNAACATCACTGTTTAATACAACCAAAGAACTTTTCCTTTGGGGACTTTTAGTGGCTACCACAGAGTAGCTAGTCGTTATGCTGTTGTTCTAAAGCATAAATGTTGCCATCAAAGGGCAGAAGTGGTATTGACAAGGCTTGGAAACGAGCTGACATAACACTAACGATACGCGTTTGACACTGACGGCTTTTCTAGACAGCTCTTCTCAACTAGCTTCAAGACAGACATGAACTGCATTGTGTTCCTGACAGGTTACAGGAATGAACTACACAAGTCTAAAAGCAACATTAATAAAAGAAGCGGTAAAACCTGGAATAGCAAGGGCCTTTACAGGAGTTTAGAAACGCTTTATTTTCCTTGAAGTGCACTTCTGGGTTCTAGCCCAGCCCCTTGCTCCAGGGCATGCCGAGCTATCACAGACTGCCAAACAATCACAGATACGAAACAATCCTCCTCTGATCATTAAAGACTGAATTTGCTTAACATATTTCATAGCTATTTCAAAGGTCTTTTTTACTTTAAAAATGTTTTTACTATAAAGTTAATTCTTTGCCCTATGTTTATATCGTCAACTGCCAATAGAAGAGAAGGCAATTCCTTTATCTCTCTCACACAGTCACTTTTGATAACAGATTCACGAACCAGAAAGCAGCAGCATTTCTGTTGCTAACTTCTGATCACTTACTGTCTTTAATTATTCGCAATTTCTACTACATCAAGGTCTGTACTGACCCCTGGGTTGCACTGATGCGCACCGATAGTCCCTGCTGTTGACATTTACTCCTAACTGAAGGACTACCAGAGTAGTCATTCCGATCACACGTTTTTGATCTATCAACAAAGTGTAAAGTGACAGTCTCTGAGTCAATGAAAGTACTGTTGTCGTTCGGCGACTAGCCCCTGGGCAACCCAACCCAAAAGGAATATGGAAGCACTAAGTTTAATACATCTTTCTCAGATGGTGAAATTGATGCCTTCTCCGATGCTTTCTGCTCTGTTTCCGAGCTGAAAACACCTCCAGTGCCATCNGGAATATGGAAGCACTAAGTTTATACATCTTTCTCAGATGGTGAAATTGATGCCTTCTCCGACGCTTTCTGCTCTGTTTCCGAGCTGAAAACACCTCCAGTGCCATCTCCAGTTGCAAAGAAGTAACCAGGTCTTGTTCCAGCACAGTATTCTCCATGCACATTTTATCAAGGAATTTGGATTTTTCAGCTCCTCTGCAAAGATGCTTGCCGCACCGTTTCATCAAGAGCTCACGTTTTACATTTAAGTGTCAGAAAAAACCTCATTTTCTCTGCTTCCCCTTTCGTTATTGAGGCAGTNCGGATTTTTCAGCTCCTCTGCAAAGGTGCTTGCTGCACCGTTTCATCAAGAGCTCAAGTTTTACATTTAAGTGTCAGGAAAAACCTCATTTTCTCTGCTTCCCCTTTCGTTATTGAGGCAGTAATACTCACAGAGTAAAGGACTATAATGCATAACAAAAATAGAAGTTCAGATTTCAATTGCATACCGCAGAAATGTAAATTCAAAATCACAGGTTTAGTCTCTGTGCTCAGAAACTCTTACCCGTGCCTTAACACCACCACCCCCCTCCCCAAACACATTAGCACCAACAAACCGAGCAGGGTTTTATGTCACGGCTAAGACTCAAGTGCGTTGACTTGTCCGTGAAAGCTTTTCATGAAATAGACTTTTCCTGAAGCAGGAATAAACAGCTGCCTGGCCTTGATGCTTTTTGTTGTAAAAACTTCACACAGCTTAAACTTAAGGCGCACACTTACTTATTCCCATTTTATCACTAACGGTAACTATTACATTACATGCCAAAAAAAGACCACAACATACAAACCTTTATAACTTTCAGATTTCTTTCTTTGCTACAGCTACCAATAAAATGCTCACAATGGGGTGTACTCTTCCTTTCATAAATCTTCTCTGCTGACAGGGTCAGGACTCAAGACAAGCTAAACTTTCCAAAAATTTGTGACATCGGTGTGACAGAAAGAAAAGAAATGGAAAAAAAAACCCCAACAACCTGCTGGACTCAACTCCTGGAATTCTCATGCTACACAGGATTAAAAAATACTGGATTGGGACATTTCAGTTCCAATTTGCAGTTGCAATTAAAGAAAAATAGAGAAAGGGAAGAAGAAGAAGGAAATACAACATGTTCTCTGTAACATAATGAAAAGTCGGTAACAAAATGTTATCTCTGTATCTTTGCATTCGAATCTTGAGCAGAACACCAGAGATGTTTCTTCTGGAAAAAAAAACGTGACCTAAAGCATTGTTTGGTAACCTGAGCCTTACTGAAAATAAGAAACTCCGTTTTAGTTTTAATGCGGATCCACACTGACTCTATAAACACTGCCACCACACGTACGATGCAAAATGCATACAGCAATCAACTAAGCCGGGCACCTAGGAAATTTCTTGAATAACACCCTCCTAGTCTGGGGGCTTCAGTATAAAATAAGGTGCAATGTATACATCAACCTTCACATCTCTGAGATTCACTGATGAGCACTGACGCTATTTCCCAGAGCATTAACCAACCACAGGTGTCAGTTTTTACATGCGTTTGGTGCGCTTTTGCCGATGCGCTAATATTTTTCTGAGTTAAGGACAGCCAGAAGCACCGGGTGGCTGCTCACTTTTCCAATGAGACTTCAGTGTGAGAAAAGTGACAGCAGAGTTGCTTAAAACTACTTTGTGGCTTTCCTCTTGCTCTGCTCTGGAATGAGCATTGACAAGTTCTGCTGGCGCTCGCTGGGAGTTCCCACACACCGGCTGGCAACGATGAAAGCAGTCGGAAGGAAAATAAGTAAGTGTCAGTCCCTTGCATATTTCTCCACTTTTAAAGCAATTACCAATTTAATAAACATCGTTTTCAAGGAAAGAGATAAGATTCTGGCTTTAGGCTTGCATGAATCAGTCCGAAGGCACTGCTGTTTCCAGTGACTATTCCCTAGTTTTTATACGTTATTAGAAAAGGTCTGACCTCCCATATTTTTCCACGCACTGGAGAAGATTTTGCTCAGCTAGCTAATCAAATCAACTTGTGCATTTGGAATGTAATATAGAATTAAAAAAACACCCTTGGTTTCTGATACAAAGGAACTGCCAGCGAAGCCTGGCACCCTCATGCCACTCTGCCCACTCCTCCGGAGATACTCTACGCAGGTCTGGCTCCAAGGACTTCAGCGTATCAGTTCCATTTAATGCTGCAAATGCAGTAGTTCACTGAGAGAGAAACAATTGTGGGAAGCAATTTACATGAAGGCTATCTGATCTGCTCCGAAGGTGTCCTCCTCACTAACATTTTTAGGGATAGAATCACACATACAACATTTTTATACTACATTAAAAAAAAACCCAAAAATATAAACGTCAAGAGCAGTGGAAGCACTCAGCCTGCAGCCCCGTTTCCTGCAATGAAAACACAATATTCCTCCCTTACTAACTGCGTGGCCTTCCATACGCGCTTATGTACTTGCATATAAAACTGAGTGCTTCGGAAAGCTGGAAAACAATTAATAGGCATCAGATGCTTAGTTACGTGGATTATAGTTAGCACTGAATTGAGGCTGGAAATTTGGGTAACAATATATAAGGGTAATAATCATAGGAGTAGATCTGCTATTTGCCAACACTTTTGACTAATTCTCAAGCCCACCATCTCACCAGTCTTGCTGGAAGAGGAGAACCTTGAAAACCACAGACTGATGACTGTGTCTCACTAAAGGATGTGCAGCGGGCTCAAAAGTTTCCTTAAACGCTTCAAGCTTTAAGACTCAGATGTTTTTCATCAGCAGTCTTGGCTCTCAGATTGGAAGTCATTTGAGAAGAGCTGGGTAGAAGGTATAGGCTCGTTAGCTGGGAGATATCACAGTTGGCACTTCTGTGCCAAACCTGTCCAAACTTCCCAAAGGAGCCTGGACACAGAGCACTTCAGCTCTCCTCCTCAGAGACCACAGGTTAAACGCACATGTGAGTTCATGCTACTGTAAATAATGCTGAGCCTGTAACTAGGCTATAGACTCAGATCAACCGACCGTGCAGGCACACCTTACAGAAATATCTGTTTTTAATATGGTCACCGGTCTCATCCAAACTTGCTGAGGTCAAGAACCCTATGGACTTCACCAGGTTTGAGGCTACAGGCAACACTTCGCAAATACTTACAGGCAGGACAAGACGACATGTTAACATATCCACAAAGACATAAATGTGTGACAGTATGGGTTACACCTAAGGAGAGGAAGATGTATGCTCGGGGACTGTTGCATAAAAATGTTTAGTCAATGAGAAAATGAAGAATGAGAAGGTGCTACATTTTAAGATCTTATGCTAAGGAAAATACATTTAAAAGTCTCAGCTCCTACTCCCTAGGTAACGATCTACGTTGTTTTAAACTTCTTTGTTCAGAATTCAGGTTCAAAATGGTATTTGGACTATTAGCACTATTCTAAGAGTGTAATGTGTTTAATGTGTTTCTCTGTAGCTGTAATTCAGTAATATTTTCTTTTTAAGGTTGGACAATATTCCCTTTTAAACCAAAATTAATGTAGCACATCGATTGTAATTCTTCAATGATCCTCATCCATTTGAATGAGCGCCACTTTACCAAAAAGCCCAGTGGAGTCAGTCAGTCTACATATCATTAAAACCACTATTTTTTATTGGATGCCATAAGGACTTTGTGAACCTACCCAACTCCAAGCTCTTTGGCTGACCCGATTTTGCTAAAATACCACTTTTACAAAGATCACATCGCTCTGACTCTCAAAATGGGAATGCCTAGCCGCATACATTTTATTTTGTATTATACTTCATACATTTGATTGGTGAACCTCAGAAAGGATCTCGCATGTTGCTGCAGTGATGATCAACAATGTAATTTTAAAATTAGATTTATTCATTATGGGTTTAATTCACTTTTCTCCGAATAAAGGCAGAGTAAATCAACTTATACAGCTGTATGAGCAAAATATAACTCTCTTCTGGAGCAAGAGACAGAGAGTGGAGTTATACAGCAGACCTCCATGGTCATAAGGCTGAGGTCCAAAATAGAATGGGCAACCTCTGTGGCCATGTGGCTCGGATCCAGAGTAAGCAGCTTGCTCACCTGCAGACTGTATCTGGTTCCTCAGCATTACCCGAGTCATGGTAGGTTGGTCAATTTTTGAGCCACCCTGTCCATCTCTCAAGCATCTCCAGTTATCACTATATTTTCCACTTTTAAAGGAAAATTGAGAAGGCACAAATAGATGGCACTTGTCCAGAAACCATTCTCTTATGCTATAGATTTTTTTTAAAACAGTGCATCACAGAATCACAGAATGCTTGAGGTTGGCAGGGACCTCTGGAGATCATCTGGTCCAATGCCCCTACTCAAGCAAGGCCACCTAGAGCCACTTGCCCTATTACTTAGTCTCTTTTACACTGAGGCCCAAAGCAAACCAGCCAAAAGACGTTTTGATTACACGGAGACATTTACAGTCCCAATATTTTCCTAGATTTTACCTTTGAATCGAGAAAATTACAAAAGTTGTACACAAGTGAAAGATGACCTTCCCAGAAATGTTTCAATTTACAAACTGAGAACCATCTGCCAAAGATGTAGCATCATGCTAAAAGATTAAAAGTAGCAACTTTTTACTGCAGCTATGGATTTGATTTGTATAAAAGCAAACATATATAAATAAAATCCACACTTAATAAATGTATACGCTAATACAAATAGCACCGCATAGATCTTAATTATAATTGGGAAAAAAAAATTGCTTCATTAAACTGTAATCATGTTTCTTCTGGAGCAATTTGGATTAAATCTGACTCTTCGTAAGTATGCAGAATACCCTGTTTTCTAAAACAATTAATTTACCCTGGAAAGCTCATAAGCGAAGCCGCTAGCTAACATTTAGCATATCAATCATTACGGAGTCTGATGTTTAAAATATGGAACCAAAGCAAGGACAAGATTAACACTGCTCATATGTCTATTCTGATTTAAACAATTTACATCTCAACACTTAAATTTCTTACCCACAGACTAGACTATGNCTTCATATTGCTTACCCACAGACTAGACTATGCACTAGTACATGCTCATTCATTAGCACGAATACACATCCAGGAAAAAAATCAAACAAAAGTACTTACACAGAGACACACAGACTTTGAACCCTAATCTTTTAGCTGCAATCAAGAACTGTTTAGCACAACTGCTCATATGCTGTTTTCTAGATGGAGTATTCATTTAGTGGGTACAGATTTTATATCTGAATGCATGGCTACATCCCGTGGACCTTATAAGAAACATAATTAGCTTTTCCAATGTTAACTTTATAGAAGCCTTGTTTTTCTTATAGTTTCACACCCCTCCTAAGCTCCTGCACAGCTTTATTTCCCAAGTTTTCATTGAATTGTCACAAGATTGGCACCCGCAGCGCTCCAGAGCTCAGGCAAACAGAAAGCCTTCTATTTCCAGCTGAACTGGGCTTCTAGCTATCGACAGATAAAAGTGAGTGAAACTGGATTGCTTCCCTAAATAATGCAGCACAACGAAGCTTCCAGTCCTGGAAACACGGTTCATGTAGCTAAATATAAGCACCCGAGTGGTTCGCCTGAAGCAAAGGAAGTTACTCATACGCTTTGTGTTGCGCTTGTGCCTCGAGGCTCTGGGACCTTAGTGCCACAGACCTTTGCCGCTATCGGCAATGCCAGCAAAAGCAGTTCTCACCCACATTTCGTCTTTTCCCCTCCCGCACCGCTGCCTCAGTTGTGCCAACGCGTTGCAGAACCGTGCACGGTAAAGGAGCGAGCTGGGTTTAAATGGACTCTGCCCAGCGGGAAGGCAGCATGGACAACCCCGATCTGTGATGCCCAGCCCCCTACAAAGGCACTCCAGCGCAAGCGAGAAGGGCGGCTGCCCACCCTTTCTCTCTGACAGAGGCTGCCAGCCAAAGCTAGGAAAGCTTAACTGTTATTTACAAGCTGCTGCTTACACTCAGTCTGTTACAACAAGCCAAAATATCCTGAGGATGATCGTGGTTCAAGGGGATTTTTCCAGTAGTTTTTAACTTGCCCTCAAAGTGCCGCATGTTCCCTGGGATAGGAAGGGCCAGCGGCTGGGGGCAGCATGCAGAGCGTTAGGAGGCACTGCCAACCGGGAGTTCAAGCTTTATGGTTTCACTACATCAAGCTCTCTGGGTAGTACTTCACCGAGGCTGCAACCACGAGACTCCAGTTCGTTGGNTGTAGTCATGTTTGCTTATGCATTGATATTTGTTTGGCAGTGTAAACAAAGATTTTAAATCCTCAGTGTCTTTTCCGGTAGTTTTTCACTTGCCCTCAAAGTGCCACATGTTCCCTGGGATAGGAAGGGCCAGCGGCCGGGGGCAGCATGCAGAGCGTTAGGAGGCACTGCCAACCGGGAGTTCAAGCTTTATGGTTTCACTACATCAAGCTCTCTGGGTAGTACTTCACCGAGGCTGCAACCACGAGACTCCAGTTCGTTGGCACAACTGACAGGACTGATGAGATAGCGGCCCCGAATTATTTGTCTGGAAGATACACGCGACTCGTCCATCTGCATGGAAAACGTATGCTAAGGTCTTTTAATGAGGACTACGTGCGATGCATGATAAGAGAACAGCTTGCCGTATTACCTCTTCCACGATAATCCAGATTGTCGAGCACAGACCGGGTCAATTGCATGTATTTGTATTTTTATTTTTTGCAGTTCCTCTGAAAATTGACAAAAGAAACACAGTACAACCCCAATGAAAGAGTTGATGTTTTTTGTATTTTGACATTACTTTACTCTGCCTTTGGGATGATGAACTTTCTCACACATTTGATTGATGTAACTAGCTTAACTGATTAATCACTTTGCCTCCTAGCAGTTCCTTCCTGCTTATATGCAAGGAAACAGTCAATTAGGACTATAATTAATTCTTCCTCTCATGATGGGGTAAATTTGGAAGGTTGTGACCACATGAATGCAGGCAGTGCAGCTGGTTAATCTGCAACCCTGAGCCTCATGCTCCTAATGAACGAACTACAGCTCTTGTACTTCAAACAACAGACAAAACGCCCAAATCCTCTACAGCCTGTTTGGATACCTACAAAATAGAACATGGAGGAAACGCAACGTTTAATTGGGCAGTTGCACTGAAAAACTATGAATGTGCTTTTATGTCAAAGACGTATTAATGGATAACTCAACAGAAACCATCAGAATACAAGACAAAACATAATACTGGAAACTGGTAAACCAAGATTAAAAGCACATCCAAGAGCTGGGGGCACACAGCTAGAGAAAAAGGAGTAAAATTCTTAGCGCAAAGAGTGGAAAACCTTATCCAGATGTAATGCAGACTCTCCATCATGACTTTTTTAAAATCTAAACTAGTTGTTCTTCTAAAACAAACTCCACCATGACAACGGACCTCAAAAAGCAGCAATTCATTCAGAGAAACTAGAACAACAGGCTGTTCAAAAAGTCAGGCTACATCGCTACCACACGCGCTTCGCACCTTCCAGTATAAGTGTTCAGCAAACATCTTAAGGAGGAATTCAGAGAATATTTTAGTAGGTTGACTGCGCTCTCGTACTTTCCAATTATTTATCTGCATTACAGTTCAATAACACCAAATCCAGAAAATACAGAGACCTCCTCCTCCTCCAAGGTATCGTGACTTTGGAGATCGTCAGGTTACAGTTATGAAGTAGTTTTTGAAAACATGTTCGAAGCATCTAAAAATTATTCTGATTGGTCAGATCATGTGAGATTTATAATACTTCAAATGTATTTTCATATTGAGCATAATTTGCTACATAAATCTGGTAAAGGCAAGAGACAGAGGCAGATTAGCAAACTAGTGGGAATAAGCTTCTGAAATTACAAGTGAGCTAAAAAGATGCCTTAATTAAAAATTTTTGGAATGAGTGAAGAGGTGATACTGAGTTCCATGTATACACATTTGCTCTCAGAGCTACAGATCTGGATCAGACTTCAGACTGAGAGGTTTGGTTTCCTGCCCAGATCAGCTGCAGAGCGCAATTTCATGAAATTACCACAATTCAAGAGAGAGACATGAAAAATCTTAACCCCTGTTTTGCTTCAGCCTTAAAAAAGGCTGAATTTACATACACTTTAATTAGGGTCCGTACTTCACTCCTCAGAACATTCCAAATGGAAATATCATTATTAACTTAGTAACATAGCGGTTCCCTATTGCTCATCATTATTTACATGGAAACAGCAAATGGGTACTTGAAATAATGATAATGGTGGGTTGGTAATTTGATCACAAATTCCAGATGATTTCCAATGTTTAAGGCTTTAACCACAATAAAGTTTGATTTATTATTACATTTTCTCTACTTATTCTCCCTTGAACGGAATAAAACTGTGTCACAAAGGAGCAGCTAAGTAAGACAACAATGACCTTTTATTACCCTGCATGTGCATAAACATGTGCACCCAGAAAAGCACTGGATGTACTTTTAATTAAAATCCAAAATATTTATTTTAAATCAAATAATATTTTAAATAACCACTCTGAAAAAAATCAAGTTAACTCAATGCCAATTTTTTTTCCCCCCCCAAAAAACCCAAACAGATGTCCCAACGAAATTTGCCATTATTCTTTCCAGGAGGAGAGCAGCCATGATTTTTCCAATAACTTTAACAGAATTCATTCCAATTCTGTTTTCCTGGACTATGTACTAGGAAAAAATGGGAAATTGCTTTCCTGAACATTTCTTATGAGGAAAATACCATTAAATCAATCCTCATTGATACTGAGCAGGCAAGTGCCATATTCGGCACGCGGTTTTACTCAATGAATTTCGTTTTCACTTTTCTTAAAACTTCTACATGATCGCAAAGATTACAGTTCTAGTAGGATATCATACAAAAGACACTGTTGTACAGTTGGGTGGCCACAAATACAAATCATCAATTAGTATGCCTAAATAGAAAAATGTCTCTGTGTCTCATCAGTATATCCTACTTCAATCATAGAATGGTTTGGGTTGGAATGGACCTTGAAGATGATCTAGTTCCCACCCCCCTGCTCTGGGCAGAGACACCTCTCACTAGACCAGGTTGCTCCGAGCCCCATCCAGCCTGGCCTTGAACACCTCCAGGGATGGGGCCTCCACAGCCTCTCTGGGAGACCTGTTCCAGTGCCTCACCACCCTCACAGTGAAAAATTTCTTCCTAATATCTAATCTAAATCTACCCTCTTCCTGTTTAAAGCCATTCACCCTTGCCCTATCACTACATGCCCTTGTAAAAAGTCCTTCCCCAGCTTTCCTGTAGGCCCCCCTTTAGGTACTGGAAGGAATGTAACTATTCCCCAATTTTTCTATCTGTATATTCCTATACGTTCTTAAAAACATGGGAAGCATACTGTTGAACTCTTCCCCTTTTTTAGGTTTCAATCTCTGAACTAAATTAGTAATGACTACAAATTTGTCAGTTTCCCATCTAAGGACAACTACTACAGCTGTTCACAGAACTGGAGGAAAAAATGCCAAAACAAAACAAGATCAAACAACAGTGAAACTGAAGTATTAAGACAATTTGTTGCTATTGCTTAGATGTTAATGGGAAAAAAGAGGGTCAAAGTAAATGAATAGCTTATTAGGATTTTTGACAAGAAGATATGTGAGGTAGGCTGGGAGACTAGCAACTGAGTCCTGATTTTATCAGCACTTTGAAATAAAGGAAGTCTACGTCCTGTCGGGAAACCACTCAAATAAGAAGCCCACTGCACTGATCGCTGTTCCAAGTCACTGATCTGACACAGAAAGCTTCGATAGCTTGGGAAGCAAGACCTGGACTGGGCACTCTAACAACTGTTTGAAAAAACACCTGCTGAGAGTGGACTCCTGGATCATCCCGCACTGTTGGTGAGATCATTTCAGTTTCCTTTGGTCATGTACATTGTCAGGAGGTTGGAAAAAACGCAAATCTGAGCTTAAATGTTGTTCTTGCCCCAAGAATCCCCTCCAAGTATTCAGTCTGTTACTTCTGCTCTCAAAGAAGCAACATTCATTGAAAGATGGCTTTAAGGTTACTGAGAAAGTCTGATGGGGTACAGACACTTTGATGACCAACATATCCGCACAGAATCTCACTGTCCAAGGTCTCCCAGTCCACATTTCCTCCTGCCTGAACCCCAACAGCATAAAATGATCAAATATTTTTCATGTCGACTGGATGAGTACTCCCATGGTTTAACAACATATGAACAGTAAGAAAAAAAATGTAGTCACGTTTGTTTATGCATTGATATTTTTTTGGCAGTGTAAACAAAGATTTTAAACCCCCAGAATATTTCTTCCAACCCTTACTACAGACCTTACGCTCTTTTCATATCATCTGACTTGGGGCAAGAAAAAGCATTTCCAACACCATCGATAAGTATTTACTTGCCCAATGAGAAAAGCACAGGAGAGTTTGAATGTACAGTTCTACAACAGCTATAAGCTGTTCTAAGATGCAAAAAGGTTTCTTCCTTGCAGAAGGTTTTCATGGAATAATGAACACAAATCACGTGGTGTGGTTTCTGTGCGGATTAGTGTTCCTAAGCCCTTAAAAACATAAAAATGAAATAATATCTCCTCGTTACAGAATCCCACCCCATCACTGTAGTTCTAAGTGGTTTCACCATCTTTTAATGCGCTCCCACTTCCTCCTTGAGTTGTCAAGAATCTTATCCCATTTTACACCTTGAGAACTGGGGCACAGAAAGGTTAAGGACCATACCTAAATGGGTTTTGCTGGCAAAACTACGTCCATCAGGTAAAATCTCTAACACAGATGTGTCTTCAGTACGGACCTAATCCATCTACAATCTGTGCCTTTAAGGATATGATTTCCTTTGCAAAGAGGAGCTGGAAGTAGTAAGGGGGGTTATGATCCAAACACAAAGTTCCTCTCTAAGAGTGCTTTGCATTGACAGTCCTAATACACTGCATACCAGCGGACCCAGGGGACTTAACCAAAACCACACACCCTGCTTTGTCACCGGCACCTCATTTAACTGAGGTCTAATAAATAATAGATTAAAGCCCTGGCCGCGACATCATCTCTTCACTTGCTGTGATTCTTGTAAAATTGTACAAAAAGGATTTTCAAAAAAATTTTAAAAAAAGGAGTCTCTTTATGAAAGCAGATACAAAGATTTAAAAATAACAACAAAAAAAAGCAAAGCATTAGAGCAGAACTTTGCTCAGATGATATCTGCTAATGGCCAAGGCACGCTCTGCAGTGAGCGCCGCAGGCATCTCCTGAGCAGCTGGAGGGGATGTGAGCACCCTGCTCCCACGCAGCACATGGAAGTAAGCCGGGGTCTGCGGGGTGCTGAGGGGCCCCAAAGGCTCCTCTGGTCTAAGTGACCTGAGAGCAGGGCTACAGCAGTGGATACTCAAGGACAAGGACTGCAGGGCAGACTGCACAGCTCCCTACGGCGTAAGGAACATTATCCAACGCTGGCTTAAATTTCATGGATTAAGACAATGCAACAGCGGTGTTACTGAAAGAGTTTTGAATTTGGATCTTAGGCGTCCCTGAGTTCCAAGATTTAACTAATTTTTTTGATACTTATCCACCATAATAAGAAGGGTCTGATAGGAAATGATCATCGCAAACATCAGCAGCTGCTATGCATAGATGCTACTGATACGGAGACAGCTGGGTACACATTTCTGCGGTCACTTCCTTGATGAATAGAGAGTGCACTGTTGCACATAAAAATGGCATTGTCAGCCTCTCTGAAAACGCTATAGGTTCAATGCTCATTTGAATGATTACGACTTGTCTTTAAGAATGATTCCAAAATCTGCCAATCCTTGTCCTACTGGCATTCCACTCCTAGGAAGACAATAGCTTTCACCCACAACTCTCAAACCTGTTAAGACGTGCATCTGATAGTGCAGAAGGTCCCAACTGACACGTCACTTAAGTGCACAGAGAACAGAGGTTTTAAAAAGGATACCCGCTCAGCCAGCGAGGTCCTTGCTCCAGCAGGAGCCAGAAACACATGTCACAAGCGCTGTGGGAAAACAGAACTGCTAAGTGCTCTGGGCAGGCAATCCAGGACAGTTGGCAAAACAACGTATGAGAGAAAGAGGAAATCTTCTCCTCAAAGGCTGACAGGGGAAGGGGCAACACATGGGCATGCTGAAGCCTGCTCCTAAAATGTCATTATTCAAGAGGAAGTTAATGACTCTTCCCCTCGTCCACAGGATGTGTTCTCCCCCCAGAAGCTATCATTTAAAGAATCAACTAGTACTAACTAAGCATGCTATTAGCTGTTGATATTTAATAATACAGGAACAGAAGCTACAGGCCTTGGCAGGCCTCTTGATTAAGGGCAGCACTGTAACTACCAGTGCCTTTGGTGCTTTGACAGTTTCAGGAGGTTAGTGCAAGTTTCTGACGGGATTTGCACACCAGTGCTTTACTGAATCACTGACCAACCATTCCGGATGAGAAAAAAAAAAAAAAAAGGAGAAAAAAATCCTGTGGTTTCAGAAATAAATCAGCAAAATTACAAAATTTTCTCACAAGGTATTGCTCCTGACCTTTAGATGTGGTGAAGAGCAGGGCAGCAGCTGCAAATCTTGGATAGCTGAATTTCTCCGCTGTATTAGCAAAATGAATATTCAGTAATCGATATACTGGTGCCCCAATCAAATCACCCAAGAATTACCAATACCCCACTACCCCGATGGCACAAAGGAGGAAACTATCAACAACACAGAGAGCTGATGAAGAAAAACTTAGAGATGCTTCTAAATTAAAGCAATCTAGGTCAGTAAATAGAAAAATCTCAGAGCAAGGACACAGCAATTTCTTTTGGTAGAAACCACATTTACACCCTGTAACACACTCCAAATACTTAAATACTTTATGGATGTCATGGCCCTCAGAAAACAAATCAAAATCAAACAAACAAAAAACCCTACACAACCCTACAAAACCATTTCCACAAAAGCAACAATCCAAGCTACAAAAATTTTGGAAGAAGATACCTCCTGCATTAACCAACTACAAGCTTTTAAAGGTTGTAAAAACACAAGAGCAGATACACATGGAAATGTATAAGCAGATGCAAAAACAAGACCAAAACCTGGGAAAACAGCTTTCCAAACTTCCTGCTAGTGAGATGAATTAGACTGTGGAACAGCCCCCACTGCTTGGGACAGGTTGAACCGAGTTGGACAGAACACTGGAAATGCACACTGCAGGGAAACTCTGAAACCAGACGCTTTCAAAGGTCCTTTCCATCTTTAACATTTATTATTCTGCAACTAACCGGCCTAAGTTGTTATACAAGTATAGAGCTTCCACATTTTCACTAAAACGAGGATGAGATATTTGTCGTTGCTGAGCTGCTTCTAACAGGCAAGGCACAGTAGCTGAAAGAAACAAGATAAAACAGTGAGATGTCAGAGCTCTCCCGCTGAGTGCTTTAGTCTGAGCGCTCAGTTTAGCAACACGAAGATGTTTGTGCTGGCTGCAAGAGGACTTCAAATGGCTTGTCTACAGAAATTACTTTAGAGGAATATTATACATGACATCATCCAACTACATTAAGTCAGTTCAATTACTGCTAATCAACTTAGAATATATCTGTGTAGTTATTTTTAGAGGTTTTACTGAGGTTTATTAGGAGGACATATTCTAGCATTCCCTTTATTAAGATGCCATGATGTTCAGCTATTTTGAAAAAGGACAATTTGATTTTTATGCCTTTTGTGTAACATTTAGATTTCTCAACAGTTTTATACTTTCTTATGCTCCGCAGGGTTAGTTTCTTCGGAGGACAAATGTCCATTGATTAACAACGAAAACACACTGGTTGCAGAGAATTTAATTAGGGGATAGACTACAGATTGCCAGGTCTAACTATCCAGGAATTTCCTTCTCCCTTCTCATTTGAAGCTCAAGGAAAACACTCAAAATCCTGACAGCATCCATTGCAGTTACGTTTCTTGTTTTCAGAGTTCAAAATAACATCTACTGTGCAAAGGACACTAAAGTTCCCAATAAATGTACTGGGATAGACAGTTTTACCTTTTGGATGCTGGATGCTACTGGGACGTGGGACCGCTGGTTCGTTTTGCCAAAGAGAAGCTTTAAGTTTTCATTTGTGACGTAGACAGGCAGAGTGCACAGGGTGCCCTGGTCTGGAGCAAGGCACAAAGCCCTCTCCTTGGGCGCTGCAACGCCCGAGGACGCTCAAGCTCTTTCCCTGCAGTCGGCGTGCCATACGCCGGTGTCAGTAACTGGGCTGCATGGGGGCTCTGTGCACCCCCACCAGTGCTGCGGGGAGGGCAGCGGGGCCCAGAGCCTCGGCAGGACAGGCTCAGCGCTATTTGCTACTGTGCAAAAGATATTTAGCAGCACACCAGTATGGCAGACTCTTCTACCATCCAACCGCTACAAGAGAAAACGTCTCTTCAATTCTTTTGGGAGCAGCGAAGGGGAAACTTTTTGCAGCCCCTTCAGTTTTCTCTCTCATACTCTTTAGAGTAAGTATATTTTAAAGTCATCTTCTGCTTACCTATTCCACATGGATCTCGTCTTACCTCTCATGCCATAATAAATCAGGAGTGAATCCATAAAAGTAATGTTAAGCTAACATTAGTGGAGTGAGGATAAGTTAAAGTGAAGGCAAGTTAAAAAAAAAAAAAAGTCACCCTCCCACTCCCTACTTCCACACTCTCTTTAGACTAGGTTTTATTACTTGACCAACATTTTTTTTAAGGGTCTGTTTTGCTTTCTGTACACATGTAACTCCCATTACTGTCAGTGGAAATTATGTATGCACATCAGTAGCAAACCAGACTGCAGGATATTTAGCTCTCTAAGGTATCCATGTCCCCGTTACAGTCATGTTTCAGGAGAAAAGCCAACAAATGAATTTGGAATTCTGCCTTTAAACAAACACCATATTACAACAGGCACAAATACTGCCTGATTCTTCCAAATGGAAGAAATACCCAAGAGAGAATCCTACTTAAACCAATGAAAGAGTGAATTAACAGCATTTATCTTTCTCCACCATTCCCACGATGTTGCAGTGTCTCACATGATGGAATTGATAGGAAATATCTCTATAAAAGAAACAAAGACAAGGTTTTCCACTCAGCTGTATACTGAAATGGTTACAAATTTACAGCAATGCTTGAAAATAGCAAACAAGAAAACTGTAATATTTGGTTATTAGAACTAACAGTACTTTTCCATTCACAGATGACAAAGAACTTTTACAATATTGGATCTCTATCACCATAAATTGGAGGAGGAAATAAAGGGTGAAATGGAATAGATTTGGCCAAGAACGGAAATGACAAGGAAACCATTTTTCCTAACTCCTCATTTGACATTTGGTCCTCTGCAGCCTGTCAAACGCTTCTTGACAATCCAGTGCGATGCCCTACTCAGCATCCAGAATCCCATGAGATCATCTAGGTTATTCTTTTCCACACAAAGAATCCTGATGTGCAAGAGCTCTGGCGATTACCCGTTCATTCAAGTTGTTATTATTTTCCAAAGTATGAGCAAACCCCCCTTCAGGTACCTACACTAGTTTTCTAAGGCATTTATATTCACATGGCTCTTAAGTGTTCCTCTACTTCTAAGGCAGAGTGAAAAATACACACTAGCAGCATCATATTCATCACTGTATGCCTCAAAATCAGAGGACAGCACTTGATTTCCAGTAAGAGCGCATCTCTTCATTCCACTGCTAATCATCTGACACTGCAGTGTTTTCCCTAAACCACACTTAATGTTTTTATTAAGAAATTTAATCACAAATGTAGGGATATGAACTACAGCGTCTTTGGGCGCAGACACTTGTCCTGCCAGGTTAGGTACCACAGGACTATAAAAACAATCGCGGTTTCTAAAACTTTGTATTTCCTCAATGAACTTACTGCTCTCTCTGTGCCAAATGAAATTCTGACAGGGTCTCAAAACCAACACAAAAGGTGAAATTGAACTTAATGAGAGTTCTGCAGCTCAAATCCACAAAGCTTGATCCTATCCAAAGTGGTTTCACTTCTATCACAAGGCGAAAATTCATAATAGACCTTAAGCTCCCTTTGAACACCTCTGTTTGAAAAAACAGACCCATATTAGCAGTGTATTAGAAGTCCCAAATGCTAGTCTAGACATTACAGCTACAGCCTCCCTCCTTTAATCTTCTCTGACTCATATATATCTGCATGCACCAGGTTGTGTTCGTCCACATAGTTTTCTTGGTAATTTCAATATCTCAAAGACCCTGGCCTGAAAATTGCTGTATAAATATCCAGCGCATCAGTTTTACTTATAAAAGTGATTAATTGAAGAGTCTGAGCTGTTACTACCTTGAATAGGAAATAAAATGTCACTCAGCAAGCCATAAATCACGAAAGCTGCCGGTAAAAAAACGCCTGAACCATACTACAAGTCAAAAGCAGGCAAGCGTACTGTCCGGAAAAAACAAGCACATCCTTGCAACAGAAAAATACCAATTACTTGTCTGAGAAGTTTATAGCTGTTTAATAAAACAATAGCCAACTTCGTGCAAAATATCCCTCCCTGATTTATCATGGATAATAAGTTTGTGGATGCAAACAGAGATTTTTTTTTAAAATATTTTTATTTTTAAGGGGGTGAGTCATAAGGGATTGATCCAAGCCCTCTGAAGGCAGCAGAGCCTGTCATAATGTTTGGACAAAACTTAAACTCTTTTTGGTGGATGGCTATCTTATTTCCTACTGGTTCATTTATTTATTTACTTTTTCTTTCTTAATCATTTAACATACTGGCATCAAAGAACTGCTTGATTCTCAAATAACGTATTGACTTGGTAAGGAATAAGTGAAAAAAATTAATTCATTT
>RSEF01000006.1:4498816-4511797 GCA_003993805.1 Himantopus leucocephalus
GATCTTCAAGGTCCCCTTCCAACCCAAACCATTCTATGGATTCTATAACAAGATTAATTTTATCAAGCACACTGTCGATTAGCTTGTAAAGAAATACTGGAAAATAAAAGCAGCTTTGCTGGCATATTGCATTGTTTTCCATAAGGTGTTTGTTAGACAGCGTAGCTATACTGTGATAACGGTTTTCACTGTAAATCTGTTTAATCAGTGTTTTTTTCTCTCTATTTTCAATAAATCTCTTTTACACGTGGTAGCTTAGGAAGAAAGACCACTTTAATAAGGCAACTCCTACTCTGCTTTACAATAACTGTGGAGGAATGGCATTGAATATTTGCTTTATTTATCTTTGACAGAGCCTATATAAAGAAATGTATAGCATGTTAAAATGTACGTTCACATTTTAACATACCGAGGCGACCATGTTTCTCACTTTTTCACAGTAGGAATGATACACAACAATCATTAACAGATTTTTTTGATACATGGATCTAGCAGTTTTCTAATAAATCAAACAGCCTGATTAAAAAGAGATCTCAAGTTGCATTGTTCCCAGGAAATTAAAAATGGTTCACGGTAGATGATACATATCGAGTTGTGAGTAATTATAATCATAGCCTAGCAAAAACAATCTACTTTGTAATTTTTTATAGCGTTCGTGACTGTCATACCGAAATGCTGCCTAAGTAAATTACTTCTATACTCAAAGATTAAGAGTGACTATAACAGCAGAATCTGGTCTTTGCCCCCGTCCTCAAACAGGGCCTCTCAGAACAGGTGGCGCTCTTTAAATTTGTCTTGGACACAGCGTTCCCTGAGGTTTTTAGGAGTGTTTAGAATGGTTTGCTCTGGTCTAAAAGCAGGCTTTTCACCGCTAAGTCTCCTCATGAGCAAGTAGTCTGATTCTGAATTTTCATGTGCTTCACTCTAGGTCTTGCAAGATGCCTTGCTCCAGAAGAACACAGTAAATCAAGGGGTAATGCTCTTGGTCTAGACCCAGTCCAAACTTTGCAGGAATGTTTTCTTGATCGCCTCCCCCTCCCCTGCAACCCGCAGTAAATAATATCATTTCTCTGAAGCAGCTAATGACAACAGCAACAGTCCGGCTGTCAAAACAACTAGCATTCGCTTTTGCGTATCAGAAGCGGCCCCAGGTGATGAACAAGGAAGTATGGATGGAACCATCGCATAAAGAGAGCTAGATACAGCTTGTTTCTAAAAAATTACCTCTCTGAAATATCCTTCTATGGCTTGTTATTCCATTAGATTTTCTTGCTCTTTTGCTGCAGCTGTCTTAAAAAGAAAATAAATAAAAAAAAAAAGAGAGCAAACACAGGTGTTTACTCAAGGATCAATTCACCTGCTGTTCCACCTGCCCCTGTCGTCTCACTGCCTGGTCCAGCCGTACCGCTGGGATGACTCATCTCTGCACGAGTACATTTTTAAATGATGTATTTTTTTCAGGGGCTTGTTTCTCCAAAAGGAGAAGGAAGGATAAAGACCTTTCTTTAATACCACACCACTTATCTACTTTGCATCTCTCTTTTACCTTTTTGAGGCAGCAAAAGCACTGTGGTTGAATCCTTCAGGCTTCTAACGCCAGGCTAATGTGCAATTCACCCCTTCATAATGAAAGACATCATAATTCAAGGGCATCTGCATCGCCCTCCCCCAGATAACAATTTACTGAAGCAGCGAAAGGGAAAGAGCTTTCAAAGTTTGTTGCAAAATTTCAGATCTGTGTTTGAATGGAGTTGATGGACTTCCAGAAGCAGAGTGGAGTGATCTGCTTTGAATTAGCCATTATCTTTTACATCCCTCCATGTTTCCTGTCATCACAAAAGAAGATGAGTTACCCTTTAACTTACTGTGGAATAATCTCTGACTACCAGCAAAGGAGTAGTTAATGCTATAGGCAAGGATGATTTAGGAGACAATTTCAAAGCTCGGTTAACTATAAAAACAGAAGTCATATTAAAACAGCCTCACTCATCCTGCACACCGAGTGTGAGGGAAGCAGGGCTTCATACCACAACTGTGGAGAGATGCGACAGTATGACGAGAAACGGTAGTTTCTTTTCCCACCACTTTCTCACTCGACAAACATGTGCAGCTTTGCTGACAGAATAGGTGTTAATCAACCCTTGCTAAAATGTAATATATGAAGTTTGACATCAATGCCCAGAACTGTCCCGGCCCAGATCTGACAGGCCTAAGTGTGCAAAGAGGAAACCCTTACCCTACAGATCAATCAGATTAATCCTTACTTTACAGTTTTCTTACTTAAATCAAGTAACCTGACAGCTGCAGACAGACCAGACAAACCTTTAGTACTTGGAAGAAGGCTTGATTCTAAATTTATTTTTACACATATTTTTAAGCTTCCTGGAATCAAAACGTCCATTGTTTGAGAGAGTTACTTTACAGTCATTTTTGTGTGCCTAAAGAACAGCAGCAAACAAATGCCCTCTAGTCATTTGACAGTCAGAAGTTTCTCTTTGCTTTGACTTTTTTCTTCAACTGGCTTGTTATTCTTACACCATTAGATATGTTTTTTCCACACAAAACCATCCTCCCAAAAAAAAAAAAAGAGGAGGTGCAGCTGTGTGTTCAAAATTGTTTAATAAAAATTTTATTATGGAATATTGTCACCTACATCAGGGTTTTCCAGCATTTATATTGCTATATGTCCCTGAATACTCATCCTCTCTCTTAGGACAATATGCATGTTTATCATCAAAGTTTTAATTGCAAGCACTACTGAGAGAATTGTTTAATATGGCTTCTCAGATCTTTATTATGGTTGACAAGCCATCAGTAGCATGAAGCCCCCCCCAGTTCAAGAACCAGTGTTCCAAATGTAACACATTTTCCCATGGATATTCAGTGGATGGAGGCACAATACAGAAACACTGACATCAAAAGAAAGACCACCAACATTTCTGGATCTCATATTGAACTAAACCAGAATTTAAGTACCATCACTCCAGAAAGAGTAAAAGCAAATAAAATTGAGTATACTTATCTGTGTACGTGACAAGTCTACTCTTAATTTTATAATGAGAAATAGACTCCTGCAAATGCAAAACACCTTAAATGCACCTGATTCTCCTCCAGCATTTTCAAAGTGACAGTAACATTATTTAGTGAGATAAAATCAACAAAACAGTCCATGTGGCGTATTTAATTTCTAGCATACTCATTTTATGTCAGTCTGCAACCTCCCTCTTCATATATTACCATACAACATCTTGTTATTGAAAAACAATCATAGATACTGAAAATAGAGAGTCACTGCAAAACTTCTGTGTCTTACTCCACCGGTAGGACTGCTAGATGGGCTTTGCCAAGGGCTTGAAGACCCTGTTAAATATTCGCCTAACTTTGGCAGCGATCGTGACACCCATCACTGGCCATTTGTTTCCCACAACAATCCAAATGGGTAACTTGTTTATCCCGACAGCTCTACTAAACCGATCAGCAATGAGAGAGTTGCCAATGACCACATTTAAGTGACTTTTTAAGACTTCACCGCTAATGTTTCATTGAGATAAATGAAGCAATCCCTCCCTTTTTACAGCTTTTATTCCAAAGTAATTTGCAAAGTCTGGAGGTTGTCACCAAATTTTGCTTTCATTACTTGATGTTGAGAAAAGTTATCGTGGCAGAGGCAATGGAAACTAGTCGCAATGTGCTCTCCAGAAGCAAGTATAACATCTTTAAAAGAAGAAAAAAAAAACCCCACTATTATTAATAGTAGCAATTTCATTCCTGTCTTAAATTACTTTACAGTCTACAGGTTACCTGAAATCTAGGGGAAAAACCAATCTTCATTAAGTGATGCTAGAAAAGACTATGACCCCATTAAATGCACTGGTGAACCATTACACGAAAATCTCGCTCATTCGGCTTTCGACAGTACTTTCTGTACTGACAGTTTCCCGATTTCCCCTACGCTTTGGTCTGTCTTCCCTTGTTAAGTAGACCCAACATTAGCAACCAAAAAGAAACATGCATTTTAACACCCACTTTGCTGGAATTTCCCCAAGCAAGTAAGACAGGCACAGAAGCTGGAGTCTAGTACCTGAATTAATTTGTTACGGTTTTTTAATTTCTTCTCTCATCAATAACTTTTTTTAAGCTAATTCTTTCTAAGCAGGGCTACTTTGGGGGCTTTGGTCAACCCTAGCTACGTATGGGCTTCTAAGAAAAAAAGGCACAGGCAGGTCTTTGCACAAAAAACTTCAGTATTGTTAATGGTTTAGGCAATATACTCCATGATACAGGGGCGTATCTGCATCTACTATCCAGTTATATCTAAGGGCAGTCGTAAATACAGTTGCTAAAAGGAGGTTTCTGTTGTGAGCAGGGAAAGATGAGGTGTTCTATGGGTTCTACAGTTTCTTCAAGTCAACTTTATGACAACAATGCCCCTTCCTGTCTTTTTAATTAATGAAAAAAAGAGTTAAGGCTCAAGGTTTTCATTCTATTGCGACACTGGTGGTACTCACAAGCTATTCAAAAGCTAGATGTGAAAAAAAAAAAATAAAAATCCAAACAAAACATTCCTCCCAGACAAAAATCACATCTAAAAAAAACCACAGATGCTGTGACAGTGCCTGCATGCTTTATCAGGACGTTTGGAAAGGTAATCACGAAGCCCAGTGCAATTTCATTTTCAACAGCAGTTTCACACATTTGTAGGTTTCTGTCCAACTGCCAGAAAAGGTGACAGGGTAACGATTCTGCTTTAAATCAAGACTAACTAGGATTGAATTCAGTCCTTGGAAAGGAGGAATAATAGTCTCTTTCTTCTTCATAGTGATTTCCTGCCTCTATCTTGCATTCAGAATAGGATGCAACCTATTGTTATGCCACGCTGGCACCTACCGAGTAAATGAAAATCTTCTCAGAAGGGGAAACAAGATAACATTATAGGATTGCACCACATTCCCCCCTAGTTTTATTTTGTAAAACTCTTTATCAGTTCCTTCCATGAGACCAGTACTGCCTACCAACAGCACTTAAGTAGCTCATGCCCCAAACCCCATTTTAAATTAAGCACATTTAAACATAAACACGTAATTTGAAAATAATGTGGAATTACAATGAATGCATTATTGCAGTGAAAGATACTAACTGTGAAACAGAACCAACAATGAAAAAATACAAGCTGTAGTTCTCCAAATATTAAAATCTAGCAACGTATTGCATGGATAAAAGGGAAAACTAGAGAAGAATTCTCAGCAGCAGAAGTCAAAGATAGAGAAACGGTCCTGGCAATTGTAATTTAAGGTTCAGGGTGGAAAATACTGACACTAGAGTCATAATCCCAGCACTGATTTTTCCATGGTCTTTCTGCTATCATTGAATTCTCATTTAATAAGAACTGCTTACCAAACCATAAATCCAGTTTAACTCTTAAGAAAATGGATCCTCAAATCCCATGTCTACTTCAACAAATATTGTCACTACAATCCTTTTACCTCTCTGTCTGAAGAAAAGAGCACTCCCTCTGTTCTTCTGGGTGACAAGGTTAGGCCATACATACATAGACTTTCTCAAGGCCCTAATTGGAAATGCTCAGTGCCAGCGTGAGGTCCCCAACATATTGCCTCGGATTTGAGAACGCTAAGCATAGTATTAGAACTTGATTTTTAAAAAGACAAAGACCACCACATATCAAATACATCCCTGGGGATATTCTGGAAACCAGAAACTCCAGAAGCTCATCTCGACATCAAAGGCATCTAGCTCCTGTCTATTCAGCTGTTGATGATTAACAATGTAAGTACTTTGGTATCAACTCTCAAATTGCATTGACCACAGACTCAAGGTATCATGATCTCTTAAAGAGCCCTGATTGATCAAACACCAGGCATTCACTTCAGCAGACATGCAAAGGCTGCGTTTGTCCCATTTCTTACTCCCTAAGCACAAAACCAGGAGAAGAAGTAGTCAAAAGTTTCCAACAGAAGTCATCTAGCNAAAGGCATCTAGCTCCTGTCTATTCAGCTGTTGATGATTAACAATGTAAGTACTTTGGTATCAACTCTCAAATTGCATTGACCACAGACTCAAGGTATCATGATCTCTTAAAGAGCCCTGATTGATCAAACACCAGGCATTCACTTCAGCAGACATGCAAAGGCCGCGTTTGTCCCATTTCTTACTCCCTAAGCACAAAACCATGAGAAGAAGTCGTCAAAAGTTTCCAACAGAAGTCATCTAGCTCACTCAAGGTAGGACCGATTATACATAAGCAACATCAACACATTGCTGTCCCACCTGTTCTTAAGATACTCCCAGTGACAGAAATCCCACAGTGGCTGCAGACAACTGATTCCTGGGGTACGCTGTTACCAAATGCTTCCTGAATCTTACTTGCTATGACATAAGCCCCGTGTGTCTTGTTTCCACCGTTACTCCATTTTCACCATTACATCCATCTTTATAATACTTCTGCATAAACTAAAATTTTTGAACTCTGTGCTTTCTTGGTTGTCTTGTCTTTGTGAATAAACATTGCCAATCATTTCTGTTTTCCTTCAAAACCAGCATTTCCTAAACCTTCTTATTATTATCCTTTGCATTCCAAGAAGTATGAAGGTCAAAACTGGATACTGCCAGTCATCATTAGGAAACAGGTCACTGGGACAGACGGACTTCTAGTGTGACTCCATGTGGTAATTTTTACATCATCATCATTACCAGGGATTAATAGAGGAAGAAAAAAAAAATCTTTTGTCATAGGGATTTTTTAGCAACAGAACATTTTATAACATAAGTAAAAGTCCTCATTACCAGTCTCCTTATTACTCTGACACACGTAATACTATATTCAAGCTAACCTGAGTTTGAGATTATCAACCTCAATGCTTAAAAAATGTGCTTTTCCCTTATTGTCTCCTATAAGTTGTGGTGTCAACAAACAAATTCTGAAAGGCTAGAGACTTGTATAATTTCTTCTAATTTACTTTCCAATTGTCAGGTACTTAGGATGTCTATGCCATGATGCCACGATTTCCTGTGCAGAGACAAAGGACAGAATTTTTTGATGAAGTGAAAAATTCCCACCTAACTGCACGATGCCAGGAGACAAGGCTTTAATAAATTATTGGAAAAATTATAAAAATACAAACAAAAATAGAGTCTGTGGCAGACAGATTTTTTTTAAAAAAAAAGGAGAGGGCACAAAAAAAGGCAAGAAGCAAAACCTTGAGCTTTCTATTCTGACTTATTTTCTTTAGGCATTTACTGCCCTGAAACTTTTGGTCCAATTTTCATTTCAAATGTTATTAGACTAAAATCTAAGAAGAGAAAGAGTTAAATAAAGATCCTTTCTCCCAAAATAACAGGCTTGCTTAAATGCCTCAATATTATAAGAAAAAAGTCATTTTACAAGTGTTTTCCTTTTTTTACAAAGGTTTTATGAGTGATCCTATCACAATCTCTAAAGATGATCTTGCTTGTTGTTGAATTTACAGAAACTAAGTTTTAAATGTTTGAGTTATTTTCTCTTTCTCTCTCTTCTTCTAAACACAAAAGATTTTGGGCAGTGTATGTGATAAACTCTCTCACCATCTAAAAAGTCCTTAGCAAAGCAATTTAGGACAACTCTTCCAATCTTCACAGAGGCAAAAGTTTATCAAAGCAATAAAACTGTTTATAACGCTTTCTCATTCCGAGCATGTCAGCAATGCTGAACTGAAATGTGCAATAAAATTTGTTACAGCCATATCGTTCCCCCCTCATTACTTTAAAACCTCTATGTTCAAACCCAAAATTTAAATACTCCCATTGCTTTTTTTTTGTTTCATAATTGGGATTGGGATGACTCATCGTACAGAACTCATCTTCCTTAGTCCTTTTTATGTCAATGACATCCACAGGCTCAACTAGAGAAACCTCTATCCTGAACTGCTCGAAAAGTAGTAACAGGCAATCACAATTTCTTTAGATTTGTTTCTGTATTTCTTTCCAAAGACACTGTGACTATCAAAAACCAAACGGGGTACCTAGTACCTAACTCACAGTTCAAAAGCAGCACAAGCGACCCAAGGTAGCCAAGCACCAGAAACCATTGCCAAACGCTTACAGTTCATGGGAACGCCGGGCCTATAGAAAGGTTTAAGGGCAGATCTCACCTGGTCCAACTCAGGGAAGTTAGACTATTAAGAAGGCTACTCAGTAAAACTATCCGGTTAAATAAATAAATATATATATACACACAGAGTGAGAACTTTGTTCATGCTGTCAGTGAAAAGTATCTCAAATGCGTGTCTTAGGCACGTTGCGGAAGTGGTCAGGAGCATTGTATCTAACCCCCAGATGACAAAGTACGACAAAGATATCCCAATTAGCTCTAAGCCTGCTAGCCTACATACCGCAAACTAAGGCAACACGGAGCTCAGTGCAAGGTAACCTCCCCTGTGCTCCTGAGTGATAAAACGTGCTGCTTCCAAACTAGCTCGATCTTTGTAATCTGCAGGTGGGAAGAGAAGTTTGAGATGTTACACTTACTTGTAAAGTGTTATTCTCACAACAGGAAGACCCGCGCTTTGGAGACACAACAGTTGTCAGTCTAGGTACCTGCCAGGAAAGGGGAACTATACAGCAAAGGGTAGCACAGAGAAATCTGGCACCCGAATGTACTGCCACAGTTTTAACTTCCAGAAATTCTGTGCAATTCTTTACAGGGCTTTGATTCAGCAGTCCCAGTCTAAAGCTCTTTGCTGATATGGGATAAACCTAAGCATATGCCTAAATACCCTAGTACTTCAGAGATACAAGAAGGCGCTGTTAAAGCANCCCTAGTACTTCAGAGATACGAGAAGGCGCTGTTAAAGCACTTTTCAAAACGACGTTCTTAAAACTGGAGGTGTCAAAGCAGTACTTTGCTGTTGTTATTAATAACGAGCATTGGATACTTTCTCCAAAGGTCCTGTCAGAACTTCCCAGTTATCACAGTACAATTTCACAGGACAGTATCAAAACAGCCAATGCCCTCTACTTAAATCCACTCTCCTTCCCCTACTCCCAATTTGAATTTTCAATATTTTTTTTTCCTGGAAAGTAAACTTCTCCTCCTTTTCCTAGTAAAAACAAAGCTTTAAGCCTTTTCCTAATGAGAGTTTTTGTATCCTCTCCTCCTCCCTCCCTGTTATTTAGATGTCATGAACAGCACCCTTTTGCCTTACAGTCTTACAGACCACAAAGCAATAGCAATGAAATTTAGAAATATTTTCAGATAACTTGCCACTGTCTGTTTTAATTCTTTGTAAAAGAAAGTCTGATTGCAGCCCTAGAGTACAAGCACATTTCAAACCCTCTTCTACTTTGAGATGACTGTCATCAATGTGCGTATTAATCATTCTATACCAGGCATTCGCATCCAAATAGACATAACTATTTAACAAAAAAAAAAAATCAGCTATTTAAAGCCATAGATGAATGTTATGGGCTAAGTTTCAGTAAGCCATAGCTTTTCTTTGACTTTATGTTCCATTTTATTTGTATTAACGCAAATTCTTCCTCCCCTCTCCCCGTTCTGTGCAGAACAGCAGGAACGCTGGTGTCGGTATCCTCCTCCCAAACGCACAGCAGCAACACAAAGAGCTACGTTCACCCTGACAGGTAGTTCTCGGGGAACGCAGTGGCAGGGCGCAGTGATGATAACCGACAGAGAATCAAATCCATTCTCACCAACGTTTTGTAAACCGTTCGTATTTCTTACATCCTCATTTCTCTTTGCAAAGAAATACTTTTCAATGTCTACTTTTAGATAACGGGCTGCGGAAGGCCACCTTACTCACAAAGGCAAGGAACTCCAGAAGCCAATCAGTGTAGAAGTATCCTCCAAAGGCAGCCAAAGGGAGCTGCTCTGCAACATCCTTATTAGGCATCAGATCTGAAAATCTCAGCTCTTGATGTAGGAACGCTGTGGTAAAGAACTACCTGAATTTATGCATCTACGCTTCACAAAAACAGAGAAACTTCTCTGTGTCTTTAAGCCACTGCGAGATTTAAGTCTCATCTCGGTTTTGGAATGGCACTGACAGGACTAATGGATCCTGCTCTAACTCAGTGGCAAAACTAGTCTCTAAGGGACTTCAGACATACGTGAAATTCTGTTCTACTGATGTCAATATGAGTTTTGCCATTTTGCACGTGAAAAGAGCAGATAATGGAGTTGTCCATTTCAGAAAATTCGGTGTCTCTGAATTAAGAGAAAAACCTAGATTTAATTTTATTATCTGAGAGTAAAATTTGTCTCGCTTAGAAGAAAGCCATAATGGACACTAAAAAACACCCATTACAGCAACACAAGCAACTTTGTTATATCAGTTAAATATAAGGTTTAATTAGTTTTCTAAATGCATACACTGAAAAGCCATTAGACAACCATTAGGAGTAATATATCCATTTTCTTTTTACAATTACCTGATTTAGTTAGGCAAATTCCTAAAGTAATTCAGTCAAACAACATTTTTGGCACTCTTATCCCAGTAAAGTTTCCAATTCCCTTTTTTGTCTGCAATCACGGCAATCTTCCCTTAAGCTCTAAAGTGCCGATGATCATCATTTCGGCAGATTTACGGAGCATCTCTTTTAGGTAAAAATGCGCCTGGTTTGTTTATGGTCTCATTTCAAGATCCAGAAGTCTGAAACTATTCAGCTATTTTTATGAAGTAATCTTTACGAAAACAGTTCTGTTCTCCTTACGTGGGGGGGGAAAAAAAGACAAAACATCTGAAGGATAAGATGGCATTAGATACCTTTGTGGTAGTTTTAAGAACAACTGAGCTCCAAAAGGAGCAAAATCCACCTGGCTATTCACACCTCAGCTGACTTCATATTTTATTAACAAAACCTTTCTTAATAATGTTATTAACTAGCAACATATCTACATGACACTTGTCAAAAGGCTTATGACAACTTTGCCGAAACATTGGAAGTAGCCAATATACGTCACTGACGAAGGACACAATCCCATTGTAAAAATAAAGCCTCTGAACAGATTTTATTCTACAGCTACCCACAGCTTCTCTGATGCTGCTTTTTCTCGATGCATCATCACTCTACTGTCAAGTTTTCCAGTGTATTTTCCCCACTTTGTGTCAGGTCCAGTATGCCCCAGTATAGGCTTATGTAATACGCAATCAACAACACATGTGACCTGCAAAGGAGAACGTTATTGATGGTGGTATTTTACAGAAAGCTGAGAGAGAGTGAGAGACAATGAACAAATCTGTAGCACAGCTGTTAACTGAACTTAACTCCTCGTCTAACCGAGCTAATATGCAAACCTCACATCTCTCCTCCTCCTACAGCAATTGCTTTACTTATCCTTGCAATGCTTCAGTTGTTTGCTCTCCAAAATGTAATAGAGTTTTAAAAAAAAAAAATAAAAATCATTTGGCGAATAAACAATTCCAAAGTTTCTTTTGAATAATTTGGTGAATTTTTAAGCTCTGCTTCTGCCAAACCAAACTAAAGTAGAGAGTAAGAGCTAAGAACAGACTGTACTGTGACCATGCCTTCACCCTGGAAGTGCATGCTCTTAACACACACCTCGGTCACGTAGGGAATCAGCATCTGTGTTAAAGTAAGTTTTGCAATGTTACTAATACAAATGCACGCACCTAATAAGCAGTGTCGGGCAATTTTCAAAACCAAGAGACAATTCCAGTCAATCACCAGCTGGCACCACTCAGTTCTGCCAGAAAGCTGAAGGATGCCAACGTCTGAATAAAGCAAACCCTCTCCTCACTGCAGATGGACTCTAAGTGACCTCTACACAAACGAGCTCTCTCGAAAACACCGAGCTCCTATAGTACAGATTTTTTCCAGCCCATGGCGTATTTGTGTTTGCTAGTTTGCATCACGGGGGAGATAGCAGCCCAGGAGGAGCAGGAACTATGAATTCGTGGTTACTGCTAGCATATCTCCTTTAAATACGTAGCATACAGTACAGTGAGGTACTGAGGAGAGAGCTACTATTTGGTTTCCCTCAAACCAGTTACCTCAGTTCAAACCCTAAAAAGACTAGAATTAGTGCTCGCCTCGTTACCAGCCTGAGCGGCGGTGCCAAGAACGCAAGTAGAGCAACAAGTGAACAAATCCCTTCCCTCCTGCCAGGGGCCAAAGTGGGAGAGAGGGGAAGAAACGGAGATTAACAAAATAACATGTTTTCTCACCAACTGTGGCTGCTGTTTCAGGGGGAAAAAAAAAAAAGGAAAAAAAATTAAAAATTAAAAGACTATAATATGGCATACAGATGGAAAACTGAACATGTGGGCATGCTACTGAACGTGCATCTCGTATTCAGATGCTGAACCACCAGTGTCATACAAACTGACTGCTTATGTTAATACGACAAAGATCTTGTCTGTTAATCAAAGCCTAATGAATGAGTTTCTTAGCATTAAAATGCTGGCTTTTTGTAATCTTCGTATTAATTTCCTTTATACGGTCTTTATGATAGTAACAAAGCCCAAGAATAAAGCCAAAGACCAAGACTCCCAGCAAACTGGCTGGCAGAACTAATCAAGCCAGTACTGGATATTGCCCCGGCACACACCCCGAGAAGACAGGCAGATAAGCAAATACAGGCGTCTGAAGGACAGAAGGTACAGCAAAAATAGCAACGGGAAGTGAAGGGAATTAAATATAACACAAATATGGATCTCATTAGTACGAGTTAAAAAACCCCAACACGGTACATTAATTTTTGTGAAACGAAAAATGTTACGGGTGATGAACTTCAGCTCAAAAGTCTGTTGGTGGAGGAGCTGGAAGGTGAAGGCCCTGGGAATAGGAATAAAGCCAAGAGAGATATGAAGCCTGGAGGGCCACAGAGGGGCCGGGCGCCTTCCCTGGAAATTAGGGGGAGCGCTGGGCTGAGCCCCACAGTCCGTCCTGTGCGAGGGAAGGAGCAGTGTCACGGTCGGTGCAGGTGGGAGCAGGCGAGCAGAGGGAGGG
>RSEF01000006.1:4511897-4581515 GCA_003993805.1 Himantopus leucocephalus
CGTCATAATTAATACTCTTTTTCCCACCAAAAAGAGCCACAAGGTTTGAAGTTTCCTCATAACTCTTGCATCACTCCAAATAAGACACATAAGATCTAACGAAACGCCTCTCACTTTTCTCCACAGGTTCCCTTTGCCCTTGTGCTACAGGCAGGGTTATAATCTAAACAAAGTAAAATGAAAACCACATATTGTCTGACTAGATCACTGCCAAAATGACAGGCACGCAAACAACTTTCATGTCTGTCTTCAGGCCTGGTCCCTCACTCAAGTCAACGGCCTGTGCTCCACCATTTGATCTGATTAGTACTGTTTTGATCTGAAGATGTCAGCGTACAGGCCATCCTTCTTGGCAGAATCACATGGGTGTTCTTTTCCTAGGGAAAACATCCATTTTCTATCATGAAATACAAATATTACACAAAAATCTAAACTTTGGGGAGAAGAATGTCAATATTTGAACAGTTGGTTTCTAAAGACTGTCCTTGATCTGGATACAGGAGTTGAGCCCGGACTCACTGTAAATTGTAACCAGGCAAAAGAAAACATTAACAGGAACCCTAGCAGCATAAAAATGCACTGTAAGAATCGACCCCATACAATACTTAAATATCAGAACAAATATGTTCATCAATAGTTTCATATCACCGTCAATAAAATAGACAAAACTTTAAATAGCCTGGATTCAAGAGCACATTTGTTAGTCGCATTTCTATTATTTCCACGTAGAAGCACGTTTTCCTTCTGATTTTACAAAACATGCGTAGTGTAACGCTTGCAAAACTTTATTTTATTCACTGAAAATAGACTGCCTCTTCAAAAGTATTCCCTTTAATAACAAAAATCACTTTCCAGAGAAGACAACCCTACCAAGTCTTTCCCACAGGCACTCTTTTCTACACTTAACTGAACAAGGTCCTTCTCCTGTATCAATGAGCTTTCAGAAATGAATCAAAACTCCAGCGCCAAAGAGCCATGCAGTGCCGTGTACAAGTAAACACTCTGAAGCGCTCCAACTAAAAAGATGTAAAACTTTGGAAAAATACAAGCGCATGCTACAGAAGAAAAACCTGCATTTCTTTTAATTGATATTGATGAAAGAGAGAGAAGTCTTAATTTGAGAAGAAACGCTCCTTTTATTTTCTCTATTTCTAGGCTGCAGCACGTTAATACCAGCGCCTGCAGGAGACTCACGCATTGCTTACAGTGCAAAAGCAGCAAGGCTCCAGCCTTTCTGCTTCAGAACAAACGCTCCAGTGTGCTTTTTGAAGCCTGCCAATACAAAAGAACCAGATCTAATCCTTTCGGCTAACAGCATGCTCACCAGATTGATTAATGCAGCTCACTTGGTAAAACGCAACCTCGTTCCAAGTTAGAGAAAAGCTAGTTGTGAGCGTGTTTTAAGAACTACTGCAGTTTAAAGCTTTCCAAATCCCCCCGAGTTAGATAAACCAGGGATGCACCAGCAGGAGGTGAGTGCACGGGCATCACCGCATGTTAACCTTGGGTGGGAATCCTCTGTGGTGAGGTCTCGCCCAGGTGAGAGACATTCCTTCACAGCACCCAGCGAGAGAACAACACAGTTCCCACTGAAGAACCTCCGGCTTTCCCCTAGGATGAAGCCCACTGATGTCTCGCTGCATTCCTTCCGCTGCCAGGGGAGCGCAGCATCACACACAAGATAGCTCTGTTTCTAAACTGGAACTACACGCACGCAGGGATTTTGCTAATATCTCCAAGACGTAACAACTCACCTTACCCCTGTTTCAAGTCAGCTTTTATTACATGAATAGGAATTAGCGTCACACACCTAGACAACACGAAACAGTGCTTCTCCAGCAACAGCCACCCATACAACATCGCTAATACGCCAGACTTCTTGAAATAACTATGAATACAATTACCCTAAAGTGCAATCCTAAACGCGTACAACTTTTCTTCCCCATAGTTTTAGTAAAAATTAAGGGGAATCAAGTATTCAGCCTCACCAGTCAAAGCAGAGAGCGTAAACGAAATTAATATTTGCAATTATAAGTATAAGCAAGTGGTATAAAAAAAAGTCTACTTGGCAGTCTATCCTACTCAAATAAATTAACTCCTATAACATTCCTCCAAGCTATAGACAGATCCAAGAGTTAACAATTTATGGTCACATTTAATAATAAAAAGTCTTTCAAACTGATTTCCAGCTGCTTAGGTCTGACACTTAAAGAAGAAGGGTTTAGATATCTATCTTGAGTGGGAAGAAGACACAGAGACAACTCCCTTTCCCACCCGTGACTTTCAGAGTGAAATTCATATGAAGTTATACAACTAAAAGTGAAATCGAATGACAGTCCAACTGAAAGGGAAACAATGAAGAAAAAAAAAAATCCCATACAAGAAAGCAGCTAGGGAGTTCCAAGCACCGGTTAGTTCAGTATGTGCAATATTCTAGAGCATCACAGCACAAATAGGAGTAAGTTCATCTGTCCAGCTTAAACGGAAATCGCTGAAAATAATTTTCAAGCAAATGCATGTGACTCATTTTGGCTAATGAAAACATACCCCTCATTTCCCCTAATTCTGCCAAATTCTGCCAAAAACATTAAAGAAAATGGATTTGCCAAAGATAAAAGCAAAGTAGGCGTCACAGGGTCATCCATTAGCAATACAAGTATGGCTAATTCTTCCTGACAGTGAAATGACTTGGGATACAACACATTCTACTTTTTTTTTTTTTTTAAATAAGCGTTTAGACAGAGTACACCCTGCATATTTTATTCCCAGACATCCTAGGTTTGAGTACCAGTATGTTTTTATGAAGATCAGGCCTTAACAATAACATACTAGGAAGAAAAAGAATAAGGGCAACTTGAAGCAATTTAGCATACTAAAGAAAAAAATGAAATAAAACAGAGGCTTTATAATCTCTGTAAGTTACAGAAAGTAGTTTAAGATGGTGTGAACTAATACAATTAGTTTGAAAAAATAACGACAAGGAACAAGTTGCACACTTTACAGAGAATCACAAGTACCAAATTAATACTGCACTTTACTCTCTGTTATACCAACTAGCGAACTACTGGGCTGGTTTGGGGTTTGCTTTTTTTCATAAATGCATTTCTGGCGTGCAAGGTTGTACTGCATTCTCAGGCAAACAACAACTTTGATTTATTCATGTAAACATCAGAAATGCATTGGCAAACAAAGCCATATGGAAGAAAGAGAGATAGAATGGATTTTTTGTTTGCTTTAGAAACTTGACATCTGTGGATAGCATCATCTAAGTTACGATCCAATAACTTTCCGTATTTTGGTCATTTTCATTTATCAGTCCAAACCCAATTTAATTTGATGATGCAAAAAGCTCTGAGAGAGGGGAATGATGTTTTCAAAACTTAAAATAGGAATACACTTGAATATTCTTTCCCTTTCACGTCATAAATTTAAAGAACAAGGAAACTCACATCTGTTCTAACTTAGCCGTAGGGCTTAAAAAGCAAAGCAAAAGTATTAGGGTTATTCATATCTTGTTTGTATTTTGGGAGAGGTTTCCGGAGCCGGAGCCGGCCGCCGGTGGCATCCATCACCTAAGCCCCGCAAACTTCCCGCGGGGCCGGGCTCGGCGGTACTTACCCCCGCAGAGGAGGAGAACGCCCGCCGTCCGCCCGGCGGAGGGCATCTTCCCCCGCGCCAGGGCTCCTGCGGCCCCGCCTCGGCCGCCGGCGCTCCGGGCAGCACCGGGCCGGTCCCCGCGGGCTCTCAGTCGGGCCGGCCCATGGCCGGGGGCGGCGGCGGGCCGCGATGGGACGCGCCGAGCCGGGCAGCGACGGGATGCTCCGCACCGGGATGCCTCTCCGGAGATGCTCCTCCGCCGGCTCCTTCCGTCCGTCCTCCCGGGTCCCGCCCCGCTGCCACCGGCCGGGAAAAAGCTCCCTTGGACCCCTCAGCGGTGCCGGCGCCTCTCTCGCTCTGCGGGGAGAAGCCGAAGTCACAGGCGAAGCCCCGCTGCGCTCCGCCGCCGAGACCCCCGCGCTGCCCGGGCGGCGGCACCGCCCGGCTCGGGCCAGCCCCCGGCCCCTCCTCCGCGCCCGGACGAGGCCGCCGGTCCGCGCTACCGGGGCCGCTCGGGGCCGCCCCGCACTTGCCGCCCCGCCCCGCCCCGCCCGCGGAGGGGAGCGGAACGGAGCCGGGGGGGGGGGGGGNGGGGGGGGGGGGAACGGGGCCGGGGGGGGGGGGGGGACGACCGCGGAGGCGGCTCCGCCCCGAGCATCCCCGCGGGCAAGGTGCGGGGGGCCGCCCCCCCTCCGCGGGGTCCCGCTGCACCGGGCCCCGCAAGGAGGTATAGCGGGGCGCGGGCGGGAGGAGGAGGAGGAGGAGGCGGCGGCCGGGGAGGGGGGAGGAAGACATGCGAGCCGCGGAAACACACCAGGTGCGAGACAAAGCAGGGACAGGCGCTGCGGCACCAGGATGTATCCAAGTGGCTGCCGCCCCCCCCCCGCTCCAAACACATTAAACGTGTTGAATAATTAATCCTTGGGAGAGGAGACAATTTTTGCTTGATGGTAGGAGGATGCTGTAAGAGCTGAGCGCTACCTGGCAGGCAACCAAAGTAACCCGGCACGCAAGCACCCCGCTTAGCGGCGAAACGCCACTTTTAAACCGCAAGCGGGAAGAAAGAAAAGAAAAAAAAATAATAATAATAAAGAAAAAAAAATCTAACCAAGCCAAACCAAAAATACGCTGTAGCAGCAGCCCTGCGCTCGCTGAGAAAAGCGGTCCGAAAAAGCCGCCGCTAACAAACACCTCCCAGAGCCTTCGCTGCGCCGCTGCCGGACCTGCCTCCCCCCGCGCCCCGCCGTTTGCCGTCCCCCCCCCCCCCCCNCCCCCCCGCCGGGGAGCCCCGCGACGCCCACCGCCACCGCGCCCGCGCAGGCTCCGCGCTCCCCTGCGCCAGGCAGCCGCCCCCCACCCGCCCGGGGCGGGGGCCCACATCGACCCCTCTGCTGAAGGAAAACCCTGCCCCTTTCCCTTCACCTCTCTTCAACCTGCTGGGGGAATATCCCCCGCCACCCCCTTGATCCCCCCCCGCCTCCCAAAGCTGATGTTGCCTCGACACAGCCGCGCTGGGATCCGGACGTCAGGATTCAGACACAGATCAGCAGCTACAGCCCTGAGCTTTCCGAGCCTTCACACTTCGAAACGCCCAAGCAAGAGCAAGGAGACACCGTGGAGTGATACTCCGTACAATTGCACCCCGCAAGAACTGCCACAGATTGCTTAAATACAAATCAAATAGGAAATTCTCTCTCTAGGGTAGTAAGGACTCTGCTTAAAATACCCAACACCGTAAGAGGCAAAATAAAAGGAATTACCCTCTAGAACTGATAAAAGAACTAGCCTATTTTAATTTTTCTGTTAGATCTCCGTCAAGCATTCCCATGTTCTTCATCAGGCTTGGGAAAACAATAAGCCAAGTGCAAGCACCTGAAGGGGTAACGGTGAATTTGAGATGAACGCTAGCAACCACCGTAAATTAATTGCATTTGAAGCTGCCTGACAGTTAGTATAAATTAAACTTTTGAATACTTACTCACATGCAGAAGTGTTTGTGGGGCACTCACAGGTGCCTGATAATAGAGGGAACTGAGAAGCGTATTTGGGATGTCTCCATAAGCCGAGGGAAAGGCTACGGCAAAGAAAGGAACATATAAAACATTAACATTAAATCAATGCTTTGTGGAGAAATGTCTTACGTTAAGCTGAGCTTTATCTTAAATCATATTTAAAAGCTCACACAGTATACAAATCAATATTGATGCCATCTAAAATACACCACTATCATCTGCACTGATAAATGCCAGTTTCCATCCAGGACAAAGTGACTTCTTGGAAGAATTTCAAGGACTTCCAATCTCTTCTGGCATCTCAGCAACTGAAGCCAAAGCTGTACTCTTCTGCCAACTTCAGGCTCTGCTCCAGCGCATTAAAACTGGGTTTAGATGCCATCGTGTTCGTCATACAAGGAGCAGAAGGAAGGTCACCAGAATAATTTTTTCATTTGATTTCCAGGCTTTTAAGTTAAGCAGATTTATACATTTTCAGACGATCATAGCTTATGCACAGCACACATGGGAAAAAGTTGCCAACTTGGATGAGAAAGGGACTAAATACTAGCGTCTTTGGTGTTCCAGCTACTGTGATCATCACTCTAATGTTAATGTAGTCACCATCCTTCCTGGAGCTGTTCTCCTTTATGGTCTCCGGTACACCCCAAGCCTTCAACAAGGAAAAGCGATGGTATGTTGAGGAAATGTAGTTCATTCAGGAAACATAGCCTACCATACGGAAGACAAAAATAAACTAACTGCATGAAACCCTGCCTATCAAAATGGAGGCATTTTGAATTTTCACTCAGAATTCAAACTTCAGAGGGAGAAACCCGAAACACTTCCTGCCCAGCCTTGTTTCCACACCCCTAAAGAGGCCCAATACAGACTGTGAAGCATCTGCCCTTGAATTACTAGAGGAATACAAGCCTACAACCACCTCCTCCTTCCAACAGATAACTTCTGCTCCGATATGCATAAAATACACGTTCATGTCATTCACTTCATTTCTTTCCCTGAAGGCCTTTTGAAAACTGAATGAAAATCAGTGCTTGTAAATGGGGAATAAAAACCTAGGTGTCCTTAACTCTCCAGACAAGCTCAAGCTTTACAGTCATGTCCCATCACTCTCCTAGCAAAAATGCTTTGGAAATAAATTGACGCTTTCCTGCAGGCTGGTGCAATTGTGAAACTATGGCTCATACTCTTCTTTATTTTTTTTTTCTGCTTTGAGTCATTCATTTGGCAGACTGAGCTATTAAATTATTGTATTTTTTTTTCTTTTATAAAGGCACCCTGAGATGTCTTGATACGATAATGTTTCCTGAAACTGATGTTAATTGATAACCGTTTCTTGGTTTCATCAGAAGTCTTAAGTCAATGCTTATTTAGCATCAGGGCAGGACACTTGAGGACTGTTCCACCTTTCCATGTTTTCCAAACACGCACGCTGAATATTTCACACTGAAATATTTTCATAGAGGAAACTCATCCTAGAACATTGTGTTTGAAATCCAATTCTTAATCAGCTGAGGACTCAACCCCCCCCCCCCCCCCCCCCNTCCTGGGAGGTTGGTTGTTGTAGAGTTTCAGAGTCTGAAGTGCTATTGTTGATCATGTTTAGGAAAAAGTGATTTTAAAATGATAAAAATTGCTTATTAACACTTAACACTACTTTGTGATCAAACCATCAAGTCTTTCATAGCTACAACTAGGATAGCACTGAACAGATAATTCTTCCCGAGGTAGATCTAATGGTAAAAGGACAGATCAAAATTTGATCCTGACAATGACAAAGAATTTATCTGCATGGCATACTTAATTCAAGTAGTTATATAGATGTTTTTCCACAATCTATAGGCTTCCTTTTCTTTTCCTTCTGCCTACTCCTTTCTTCCCCACTTCTAACATACAGCTAACATTTAAGCTGGGCAATATCCACACCATCTGTGTAATTTTTGTCCCATCTGAGATCGCTGAAAGAGCTAAGAGCAGTGTGTTTTCCTGGAGTACTCACCCAAAAGTGCTATGAAATGGTCAGAAACATCTGTTACTGTAAGAAAGAAGCAAACCTGTGCTAATGGATATCACCGTTGCAGCACCTAGAAAAGAGAGCCAAGAAGATACTTCCTTCATGTCAGGAGGAAATAAATAATTCTTGTGGAGAAAGAATGCCACCAACTGTCCTGACCACAAGAGGTTTAAGCAAGGGCTCAGCATTCTCCAATACGTAGACCTCATGGCAAAAATGGGATTCTTTAGAAAACAGTGACAAGGGACTGGCCTAAATGAAGATATTGTGCGAGGGAAAGCAGAACAGCAGATCGTGAGCCTGGGCTAGACCAGGAAGAAGCAAAATCCTTTGGCAACCTGACAGAGCTGTCCCTCCTGTGAGCTGGCTGCCACAGGGACTGCCCTCATCAGACTCCACTGCTGCTTCCTGGCAATAAGATTGTAAGTTCCTCCAACAAAGGGTAGTCTATGTCACTGTAAATATAATATAGAGCTTTTGAAAATACATTATTCTGCAACAATGCCTGATTTCTGGCCATCGGATTGTTTCACTGGAAGCACAAATGTAAGTATCAAAACCATCATGAAGTCATAAATCACAGCCATCTGTTTTCTTGGGCAAAACAGACCTCCACATCTGATGCCATCAGAAGTCAGTAATAAAATAGTTCTCAAACCATTGATTTATTGGAAATTTTCACCTGCTTGACTTTATCGCTGCAGGTTTACGTGAAGCCCAAGTTGACGGTGCTAGAACGTTTCCATGCAAAGAGGAAACTAGTAGTCCCAATACTTGGGAATAACAGGTGTTTTCTTGTTTCATTTCCACTAAGAAGCTCATGTTGTCTTGCACCTGTCTGGTTACTTTAGCCCTCAAAACTAACAGAAAACTATAGCTCCGTTTTCCTATAATTGTTCTAAGGATAGTCCTGGGAGTGCCATGGACGCTACCTATCACACCAGTTAAAAGGCATATGGCGTGTGTGTTCACCGTGATGCATGCTGACACTCAACTGTTGTACTTTCAGTAGCGCAAGTTACAGAACTCGGAGTCAAATCCAGATCTGCATTTTTTATAACTATGGTGGACCAGCAGGATTACAGGACTGTGATTAAAACAGGATGTAAACTTCTTGCTGTGATGATGCGCACTTCTCCATGTGAGAGCGCCCGCAACGTCACAAGGCTGATGTGCGCGTTGCAGGGCATCCAGCAGAGCTGCACCGGCGGCTGCCATTCCATCGCCACAGGAATATTCCCCCGGATAGTATCAGGGACAGCAACAGGGCTGATGACTCACAATTATCTCATTTGCACAGACAATCCTTTTTGCCTGGAACCGTACTATAACATAATCCCAACAGTTGTAACCCACAGGCACCTTGGCATTGAGGCTCAACATTTATTCCATTACTCAAGAGGCATCAATTTCCCTGAGGTATTAACAGACATTAGTATGATAAATCTCTCCACATCAGTACGAGCAGTGAAGTTCTTCTGAACTTTGAAGACCGGATTTTTCTAGCTTTTAAACAAACATTTTGAATCTGCCTGGAAACATTATGAACACGCACAAGCACATTCACACATCCCCCATCAGAATTTGAATGGTAGGGGGTAGATATTTTTCCAGAAGTTACAGTACAACTAGTTAGAGAGATATATTGAAACTGGCAGCTGATAAATTAAAACCAGCTAACAAAATATAAAACATCCTTTGTTGACTCTTCTCCAGGTCCGTTTCCAGTAGATAATGTACTACTACGATCAGAACGATAAAAAGGTTATTTTCATCCTTGTTTCTTAGAATTCAGTGTCAAATATAATAGCCCACCTGAGAGATGGAAAAGCTCAATTCCCTACTTATTCATAAAGAACTTTCAGCCCAGGTTACGGCCAAGGCAAGCTTCCTGCTCACTGCCTGGCTAAAGTACCCCCCACAGCTACCTGGGGGAGGCGAATGTGTTAGAGAGCGGTTCTGTTCAACGTATGGTCAGATCTACCCACCATGTTTTACAGCTTGCCAAAACCATTTCTGAAGTATGTAGACGACCCTAAAAAACAGTGACAGCCAGATAAAACTGTGGTACTTTCTAAATGCCCAGTAAACATTTGTGAACCTCACTTTTGATTTTATTTCTTCCTTAAATAATACACTTGCCTGCAGAGAACTTGAAAACATGACCACAGCATACCCTAGAGGTCTCAAACCTGGAGAGCGAAACTGAGGAGTTTCAAATATGATAATTTTAAAACCAAATAATAACGTAGAGAAACTAACTAAAAATATACAAATGCTCGGGGTTCAATATGAAATGTAGTTAAAATGGGACTGACAAAACTGTATCTTCCTTGAGCAGTATAAAATCTAAGTTGCTTTAAGTTCAACAACTAAGCTCTGAAATCTTTCCAGCTTTACCTTTGCCACGTTGCTACTGGGAAGAGGCCTCACTCTCCTTGCACAGTCATGCCACTCTTCCTGTAACCCACAGTAAGGTTCGGTACATGCCATAGTGCCACTGGCAACATCCCCCACAATGACAGAAGGGGTTCTGCCAGCATCATCAGTCTTCAGTCCTAATGGGATACCGCGGTGGGAACCAGGTGGTTGGAAAGGCATGGTAGCTGCTGACTCACCACCTTACAGGGTTCCCATACAGATCAAACAAAATCCATGACAGAGCTTCTACCGAGTCCAGGGCCAACTCTCAAATCATTCTGTCTCCCATAAAAGAAGCCACTTGGCAGCAGAAGTGCTAGACCCTGCTACTCCTATGTATGATCTAGTACCAGCAAAAAAAATATTAAAAAAAAAAAAAGGCGCATCTTCTTTGTAGCACAACAGCAGGTAAAGTTCTCGGTTGCAGGTAACAGCAGGTAAAGTTCTTGGTTGTTGTAAACTTTCATAAGTTCAGAATAGAGCTACGATAATTTATATTACTGGGGGATTTTCCCCAGTACCATAAGGGGAAACAGTGACCTGAGAGTTTTCAGTCTCCTAAATTGGCAAGTCAAATTCTGCCAGGGAAGAGCTGACAAAATCATGACCATTATTCAGCTACGAACATAAGCATGAAGGCACACTTAAAGTTAATGAAGAGAAGATCACATTCAATGGAATAACAATTAATTTTGTCGCTATAGGAATTAGTATAAAAATATCAGATTCAGGACTTACAAGGGACTTCACCTCTAAGTTAACCTGTATTGGGTTAAATGATCTACATAATCTGATTTACTTTCAGCGCCATATGTTACTGAATTGTGATCATTAGAAACCAGAAAATATGATCCGAGGCTAATTCGAGAGATCTGGATTCATACTAAAATGTATCTTTAAATATATGATATCATGGTCATAAAAGAAAGCACTCAGATAGCCAGGTCACACATCTTCATTCGCACCATGGTTTATAGAGGCACGTTTGCCCCTGCATTCTATCGATCTAACAGGATGTGTTTTTCTATTACACATGCATACAGTCTCTACATTTAAAGAACATTACATTAAAATTGAAATCAAGAGCTTGCCTGTGAGGAAATGTGAGAAGGGAGATTACCCCATACATTTTTTATTTGCTCACTAATACGCCTTCTAAGTCTCATTCAGGAACAGCTAGAAGTCAGTGTCAGAAGTAGTGCCGGAACTTGTAAATTCCTGAGGGCCAACCCAAAGATTTAACCGCAAAATAACATACCTGTGATGAACAGAGGACTCTGCTTTGTTCTTCCTGTGCATTCAGAAAGGCCCAAGTCCTGTAAATGCAAGAATATACAATTACATATACTCTAACAAACACTCTGCACAAAGGAGGTGAACTTAGATTGAAAAGTTAAGCTTTGTTCCTGGTTTGAGCGCTTAATCCTATACCACTGTCCTTGAACGTAAGCTTTTCCAGTATGTCATTTTCCAAAATCTTTTTTAAAATTCAAATTTTAGGATTGCATCATATGGAGCCACACTGAGTGCTGCAAAAGTTACCACAAGAGTTTAAATGGCTGAAAACAACCATTTCAAAGGAAAATAGCAGTCTGTCGAACCAGTTACTGTAGGTAGACATGATATATTATAAATATACAAGATGCCAAGTGTATTAGTGTAACCTGGTTTTCCTTAAAAACAAAACCCGAAACAGCACTGCCACCACTATAAAATTAACAAAAATATGCCACGATTCACGTCTGCCTCTTAACTTTGGAATTTGATCATAATTTGATCTTAAAAAGGACCAGAAAGTTCTCAGAATCATCATGACCAATAAAAGGAGAAACGGATGCTAAGTCACGGCCAGCCCAGTAGAGAATCACTCCGAGACAAGAGGTCCCTGACCCTCTAACATCCTGCACAGTCCTAAGGCTCTGTAGAGTGGAGAACACATTACAGACAAATGGTCCTCTCTGGGATTTTAGCGGAAAGTCTTCAGAAAGTGCTGGGTGTGCAAGTTCCTTTAGATAGAGGCTTAACACACAGGCAGATGTGGGTTGATTTTCAAGGACATGGGAAAAATCCAGTCCTCTCTTCCCTTAGGTCCCTGTCCAAAATGCCAAGTCTTGATAGGTTTTCAAAGTATACACTGAAAGAGCATTTCCTACCATTTCGTTTAGAAAAGACACGCTTACCTATATACAAGCGCAAAACATTGTGTAAGTTTTATTTTGGGGAGAGGAGACAGGGTCTCTGTCTCAGTTACGCATTATCTAGCACAAAGCTCTGCACGTTCTCTAGCACAAACAGCAACAGCACGAGAGAACTTAAACTAGACTCTGCCTGTAATACATATATTATAAAAATATTATAACATTATAAGCATTTTTGTCTTGGTGTTGCACCAAAGATGGTTTCATATTTTTTCTTCCTGTTTTCAGATAGAAGAAACTATTTCTGTTTTTGTGAAATTACTCCTACCTTTACACACAAGCATAGAAATAATAAGCCCTCAGAAGTTCATTCTACTATTCCTTTGTGTCTTGACTTCCATGAACTTAAAGAGTAGGAATCGAAGCCCAGGGGAGAAAGACGAGAGGAACTTTAAACGCCTAAAGCAGATAACCAAAAGTAGGTTACCATCATATTTTTAATTTATGCATATTACACGATGAGATGACAGTCATATATATGTCTCCTATTATCAATGGCTAGGCAGTTTCTCTTTTAAGTTAGCACAGTCAGTTCAGCTACTTAAAGTCTATTTCTATTTGTTTGGGCTGTGGGCCATCCTGTATTTTAGCTCAGAGAAATTTGCCTTGCTTGGAATTTTTTCTGAAGCCACGTATAGGAAGGAAACAGTTTCTTGTTTCTACCTCACAACTAAATGGTAACTGAGAGCAATTCAACGCAGCTGTTTCAGTGTTGTGTACAGCAACATTTAACTAAAACTAAGAGCTCAGTGAATACAACCAATGCCACACAGGTGGTGTTTGATGCGGGGCAATAGTTATGGAGCAGTCACACCACCCATTAATTGGAAAAGAAAATTCTGGAATATTGGCTATCGTCCCTTAGAATCTAACAAAATTCATGAGATACAATCTGAAATTATCTTTTTTGCCATTACACTTACTGTCCTGAAACATTGCCCAGCTAACACCTGGGAGAAACCGGTTTGACTGATCCAGGTAAACAGAAATCAGGTAAATCAATGCTCTATCAACTTGCAATCAACGTTTTTACAGCTCCAATACGTCTAAGTTAAACCAGACTTCTTCATTCCTCCTATAATACATCCCATGTGAACTAGGCACAGCTGGTCTCTCCACCAATAAATCAACCATTGAAGGAGTAACAAAATATATACAACTAAGGCACAGACAGGACAAAAGATTGCGATTGAAAGAGAAACCGTGCAGTGAACCTAAGAAGTCAATTTAGAGAGTCTTGACATGTTTCATCAACACATACTGAGGAAGTGCTCCCGTGGGGAAGGTGGTTTCGTCTTAATTTTTTGATGTTGGTTCCTCAGCGAATGCTTTGCATAAGGCATCTCTGAATGAAAGGAATGTCTGGTTTATAAAAAAGCTGTAATACCTTTAACTACTGATGATGGAAACTGTAAGAAATAAAATTCTAGAGCAAAGAGTTGTAGGGATGGTGACGTACAGGATGTTGACTTCTGCAGCCAAGGAATGCGGTCCCCTGTCACGCTGGCAGCTTGGTTCTCCTGAAAGTGCCTCAAGTTGTGGTGGGGCCATGGAAGCAGCTTGAACTGACAAGGACTTCCTGTACAATACAGTGTGACTCCCTATCTAATAGTAACTATTAATATTTTAATTTGGAGGGAATATTAATTGCACTCTGCTGACCACAATCCCAGCTCTATTGGGAAAATACCATAGAGGTGTTGTACCTGCTTTTTTCAAGGGGTGCTGTATGTGTGCATTCAAAATATGCTTAATGTTAAACCAAGTTAAACAAAAAATTATATATTGATTGCACACACAAAAAAAAATTACCTATAGGAAACAAAGCATACATATCTTTCTATGCCACTGGCCAGAAACACAGAAAAGCACTGGCTAAGTGCACCTGAGACTGGCTTGAAAGAGTCTTCCAAGAAACTAAATGGGAAACTGCCTTTGGTGAATCTCCTTTTGTTATTTTGCATGCCTAACACAGTAATTCTTAACAAGATTCCGCACATAAGAGGACAGGAAATTAGAAATTAAGCATTTTTGCATTGAAGTACAATGGTAGACATTAAGTCCTCAATACCTACCATCTAAGAGGCTAGTAGGAAACAGCATCAGAATAATTCACAAGACAGACAGTCACAAGAAAGGGCCGTAGATTAAGACTCTTTAACCTTGTTAACTGCACTAAGGAAACACTGGTTGTCACCTGCTGACATTTTGTTCAGCAGAAAACTGAAAACAAGAATGCCTGCTCTGTCAGAACTAATTTCCAAGTCACTGGGGACTTGAAGAAGTTTAAATAGACAGAAAATGACAAGAGACTCCAGCCCAAACCAACTGGAACCACACTATCAGAGCATGAAGTTCATAACAGTCAGCGCTGATGAGTTTCTGTTTAATTGCTCCTTCTAAGTTAGGAAACAAAAACCCCAAATCACAACCCAGAAATCATCTTAAAGGACCTACTGCCATCAACATCTTCCATCTTGGATCTCAAGGCTTTAACATCACCTAACAGTGTCCCACAGATCCTGAACTTGGTGTTAGCTTAGGAGTCTTGCTCTAGGATATAAATCAAACTATTTGCTGGAGTTTTTCAGACAAAGTTATTTTCCTCTGTGCATTCATTGCGAATCCAATCCAGTCTTTCTAAATACATCATGAAAAGCCATTATACCTGGGTCAGCAACATGTCTATCCCTTTAAACTTCCTGTGATTGCCCATGAGATAGAATGCCCAGGAATAGTTTTCCCTCCAGGAAATGCTTGAAATAAGTCTGAAAAGAAGTTTCTATTGATTATTGCAACAAGAAACCTGCAGTGACTTCATAAGGATGATTCAGAGCTTAGCTTGGGCAGGGTGACTGAATGTCGCTACAAAAGCCTACATGAATAGGAATTCAAAATATCTCCATTATGTCATCACACTAAAAATTTGTCCTCTGAACTTTTCTTTGTCATACTTCCAGCTTTCTAGGTGAACTTTGAGGTACTCTTTCTGCTTGTCTACATCTTATTGTACTTCTCTATATAATTCTCTCTGCTATACGAGTCTTCTGCTAACAACTGTTCAAGTGCTTTCCTGAAGACTGTACGCTACAGACAGAAGGCCGCTAAGGCTAACATGAGGCATAGTGAGGGGACCTGAACTATGGACATGCATCATCGCATAATGGAGCAGTGAACGCCATCCAGCAGGACACCCTCAGGCAGGACAAGCTCAGGCCTTGTCAACGTCCTGTCCAACAGCCACCTTCCTAGCACCGATGTTGAGTGAAACATCAGGATTGACTTAAGGCTTCCTACCTGTATAGGGCCCACCAGGATCAGCTTCCCAATGAAGTTAGGGTCCAAGTTGACTCCTAAACTTTGTTACTGGGTGGCTGCAGTCACAGAGCAGTGACAAAGTGGCCCAGAGCCTGCTGACAGAGCCCACAAGTGTGGCCTTGTTTGCTCTAAGCTCCTCATCAAGCCTGGGAAAGTGGTTTTGCTCCCACCGCTGACCCAGTGCAAATTGGAAGCAGCTCACATATGGCTCACATCAGCCTGCAATCTACACAGTCAGCATCTAAAGCTAGCTCCAGGTGTTAGAGCCTGCAGCGTTTGGGACAGGCGCGATGATGCAGTTTAAAGGCAAAGGGAACAGAGTCAGGAAATTTCTTTCCCAAACAGGATGTTTCACCTGTTCAAATGTTTATCCCCCAGCACAGCGTGGAGACCTCAGCTCCACAGCGAGGAGTGGAAGGGCTTCATCAGCTGCGCTGGGCTTCAGTGCACAAACCCAGTGAGTTTGTCACCAGCCAGTTGGGGCTCAGAGCGCTGCGCTGTGTCTCCACTGCATGAGTGGACCTGCTCTGAAATACTGGACCCGGCAGTGACAGTTTTCCCTTTTGCACATCATCTGCTTCGCTGCTCTTGCATAAGGGTCATCTAAAGCCTAGCTGGAAATATTACACATGCAAAGTAATTACAGTAATACTCTCCATTTGCAGAAAGCAGATCATTCGTTAGCTACCCAAAATAGCTGAATGGCTCGAGAAACTACAGCTAACAATAGGCATTTAAACCACCAGGTAGCAAAGAAAAGAGCTACCATGCCTTAGCGGGGGTGGAGTATTTCTCATTTACATAGTTTCTGTGGCAAAAGCGTTACTACTACTTCCTATCTAGATGACAGAAAAAGAGCTCACTATAAGTATTAGAACAACATATTCTGCTTTTGTTGCTACTATGCGGAAAAGCTTATAATTTATCTTTCTGTAGTACAAATACAGTATTGTTCATGGAAATAACTCACATGCTTGTTGCTTCTAGTGTTGCATGAACATTAACCACATGCTCTCTATTCTCAGAATTATATTTCCCAGCTCGAAAGGGATTTGGTGATAAACACATTTACTATTGGTGATAAACACATTTACTATTAAAGACCACAAAAGCAGACTGTAACATAAAGTGAATTGCCCAGAGTCAGCAGCGTAGCCAGGAACAGAGCTCAGAGACAATATCTACAGACCCATTCAGCGGACCACAGTATTTGGCGGGCAGGAGGAGACAAAGGAAAGTTTCATCTGATCACTGGAAGTTGGCGGGGTACAACTTCAGTGTACACTCCTCATTCTCTGTGACTTAGAGCCTTCACAAAGCACCCATTACTTGGCAAGGTTGAAAATCAGTTACCAGGCTGCTTCATCTTGAGTCAGTTTGATGTTTTTGCCTTAAGCCTCCATCCCTTGAAAATCATAAAGGTGTAATTAATTCTGATCCTGCAGGGGTTAGTCAGATCGCTAGGCCTGCGGAGGAACTGACGATAGTCTTTGGAGGACTTCAGTCACATTACTGTGGTAATGTTCTGGGTCACTAGTCTAATCAAATGCATGTCTCAAGACAGAAACAAGTAAGCATGAACATTTTCTCAATCAAGAGAAACGGCCAACGTGGTCAGTGACAGACGCTGGAACATAAAATAAAAAGGTATTCAATGCTAGAGCAATATAAGCCACTGAGATGAAGGAAAATAAAACCGCATCCTGGTCCATATGCCAGGAGAAATTGCTTTGCTTATCTGATTTACTTAGACTCTGTTTTATTCAAAGCTCACACTTTAAAGCCTAGCATCCAAAAGCGCTACAACCCTAGACGGAGCACAGCTCAGTCCATGCCCCCTGGAAGACTTAGTTTAACAGCTTACTTTTTAAGTATGCATTTAGATTGCTAATATTAATGGCAGCTTAACTGCTCCATGCAAGATGGGTTGTTGCTCTTTCAGTATTTCCAGGCAGTCTGCAAACTCATTTCTGAGATATATATATCTAACATATTTGCCACTCCATAGACGCTACACAAGCTATAACGACATACATGTGTGGAGAATCAGGATCTTATGAGCCAAGTCAATGTCATCACTTGTTTACTGTGATGGGTGCTGCTCACTGCAGCAAAGCCCGCCTCAGATTTATGATGAGCAAATTCACATGCACATAACTACCCACAATAACACAGTTTGCCTATTCAAAGCAGACAGAACGGGTGTGTGTGTATGTATAACTGTGTTTGAGTTGAGGTGCTAAGAAAACCGTAAATAAGCATTTGGTTTATTGTTTAGTAAATATAAGAGTATTTAGGGATGATGATGCAGTCGGCGTTATTACAGAGAGAAGTGTTATAATATTCAACCTATCCCTTTCATCATTACAAAAAGGTTGATTTGTGGCAAATGGCAGTAGATTTCAAAAAAAATGCGTGAACCCTCATGACTATTTCACAGAGACTCCAAATAATTTTTATCAGACTAACACTGATCAGTAGTGCCTTTAATATGTTTTTTCTGACAGATGTCAGTATTCCTTCCCCTCTGCACTCTTTTGCTCCTCTGCTTCCTCAGAAATGATAAAAACCCTCTGCATTTCGATAAGAAAGTATTTAGTTCAAATGAAAAATCACCTCATAATAAAGCAAGTGTTAGCCAGATCAAAAAAAATCAATTAATCAGTGAGGGGGTTTTTTATTAGTCAATCATGTAACTAATTAAAACCATTGATTGATAACAGACAACACTGCAACAAAGTTATCTTGCTCCTAACCCAGCAAAATGATCTGCCTGCTGCGCATATAGATAGTATGGGATGACCTGCTTACAGATAAGTCTGCAACTGCTGACCAATCTATTTTTACTTAGTGGTAGTATTTCCCCAGCTCAGCAGTTCTGACAGATCACAGCTTTGAGTCTGAGACATTTGTGAACCATCTCTTTGTTAGTCACAAATAGCAAAGTGCACATCGATAAATCACACCCTTTGTCTCTTTCTTTTCCCTCCCCCACACAGTTGCTGCTTTTTCTTGTCAAACCAACCCAGGCTGAACCACTCCTGAATCGTCTCTATTAACCTGTAAGAAATTCTAAAGAACAGATCCTATGTAATAGAAAATGACCTCAAATAATTAACATTTTTGAAGTGGTTTTTATCTGAATTTTGTCCAAGGTACATAAATCATCATTCATCTTTCCTCTTCCTGGCAGTGCACTTAGACATAGCAAGTCTTAAAATGATGACATCACCATCCCATGATCCTTCATTAGAAGTAATTAAAGCAGTAATACGGCTCTTCTCATACACTACTCATCAAGGAGACTTACTCATATGAAATCTCAGGCATAGTGCACCTGAGGTGAATCAAAAGATCACAGGACTCAATGTTTTTGGTGAACTGCTGGTACTTTTGTGTGAATTTATTGCTGCTGAGAGAGTAGTGCATGTTAACATGCAGGGAGACTAAATTCTGCTATTAATCCATGAGACAGGCACTGCAGAGGTAATATTAGGTTTCCTATCCACGTACAGTATCAAGGCCTTGACAAGGAAGGAAGGAAGGATTTAGTTTAGTCTGTGCCTCTTCAGATTTTGGCCTTTCTCATAAACACACTGGCAAAGCTATCAACATTAATGTCTGGATAATATGTTCAGTGACAGGGACAGTACCCAACAGGAACTCTGTTAGACACTCAGACACCTTTCTGCAAAGACTAATGATGATGAAAACTTTCTCATGCTGCTCAACAAGCTTTTTCTAAAATCAGTAAGCTAGATCAGCTACTCAATAGCAGAATACCCATCCAACAATGTAGCCATTACAAGTTTTTAATCTGTTATTGCATGAATTCCAGATTATTACTTTAACTAATTACAGAGTTTTAAAGTATGCACCACTATTTTCTACATGGCAAACAATAAAGCGTTTGTCTTTCATTGACAATTGCAACACCATACATCACATTATATTTTAATTCACGTCCTACTTGGTCATCTCATCTATGTATTTCTCTTTAATAGTGACTCCAAAATATGGTCCGGTTTGGGGGACCTCCTTGAAAAGCCCCATTCCAGCCTTAGTTGCTTCCGTATATACAAGAGTTTATAGTCCCACTGCCATAGCTATAGTCATACTACAGACTGTTCTGTATCTCTTTTTTCTGTCCCATTCTGGATTCCACTGTCCTGGCATCGCCAACACTATTTATGCTACTGAGCTTAGTTAGGTGACTATCATCATTAGACAACAAATTTCTTGCAAGTAGACTGACCTGCATTGACATTTGCAATAAGAATGATGGATATGCAATAAAAAAGGCATCTAGGAAAGGAGAAGAATACTGTCAAAAAATTGTTCTTTATCCATTGCTTTACCTGTGACAGACAACTTCTGGATTACAATTAAGTATTTTTATTGCTTCCACAGTTTACTGAATTAAATGATGCTCAGTATCCAAGAAATCTGGAGGACTGGCTATTCAGAACCTGATAATCTAGAATAACACCTTCATTTCTTTGGCTGTAGTGATTCAAACTACCTGCACACCTGCCCCACACCTACTTTTATCTTTCAAGCCCATCTCCTGCCTCCACCCATCCTGAATCCACACGATGGCACTACACCACACCTGTGTCAAAAACTGCCCAAACAGCAGAGCTTAGAGCTCAGCACATAAAAGAGGAGAAGCCTCGCCAAAACTAAATGTCAGTTGGAACTTACCTTGCATCACTAAGTATAAATCTTCATTTTAACCTTCTCTCCAGCTGGGCAATGCAAATAGAGGCAAATCTGAGAGTACAGGGAAGATCCAGAGGCTGTGATCATGGTTCTGCAGGTGTCATCAACTTCAGCAAGGTCCATAGTATGCTTTTAGGAAAACCTGTTCCAGTTCATCTGGAACCAATGAAAAAACAGAAAGAAAAAAAAAAAAAGCAGAAATCATCCCATATGGTGAAAAAATGATGAGATGCATACTGACTGTCTCATCAGTTTTTTTTAAATAGGTAATGCACAATTCCTTCCACACTCATTCTTCTACAAAGGTTACCGTCTATCCCCTGTTCCAGAGAAAGATCAGATATGACTGTCATTCCTAACTAATATTTGTCTAACTATTTCTTTAAAAAATACAAATTACAGAGCCTGGCTAGGCTTTCTGTTCCAATGCTTCATATCCTCAATATTAGAGGGTAGAAAATGTTTTTCCTTATACCAAATGTAAATTTTCCTTGCTGCAATTTAATCTATTTTGCTTTACGAACCGTATTCCCACCTCTTTGCAGTGGACAAAAAGTATAGTTTTCCTGTCTTTGTATCTACATTCCACTGATTAGGAGTTCTGCCATTATTTTGGCTTTATTTTGCAGGTAAGCAAACCAGAGAAAAATTTGCTACAGTATTTTAAGAGTAGAGAGAGAAGTGTTATAGAGGAGCAAGCAAACAAACCAACTTGTCAGCCAGTTTTCATATTTAAAAAAAAACTCCCACAAACCAACACACAGCTCTCCCAAAACCCTTCTAAAAGAATATCGTAGCAATAATACTACCCCGAGAGATAATAGGTTATATCTAATTTAGTATTCAAGATACAATAATGGGATCTTTTAAAAGCAGGTATTATTAGTCACCCTTCAGTCTCATCATCCAGTATTCAGAAAAATGTATTTCCAGAGATAGCTGTATTCTAACAAGAAAAGGTTAGCTAAAGAGCATTTTACATTTCTGACCAAAAAGACACATGATTGGCTTTTTGCCTTGATACAAAAATTATCTTTTTTTTTCCACCCTCTTATCATTATAATCTCCTAATTAATCCAACACAAAGGGTCGCTTAATTAGTTAATTCTTCCATTTATTTAATCTATTTACCAAGCAACATTTTTCATTAAAGAATTTTGGACTGCAGGCCTTAAAGCGCGATCATGTCTGTAAGATTAATGTGCAATGCATATTCAAGTATGAACTGAAACGAATAGATAATATTTAGAAAATATATATTTTCTAATTATATTTCTAATCCATTTCCTCTCTGTGTGAAGAGCATTAATAAAAAAAGGGTTTATATTTCTTTGTTTGAATGAACATTCAGTTACAATTCTGGTTTATTTGTTCAGACTGCTGACATTTCCACGGTCTTTTATTAAAGACCTGATTAACCTGCAGAAAGAGCACGATGTTTGTACAGAGCTTATGTTCTCTAAGCCTACTTCACACCCACATATTGCCTTCTGCTAGGGGAACACTGGTAATGTCAGCATCCCCTATCATATGACAGCACCTTCAGAGGACTGACCCCCTCTGTCAATACAGCAAGATTTATAACGCCAGGAACCAGAATCTGAGTAACACTGGAGTGTTGGCCTGAGCCTTTGGTGCTCAGGCTCTGGGCACGCAGGAAATAACTGCCCATGCAGCTCTCCCGACGCCTTTATACCCATCACTGTCCACTGTGCCGGCATCCAGTTGCCATAATAATCAACTTTCTCACAGTAGGTTTGCTATTTCTAGACAAAAGTATTGGCTTAAAATAACTGAAGCCCTCTGCACGTGACTCTCTCAGACGTGCTGAGGATAATATTTTTCCGCCCCGAGATGATCGTTCTTTCCCTGGTTTAGGAGTCTTTGAAAGTTAAAGCACTGTCTGCGTGGACATAGGGGAAATGAATACAGTTAAGAAAATTTACCTATGTGCATTTTGAAGTAAGCTGTGGGAAAGATCTTGCATCAAATAAAAAAAAAACCCAACCCGGTGGTGTCTGAGATGTTCAATGAAACCAAATTCTTTACAGCCTCAGTATCCGTTTTCCCGTTACCTGATGACTCAGGTTATGACACTCATAAACAGCAGCATAATCTAACCAACAGATCAGCAATTCCTCTTTTATCCAAGACAAGTGTTCAACAGTTGGAGAGTCTAAAGTCAAAGTTAATTTACTAACATTACACAGTACCATGGGGTCCACACTTGCAAATTGGTAACAGGTTATAAAATGCAAGATATGAGCCTACCGAAGTCATTATCAACTAATTTAAGATACGACATGGTGACAGTAAAGGGAAATAACGTAATTGTGAGGGGATGCGACAGGTAGAAAGGATTCAGAGTTATGCAATTACAGAGTCAAAGACAATTGCAAACCTAAACTAATTAAGCTTTCTCTGAACAACATATTTTCAATTTATTGATCTATTTTGCAGGCTAAACCACCAAAATATCTCATCATTTTAAAAAATGATCACTGTCAGGAGTTTCATTTTTCTGGGCTGGCTGCATACTGTTTGCCTTTCACTTACGTATGATGTTTATATTATTTCTCAACTTTATATTTTCTAGAAGAATGAAGCTGACTGCATCCTCAGCCCAAAGAAAAATTTGCAGATGTAAAAAAAATATATACCTAGGTTTATATTCCTCTGTGCATCTCCTCTCAGTGCTTCCTTATATACACACACAAGATTTAATATTCAGTAACTTAGCCAGGTATTCTAGAAAGCCGTGGACTTGCATACCTTGTGCAAGTTTTTTCTGTCTTAAGAATCTCTGCTGAATATGATATTGTTTGTAGAGAAAATCTCTACGAAAATCTCTCTTATGCGATGGGAATATAAACACAAAATTCTGCTTGTATATCCACGCCTACCCTTTAAGGTACACTGCAAATTCACGCTTCAGTAAACTCCAGCTCTTTTTTTGACTCAGATAAATCGACGTTATGCCTCTACTCTTGCCAGATATCTACGGGTTCCACTAAAGGGCCTGCCAAATCCACACAGCAAAGGCTCCACGTGACAGAAACATGAGACTTGGAGGGTGAGAAGAGATTTTCGTACATTTTCTGTCTCTCTGTACATTTCCTCCTTAAACTCCTGTTATTCCTTTTTTATTTCCTCTGTGTCTGTTAGCACCCCAGCTCAGCCTGCTTCCCGAGTGTTACCAGTGCCAGGAGGCGGGAGACAGCATTTTCCAATCAGCAAGGTACGCGTTGACAATCCAAATCTTCACAGTGTTCCAGGTGTGAAGATTATACACCCTGAAAAGAGCAGGGTACAAGAAGGAGGTTTATCTTTCAGCATCAGCAGAATAGCAACCTATATTACCAGGCGATCGTTTAGGGACTAGTGAGTGCTGGAGTAGTTGGGGGCCAAATTTTAAAAGGTATCATAAAAGCGTTCAACGTCCAGTGAATACATACACCTAAAGACCTTTCAAAAGCTGAATCCCAGATCTTTAAGAGTATACAATACCAAAAAAAGTTAGCAGGAATTACATACCATTTTTTTAAACCGTGACCCTTGAAAATGCTAGATGTAAGATATATCAGATATTAAAGCACAGCTAAACTTGATCTTAGCCAAAAGGGCACTTGCCTGTATTCAGTTTTGAGTAACATCTATATCAGATTGGCACTCATAGCCCATACAATGACCTTTTTAAAATTCATTTTTAACATTTGGTTTTATATAAGCGGGAGAAAACTTCAGCCCAGATACTGCCTTTAAAGGAGTTCTTTTGTACTACAGAAAGGAGGAAGATGGGACGAAGCACCAAACAAGGCCACAGTTGTTATTCAAAAGAAAACAGAGCATCTATGTTATTTAAAAGGTATAAAAATCTCTCTAGGATATCAAAAGCAAGTTCTTTTCACAGAGAATTAATCTTAAAAAGCGAGCTGGATGTGAGCTAGAGCATTGTGGTATGTTGCATACATGTGAAATTTGGGATTAAAAAGTAAGAGTTTAACAGAGTTAATAAAAACAAAAGTCTTTTCAGTAATCATGGAAAGAACGTGTGCTCCTAGTCCTGACCGGCAATTGAAAAGTATAGAGATAGCAGAGCAGCTATCACTGATGTCTAGAATAGAACAGAATATTTTGTAGCATTTTGAAAAGCGTTTTCTTGCCCAGAGGGATTTAAATGATACCGAATATAAGGTCCTTTGGACTTTGTTCGTTCCAGCAAAGGAGAGAAGGGTTGGAAGAATTTAACCTAGCTCTTTATCTAGTTGCTGTCTGTTCTAAGGATGCAGGGAAATGGCTGTTTCAATCTAATAACTTTGCCATTTCTAAATTCTGCCTCTCAGAGCAACAAAACAACAGCGTTCTTCTGCTCAGTCACAAAATGAGCCTTTAAGAAATGCAATAGCAAATCTTGGAGGGTGAATATTAAAGCTACCTTCTTCTCTGTACAGCCAGAGCTGCGGCCAAACATGTAGGAGTTCTGCTGACAGTGCCTTCATGCTGGCTCCGAGTGACAGCAAGCAAAATAACATAAGAAGTATCTGTAGGCTTGTCATGTGCTAATATCCTTTTGATAATGCAAACTGTTAATCCTAACCCAGGTAAAGAGAAGAAAAGAAATTGGGTTCTTATCTTAAAGAGTCCACATTGGCCAGATGAACATTTCAAGGTCATCCAGTATCGCTATAAACAAAACAAACCTATCGGCTCTATTATGTTGCTAAAATCCCATCTGGCTGACAATGTTTTCACCAAACACAACCAATTTATTTTTGTTTTAAGCTTTAATTAAGTATTATAGATTGAAGTGAAGTAATTAATAACTTTAAAGTACACTGACCCACAAAGAGCCAATACCTCAATCAGGTGAAGCCTGGAGAAAGGAAATGCATGAAATAAAATAAAACAATTTTGTCCCCTCAGTCTCGCCTAGTAAATCAAAGAAAGAAATTTTTATATTAATTGGCAATGAGTCTATGTCTAGTCTGACTGCTGACACAGTTAGCCATAATAATAAAAAACATTTCTGTGGAAAGTAAAAATGCAGTTTGAATGTTAATAATGCCTTCATTTTCCGTCCTGATTGATTAGTTTGAATAAAATTCAAGCAGCAATGTCCCCAACTGCTTATCTCGTGAAAATCACAGAAATCAAGCAACATATGAGTTAGTAATGCATGTAAGTGACTGTCTGCATAGGGAATTTCATTTCAGAGACAGTTCTCGAAAAAACATAATGGTGATTAGGTAGGAAATCATTGCAGAACAGGTTTCAAATTCTGAGCATTTTTTCATTCCACATTGCTCACTTTTATCATAGATAGAATTTCCTTAGCAAATACAGTATGGAAAAGGCTACTTAGTGCAATCTGGACAGTAAAATTAAAATTATTTGCCCTACGTCCTAAAAAACGTGAAGTACTCAGACCACATTTTAAAAGAATAAACAGATAGTGTAGTCTGACTCTTTCCCCCAAACTAACCCTCAAAATCTCAAATGAGTGAACACAAATTAGTTAAATCTCTCAAAAATCTGACTCATCTTGCCGATACATGCAAAAGCCAACATTGGTGAACCAGGTCTGTGTATTAGGTTTGCATTTCATTGTAAAGCTTTGTGCACCACACCTTTTAAGTATGTGCACCGCATCTTTTANGCACAAATTAGTTAAATCTCTCAAAAATCTGACTCAGCTTGCTGATACATGCAAAAGCCAACGTTGGTGAACCAGGTCTGTGTATTAGGTTTGCATTTCATTGTAAAGCTTTGTGCACCACACCTTTTAAGTATGTGCACCGCATCTTTTAAATACGTTTAACATATTTACATTTCCATTTTCCAAACCACTGAGGAGATATAGCATTATTAAAAGCAGTAATCTTAATCTTCTGACACTGAAAACCTGAATTTCAATGTTTTCTTCGTATGTTAAACATGAATGACTGCTCCTCATGAAGTTCAGAGCATTAAACTTGTGCTTATACATTTGTTAAATGCCTTATAGGTCATTTGAGTTCTTATTAATATGGAATATAAAGAGCTTAACATCATCCATAACCCACTAATAATTCCTGTTACATTACCTGAGTCATTGTTTCCATATAACAAACGTTTTCAAACACTGAAGCCTAACAGGCAAAATAAGTCATTGGGTATTTGCTGTTCATTCTCCTCTATAGAAAGAGGTAGTTCTTCAAAACATAACTGCATCTGACAGAGATGCGCCCAGTAGTTTTGGAAAGAGAAGCTGAGCACGTAAAGTTTGGAAATTTCATTTCCTAGTTCAAAAGGGAAGTAGATGCCCCAAAATGACAGNATATGTTAAACATGAATGACTGCTCCTCATGAAGCTCAGAGCATTAAACTTGTGCTTATACGTTTGTTAAATGCCTTATAGGTCATTTGAGTTCTTATTAATATGGAATATAAAGAGCTTAACATCATCCATAACCCACTAATAATTCCTGTTACATTACCTGAGTCATTGTTTCCATATAACAAACGTTTTCAAACACTGAAGCCTAACAGGCAAAATAAGTCATTGGGTATTTGCTGTTCATTCTCCTCTATANATTTTCAAACACTGAAGCCTAATAGGCAAAATAAGTCATTGGGTATTTGCTGTTTATTCTCCTCTATAGAAAGAGGTAGTTCTTCAAAACATAACTGCGTCTGACAGAGATGCGCCCAGTAGTTTTGGAAAGAGAAGCTGAGCACGTAAAGTTTGGAAATTTCATTTCCTAGTTCAAAAGGGAAGTAGATGCCCCAAAATGACAGCGTTCACACGTTAAAACTATGAAAATCAACCACTTTATAATTCCTGAGGATTAAATAATACTGCACATACAAACATCATAGATGAAAATCTGAAAGAAAAAACATCATTAGAAATTGAACCGTGAAAGGATGGCATGCAGCATTTTGCAGATAGAGGCCCATTTCCCATATGGGAAAATAGGAACTGAAAGGGAAGAAATCCTTGTTGTAAAAGACACAAAAACTGATAGATTATTTAAATTTCTCTTTGCTGAAATCAGCCCTGGAAATCAGACTTTCAAACGTTTTGCCTACCCCCTCTCTTGGGGCTGAGCATCAACAGCACACTGCTGTGTACTCGGAGTGTTGAATTATGACCTGCTGCAGAAACAGTACATTTGGCATCACAACTTCATAAATTACAAATTGATATCCCCGAACAAATATATAATTAAGTAGAGTTTTTTCCAAATGTGTCCAGAGGAGATTTTGGATTAAGCAAAAATGATGAGTGATTTATCCCTGACTTCCCTTGGAAATATACACCCTATTTTCTAAGTGGTTCATGTTAATAAGCACTTAAAATACAAGAAAGAACAGCCTTTTCACTTATTTGGATGGATATTGTGGCATATTAAGCGAGCAACAGGGGTTTATCCACACAGCAGTTATTTTTCAGTAAGCCAAACTGTCCTGGGAACAAGCTCAGGGTCCTCACTGCTGAGCAACTCCTGCATAATTCCTTTACTTCAGCAACAGAGCAATGATTTAGTTCCAGCGTCCTCCCCGAGATAAATGAAAGGCTGGCCACTCTACCAGTTTTTCAAATCAACATCACATAACATTAGTCTCAGAAGGACGGAAAAGAAACAAATCACTGTAGTCACAGAGGGCAGAGATGCGACAAACAAAAAAGCCCCATCAGATTGATAGCAGAGAATACTGATAAGCCGCCACCACTTACAGCAAACATTTATATTTAATTTTCCCACTACAGGAGAGAAAAGTGTAGAAAATAATCAAAGCGCACAGTAGCGATGTCTTCTCCCATTGGTGTTAAAAAGATCAGCAAAATCCACGGACCTGGATCTTCAAGCAGGTCTAGCACAACATTGCTGCGGTTAAGCAAATAGAGTTGTGTTGTCTTCACGCTCGCTAAGGAGTTGCCCTTGGAGCGGAACGCTTCAGCTTTAGGAAGAGGTACGTGGTTAGCTTTAACCTCTGCCATTAACAAAGGCCAGTCAAGCTTTCTTACGTGCGAGGCAAGCGTAAGTACCAAAATTCAGGCAGCTAGCTGAAAACAGAGGATTTGTAGCTTATTGTCACCACCAATACACAACAGAAGTTAGACATATTCCATGCTAACAGGGACACTATGAGCAAAAATATTCACACAACTTTACTAGAAGCAGAAATACTCAACGCGTTTTAAAATTCTCAGAAAGTGCTTAATTCAAATTGCCAAAAGAAAGGGAAATAAAGCGTTCCAAGAAAGTTTCAAAAAACATCTTACCTATTTGGGTGCCTATTTCAACCATCCCTACTCTTTCACATCTTGGTAAGTCCGTAATTTTATAAACACTCACAAATAAAGTTTGGATTGACTTTTAAGATTCCAGCAAAGACAGAAGGGCAACAGAACAGTTTGATTCTTACTGACTTTCATGCAGGATTATGTGTTTGATTCAGAAGTACCCGGCTGTTTTGCAATATTGTCATTTTATTTTAAAGGTCTTATGTGGAATTGTTCTGAACAATAAAAAAACCAACCAACCAACCAACAACATTTTGGGTTGGGAGTTGCATAATAGAAATACTCTGGACAAAGCACAACTTTCAGGTGACATTCAGAAGGCATCAGGGCAGAGACTTAAGTCTGTAGGGCGTGGGGCATTAAATGATTTGCAAGGACTGACAAAGGTGCTGAGGTGTATCCCTAGATCTGATCTCGGGCTTCTTGCAGCAACGTAGCCTTCTGTTTTCCTTTGTATACTGAAGACTGCTTGCCAAAAGATGTTTTCTTTTCTGGGCCAAGATCAATGCATGAAATCCTGCAACCTTTAGAAAGCTACAATTATCTAAAAATGAGATATTGGATTAAATTGTTCTGAACATTTAAATGAGAGTAGCTGAAATTGCTTCTACCATAATGAAGTGTCACTTTTCATTATGTTTTTAATTAAAACATTGAATTCCACTTTTTTCCCCCTGTACTGCAATATTCAATGCTTTAAAATGTGGAAATAGGTAAGGTAACAGTCGAGAAGGTACATTTTTCTCTGTTAGGATCTGTAATACTTTGGGAATCAAAGCAAGATGCGTACTCACCAGATCATTGCTTCCCATGATTATACTGTTTGTTTCATGACCCTAAGTGTAACCTTTTTCCTTAGATTTTCTAGCTATCCATTTTAAACTTAAATGCTGTCATTACCAAAATGTCTAGGACTTCCTATGATGTAAATTAATTTTTGGTATGATAAGCAGTGCCTGATTTCTCATCTGATTTTGACAGTGGACTTGAAGATTAAGCAAGCAGTGGTGTTTACTCATATATTATAAAACAGCAGGAGAATTTGGGGCCAAGGAGAAATCTTGTTATTCAGAGATGGTTCCGTTTCTGGACCTAAACCGTTGTGGGCAGCTTTTACTAAAAACAAATATATTTTTAAAAAATCCTCACTGTACACATTAGGGAAGGTCAAAGCAACAACTCCCGCAGTGCTCTTAAGGGCAACTCCAGCATGGGGTGAGGTGAATGGCGCCAGGGTTCAAAGGCTTGGGTGGGCAGAGGCAGGGAAAGAGCAATTGCCCACCTAACAACATCCATGCAGTCCAAGTTACAGAGGAGGAGGGCAGCAGCTACGACGACCCTAAGAGCTTTCTGACAGCAATTTCTAACAACTAGTTCAGGGAACACCGATTATTTTAACTACTCTTTTGAGGGACCCAAACCAGACAGTCTCCAGCATTATATTCATCCTCAGTATGGACACTAAGAGACAGGAAAAACTCATTAAGACGCTCCCCAAAAATAAGAAACCAGAAGTTTGGCCTCTGACTATTAGAGCTTCCAGACACAGGCATGAGGACAGATGATCACTTGAAGTTCTTCAAAGGGTTGCTCAAGAACTTCCTAGAAGCCAGCCTTCCCAGAAAATCTAGAATTGTCCCAGAAGCATTTGTCTTTTACATCTGGAATCACTATTTCGGCCCCACCCAGTGCTTGGAAAGCCTGAAGGCTAGATCATTGTCGCTACTCCATTTTAGAAAGCTGAATAAATAGCCAGGTATACACAGAATTATTTTCTTGAGGCATAACGAGTGGGTACTTAAAACTCTTACACCTCACCACATCCTTTCTTTGGTATAACCAATAACTTATTCATGCCTTCACCGCTCATAAGAGTAATGCAGTTATCCAGGACACGTGCCAATATAATCCTTATAGCATACACTTAAGAAGCTATGATGCACAAAATATTTCAAATCCTTTACATTGAAATATTATCACTTGTAAAATATTTCTTTGAATGGAGACATTTAAATTCTACGCAACTGAAAAAAAATAAATCTATTATTCTCTTGATACATCCTGTGGAAATGAAGCCTTTCACAGCACGTTAATTTTGTATCAGTAGAAGTTTGCATTTCACACAAACAGGCCACATCAATTCCATGCCTTTTTCTCTGAAGCCAGTTACTGCTAGGAATTCGTTTGCAAAGTATTTGAACCCAGTAAATAACTCAAGCAGTCTCTTGTCAACATGTATTAACACCTTTTACTGCTTCACGTATAAGAGGCATTTTTCGTCTCTCCCTTCACAGCATTTGTATTGAAGTTCATTGTTCTACAAGTTGTATTGATGTTGCTGTGCAAAGTTCAGACTTAGCAAAGCTGCTTATCTGCATACTGCAATACTCTAAGTAGCTGCCTATTGATTTTTGCTTCGCCTTTAAAACAATCATGGCTTCTTCCAGTATTTTTCTTAAACACCCGATGTAAAGGACTGGAAGACAGTAGTACGTAAACACTCAGTTTTTCAAAGAAACTCGTCAAGTCTTAAGACTAGTTAGCTCTCCATTAAGAGAAATGCCTTTCCTTGTGTTTCATGAAGAATATAAAATAAATTCAGCATCTTAAATGAAATCCCCTTTATTCATTAAAGAAATAAAAACTCAGAAGGATATTGCGAATTAATATATCGTGTTCTGATCAATATCGCATAAAAATAGTTGGGTTTTTTTTCCACATTTAAGGAAATTCTAGAAGTACAGTAGCCTTACTATAATCTCTGGACGTAAGCATTTTAAAAGGCACATATTAGAACCATTCAATTATGAAGACAGACAGCAGTATTTTTAGCAAAACCTTTCTAGCAAGCGATTTAAGATATATTACACATAGGTGCCCAGAGTCCTGTCATATATCTTTAGCATGGACAGTATATCTGCAAGAATGCTGTAGTTTCATGACAATTTCTCAAATTCTATTCATGGGTTTAATAATTTGCCCAGTTTTTAAAAGATATCAGCTATTTTGGCCTTCAGAGTCCTGTCATTCTATTAAAAAGTTAATTTTTAAAAATGGCAGCATGGCTCTTAGCAGACAGAAATCTTTAGAATTATGCTTTCTTTAATGCTCATCTCAATTCTGACCAAAAAGACATGAACACTTGGACAGATGAACTCCAGCCTCCGTGGCTTCTGATAACGCTATCGGCTGGCCGTTCTCCAACACATAACCTTAACCTACCGTCTTCTTTCAGTTATCAGGCAACTGCTCCTCATTTGATATCTTACGGTGCATCTTACAGTCTACCTTCCGGTAGACTAGGCACCTTTTTACATTATAATATATGCGCTGTATTTGGTAACTTTCTGAAAGGTTTTAATTTGGCTGCTTTTTTGTGTTAGTAAACTAGACAGACTGCTAAAATCCTAATCTTGAGCACCACAAGATGACTCGCTCTGTCCAAAAAGAGACCAGTGGTGAACATTACTAGCATTTTTTTTTTCCCCCATGACAACTAGGGAAAATTCAGGTCCTTATTCTGGTGACTGCATGATTCAGTTGTGATTTGTCTTTTGGCTAGTTTCTCAGTTTCATGCGTGCTTTTGAAAAAGAACTGTACAAATTGTTTGCAATGAAATCCAAACCCGCTGACAGGTTTTATTATGAAACCTACATTTGGGCCCTTTAAAAACTTTCTCCATGATCCCAGGCTGAGTGACTGCGAGCAGATTTATGATTGCGGGTGGAAATGATGCTGAACTCAGAGGTTTTGTATCATTTAATGTGAAACCAGGCAAATCTTAGCAATTTTGGATGACTCTTATTCTGTAGTCTTCCAAAGGTTCAAACATGAAAGTCAAAGGAAGGCCAGGGAAAGGAAAAACAAACAAAAGGCTGCGTGAATCTCTGGAAACAAAGTGGTATTTTTGCCTTTCTTAAAAAACAAGTAGGAGGATTTACACAGCTGGAATACTCAAGAGTTGCCAATGCTGTGTAGTTTGCAATTTTCACAGCATTTACTCTTGCTTTTGGTTAGTGGGTATTTTTGCTCATGGTCTCCCTGTTCATCTGCTTCAAATGACCAAAGTAGCCACTGCAAGCTGCCGTTATCAATGTGATGCGCAGACTCCTTTCGCTTAAGTGCAGCATGCTTACAGCCTAGGCAAGCGCACAGAAGGATGTTACTATTTCAGATGGCTACAAGAGCATTAAAGCTGTACTCTTCTCAGGGAAGATGATGGCCCCTTCACCACTGATATATAACCAGCTATGGAATTAAAACGCATGACACCGGAGATGAGATTTTTGAGGGCAGAAAGAAAATGGAGTGATCACACAGCACAGAGGCAAACACTGGAGAAAGCTATGGGGCATAAAATGCAGAAGGAGGAGGAGAACAACCATAAAGAGCACAGGAGGCAGGAAAATTCTAGGAGTAGAAAACAGAGTCTAAACCTGTGTGGTGAGGATGATCACAAATAACAATTGTAAAGAGGTAAGTACTGCTAGAAAAGGCAAACTAGAGGGCTCAAATAGTGATCCAAAAGAACCTTGTCTTCAACATGTACTTAAAGAAGGCTGGCAAGAAGTTGCACAGTATGCACATATCGCATCATTTACTTCAACTTAGAAGATCTTACTGTGACCAAGGTCTTAATCTGCCACCTAATTAGATGCTGGCTCTCATAGAATCGTATCATAGAATCGTTAAGGTTGGAAGGGACCTTTCAGATCATCTAGTCCAACCATTAACCTAACCTGACAAAACCACATCTAAACCATATCCCCAAGTACCACGTCTACCCTTTTTTTAAACACCTCCAGGGATGGCGAATCCACCCCCTCCCTGGGCAGCCTATTCCAATGTTGAATAACCCTTTCAGTGAAAAAATTTTTTCTAATATCCAACCTAAACCTCCCCTGGCTTAACTTGAACCCATTACCTCTCGTCCTATCACTTGTCACTACGGAGAAGAATGAGCTGTGGCTTTAAATGTTTTCTGTTTCTCAGTAACATCCACTTACGTGATTCTAGATATTTTTCTTAGCTATGTACATGTCTAGTCTTCTGCTGGAATAGTTACACTCATATTCTGTTTTGAAGTGGAAGCAATTTACTAGTCCTTTCCCATCAAACAAAGTAATGAACCCTATAGAGGAATCTTTGAAAGAGTTTTTTTCTCTATAAGCTCCTCTGGTGGTTTAGTGCAAAAAAACCTGGAATCTGTAAATGCATCTAACAGAGAACATTTTGATTTGTCCACAAAAAGTCTCATGATCATTTTGAATTGTATAATTAAAGATAAATAAATCAATTTTTTAAAGCCACTTCTCTCTTCTGCTGGCTAGGGGCAATAATATATTTCCCACCATTACTTCATTAATCAAATCACGTCCAGGTTTGATGAAGACATCTCGGATGACTGCTATTGCTACTAGTAAAAGCACATTAATAATGAAGTAATAATAACATCATGTTTGTTAAGGACTAAAGGATAGTATTGAGGCTATTTTTAAAAGTTGACTTATTAGACTTTTGATGGATTACTTTGATTTCTGTCAACTGCTTAGTCTCACAGGTTCATACATGTTTCTCTAGTTAAAAAGTGGATATGAAAGTCAAACAATCCGAGTTTGACAGGAGGGGATAATTTTTTGTTAGCTTCTTAGTAATGTTGAGAGCATCCACATGGAGATCAGACTTCTGATCTGACTTCTGAAGTACTTCATTTTCACTTCCCAGGCAAACCACAGTGTGGTCTGGAAGTGATCTAAGTGGTGCTAGTTTTCAACTTCAACTTTAGCAGCAAGAAGAAAAGAAAAAAAAAAAGAAGAATTTAAAAAAAAAACCCAAACAAAAGACAGCCCTGAAGGGATCTGCCAAATGTGATATGATCATAAAAATCAACCCCCCCGTTCAACAGTAATAGATACAATTTCTAGCTAAAGATAGTATTTTCTACTATATTTCCCCGTAACTATCAAGTCACATGCATGCTGCTTTGGATTTGAAAGCACCTACCAGAGATTTTTTTTTTGACAAGAATGAACCTTTGACTTGGCGTGCACTCAGCTAGGGCAGCCAAAATAATCCCCCTACAGAGAAGAACCAGGATATGGGTGCATGACAAGCAGTATCTAGTGTAGAAGTCACAGAAAATAAAGAGTGAGAGAAGAAGGACGGCATCAGCATCCATACCAAGCTGTAAGTGTTCTTATTGATTGGATAATCAAAAGGTGAATTGCTCAATAAGAACAGCAGTTAATCTATACAACAGTGACAGGGAACCAACGCCGATTTTAGATGTGGTTCTCCTGCAACATGAGAATTACAGAAATTCTTTTTTTTTTTTTTTTGGGGGGGGCAGATTTTATTAACTCGGATAAACAAACTACACTAATGTAGAAAGCAAATCTGATTGTGGCATTAAATGCATACATTTAGCTGTAGTCATTAGGTAAAAATTCTTTACAGATGTGCATTATTACAAAAATAGATCTTTTGTATAATATAACCTTAACTCCTGATTCTGTACTACTGAACAGTCTGTGCTGTTTTTCTCTACCTTTTGATTCTAAAGTTAATAAACTTCTATAATAAAGTCTAAGTGAGCCTGTATCTCAAGGACATTCTCAACTTCCAATTACCCAGGTTGCTTTTGAAATTAAGATATAGTTCCTATGCTTTTTGACTCATTTTTTTCCTAACTATCATGGGATGACTCCTTTTATGATTATCTAACACAGTAAATTATTGGGTTTTGCTTCAGTTTTGGTGGTTTTTTTGAATGCTGCCCGGAATTCTAGGGTCACAATCATAATTCTAGCACTGTGGAAAGAAGCCTAGTTTCTGTAATGACATTTTTCCCTTTGTACTGATTTTATCCAATGTTATGAAATCGGAACAGCCAACACCACAGAACATTGCAGCTTTTCAGATGGAGCACATACATTTTTAACAGAGCTTTTATTTTACAGTTTTGCTACTTCTATTTCTGTGGCCTCACTTCATAGAAAGAAGCTATGTTTTTAGTAAATATTCATTTATGGCAAAATAAAACAAAAAATACAGTTCAGGAGATTGAACTTTTTTCAGGACTATGAAAAACACAGCAAGACAAATGAAAATGAAACCCAGAAAATATTTCCACCATCTCTGGCTTCATAAAGCCTCGTCCATTATTCAGGGGCACACAAAAGATGCTCAGACCACTTCTATTTACACATTGTAATAAATACTCATTTCTTTTTTACTGCTTGCATTCTCTCTTTCACTGAAAATGATTGTTTTTATTTCCTCATAAATGAGAATCACCACATTCTTATGGCTCATAACTGCAGCACGATCAATACTACAAAATAAGTGTTATAAATGTAGATATTTTACATGGACTTAGTTAAGCCGTGCTTGGCGTTTTACTGGGATTTACTCAGCATAACTCTTGCCCCCATTTTAAGTGAGCACTAGAGAAACATTAAGAAAAAAGTTTTGAAACTGTGACTTCCTCTGGATTCTCAGAGTTACGTCCACCCAGCCAAGAGCATAATTAAACATCCCTCTCTTGCTCTCTTTCTCACACGCATGTACATATATACGTATATCGATATATATTCAATTTGGAATACTTCTATTAACTTGTCTTATTTATTTGATAGGAAGTTTTTCAGCACAGGAATCGTGACCTCCTATGTCTGCATCCAGCTGCTACCAAGACCCGTGCCCTATTTTCCTATTTCTGCTTTATATATTAGCATAACATAAATATACTGTTATTATTGAAACCATCATCAGGAAAGAGTCCCTTATTTTTGCAACCAGCATGACACCAAATCACAAGGCAAGTGTGGATTTGTATTGCTACTGATTTTTATCTTAGTACCCATAGACTTCATTGTTCCACACAAACAAAATAAAAGAGGGGGTCTATGCTGTTTCAAGACCATATTCAAGAAGGGTATTCAAGAAGCGTGTTCTTAAAATTGTTAAGGTCCCAAGTAACAATCTGACCAGAGATGCATCCATACTTCTACATGAAACATTGCACAGATTCAAGAGTGACTAGGAATGCATCAGTGTGACAGATATTTTTTTTCCTTGGTAGAGAGAATACATGACTGCTTCAAGCCTAGCATCATAACATAAGATTGAAGTTGCCAGTTCTGCTCCATGGCAGCCCTGTTAGTTAGCAGCTTTAGGTCTGATCAGCTATTTCAAACTCTCTTGGCTGCTGCTTGAAAAGAACAAGGGAGGACACACTGAGGCAGAGGATACTTAAAATAAATCTCGGCTAGTGCGGTGGCTGAGGAAAGAGTTACACCACTTTATCACATACCCTTTGTACAATGTTAAATCTAAATTAATTAAATAAATCAGTTGATGAAATCACCCTATAAATGTGACAGCACATCATAATTCACTGCAGCTGCAAGAGCAGGGAGCAGATGGAAGACGCTGGATTTTTCTCTGAGCTGAAGTGCCATTTTGCTGGTCCCTTTCTATTTCTTTTAAGATTACTACAAATGCATGTGTACAAAGGGCCTGATTCTGCAGCTGCTTCTTGCACAGTACTTCACTGTCAGGAATCTTTCCGCAAAGACACAGCAGCTGCAGAACTGTACCTTTCACATTTCCTTCACTCATAAGAGGAAAATCCTGGCCTGTGTTACACTGGTGGAAGTGAGGACAAAAGTTGCCTTTAAGTTTAATTGTAGTTCATTAAGAAGTGAAACGATCCTCCCTGTTGTCCTCTCATTATGCACTGTACATTAAACAGAGTTCTTTTAACGAGGGTAATTGTTTCCTCTGAAGTTCAGGCTTTAGTACCAACAAGCAATCTGTATTTGGCTCATCACAGGCAGTGCCTCAAACAGAAAATGACAGGCTAGCTAGAACTAAAACTTCTTAATTCACCTCTAGACCATGCAAAGTGAACAAGGAGGAAGGGAAAATATTAAATAAAAATCATTTTGAATAGTCAATATGTCCCAAACGGAAACGGAGGTGACTCGGAAATTGTTTCAGGAACAATTTATAGCTGCGGGTAAGGCGGAGGTGCCAGCCAGGCTCCCAGGAGCAGGCTGACCCCCTCAGCCAGGAGCCTGCGCAAGTGGACGTGCTGCGCGTGGAGCTGCATACCGCTTGCAGCGGCTCTGGCAGCTTGCTGGAAACTGCCAGAGCTGCTTCGCTCTGCGCTTTATTCTTTAAGTCATGACACAGCGATGCGGGAGAACGGGAGGGTGATAGGCAACGCTTGGTCTCTATTTTCATCTCCAGGTTCCTACAGGAAAAAAAAAAAAAAAATGGCAGAGTGCAGAGCGATATGCGTTGTTTCCTCATCAGAGGAAACCAGCATGCACGCTGCTCCCTGTCCTGTGGGGGGACGGCAATGCTGAAGAATTGAATAAGGTTGATTTGCAGCAACAGGTAGTCTCACCCAAAACCGTGCCAAAACCAATACAAATCCTTCCATACACTTCCCTGGATTTGAGTTTCTGTTTTTTTTTCCAATTCTCTCTGAAAATTGTCATCAAGCTCTGATGAATAGCAAAGGTAACCTCCAAAACGTGAATCAGATAAGAAAGGAAGACCAGGGAAACTGGAAAATGCTCATATCTAGATACCACGCTCTGACAAATGGGAATGATTCCTGTAGAGTACAGGTTGGGGCCGCTAGAAGATTGGGACTTGTCTCCCCTTCTCACTTAAAGCTGGCCTTAGAAATGAGGATTAACAGTGGTAATATATAAAACATTCTCATGAGTATCTGCCCAAACACTGTCTACTAAAGATGATAAGACAGAGAAAACCACCCTTATTTTACCGAGAACACTGCTTGATGGTGGTGGTATGCATGGACAGTCATACAGCATGCGAGAGCAAGTTTGGAACAGAAAAAGCAAGACTTTCGCATGTAGATTTATCACAGAAAAATTGAGAAATTGATGGCCAGCTGTGACTGTGGGACCCCGGGTGCAGTTGCTCATTTTTCTTGCTGTCCCTTCTCTAGTCTACACTATGACATAACAACACGTCCATTGAGGACAGCAGATTTCAGACATGGACAAACTACCTTGAGATCTGGGGGCATAAATTCCCTTCATCACGTTGCAATAGTTTTTTTCCAAAAGTAGTAGGTGATACGAGATCTTTCCCTCTAAACCTTTCAGTTACTTATCCTGCCGTTGTGACAGATGGCAATCATAGAGCACCGTGTCTTTATTTTACAAGAGTACTGAAAAAATGACTGAACTGATAATCCCTGTGCATGACTGTTGTTCCAGAGCTGTCCTCCTACTGCGGTGTACAAAAGCTTTATAGGAGGCTTCCTTCATGATCCATAATATTGAGTTTAGTTTTTTTAAATACGTAATCCAACAGCTTCNTAAATACGTAATCCAACAGTTTCAAATTAAGCAAAGAACACTGCACCTGATTTGTGAACTGTCTTAATAGGATGAATAACTAAAAATATCTCTATCAGCCTATTCATATAAACTCTAAGCTTTACACAATACAGCTGGAACTCTTTCTCACCTCTCATTGCTAGAAATGCTAACTATCTTATTAACATTACGTGCGTCTACTCATCATTATGACAGAAAAACAACATGATCATATTTACAGCAAGAGTCACAGCTGTGGGTGTCCCTTACAAAATGAAATTAGTTTTGATTTTGTGTCATGGCAATGTTCATTAATGACATGTACTCTAAAAGGGCGAGATCAGACAGATCCATGAATCATTGCAACAACAAAAACATGAGTATCTTTGTGAAGGTCCACATGCCTCTCTCCTCAATCTGACTTCTCACATATATAAGGCGGCCTTCATGTAACACTGCTGGAATTTGACTCTGCCCTTCAAGGAGGAAACCCATGGAATACAAGGATGATACAATACATGCATATATTAAACCACCAACAAAGGCTCAACAGGCCCTGTTGACCACCTGAATAAGAGTGCTACCCAGATGGATAATATGATAAAACCTAAAAAGAAGAAACAAAACTTGCATGTGGTCCTATGCCTCCCCATTTCTTCTGAGCTCATGCTAGAAATAATTCTGCTATCAGAAGTCAGCTAGCTCTGAGAAAGCCCTTAGCTGAATTTGCAAGCTGAGAAGGTTACGTCTGAAAACAAAGTTACCTAAATTATAAGATAAATGAGGCAAGGAGCAGTTTTTCTCTGCATCTGCAAAATGTCTAATAAATTCTTGGGAAATGGATAAATAATAAAAAGTGCTATGATTTCTTAACTTCTCAAGCAAAATTTGAACATTTTGAAGTCCAGGCAAATCTACTTATCTATATCATCCTGCAATAACAAAAATTAATTTATAAAGAGCATAAATTGCTGTGTGAATCAGCAATACGAGAAACACTGAGATAGTACTAAAACTAATCTTTATAGGAGCATTGAAGGCTACAGGCTAGAGATGTGCACAAAAAAGTTTCAGTTTAGTTGCATATAAAACAATTAGAAGATAAAGTTTAAATAAAATAATTATAAGGAAGTCCCTTGGTGTCTAGTTGTTTTTCTATCAAGATTATAATTGCAGTAAATATCTTTAGATTTGGAAGCACAACCTTTCTCCCTCCGTGTGTAAAAGGGTACGAGTACAGCTGGTACACAACGTAAGGAAGGAAGTGTCACAACTTTCCTCACCAAAGGCTCCTTCTCCTTTTTGCAATATATATTAATATATATTAAAATAAAAATCTTCTTGACTTTTCTCTTAAATTTTTCTTTCATTTTAAAAGAATAAATCTCATCATTTTAATAAAACAGCAAAATTTGCTTTTCAGAGCAAACTTTAGATACAAACTGGATTGGCCTAATTCTTGAGAAACTCTTTTTAAATTGTGCCCTGGATAAGCACTAAAGGGAAAATGGGACATTAGGTCATAATTTTCTAGATTTTTCTAGTTAATTACTTTTTTGCTGAGAATATAGAATATTTACAGGAACTAGCAGTTTAAAAACACTTGCCCTCAGCAATCAAAAGTAGGGAAACTCATAAGAGATGGTAGGGAAACTCATAAGTGATGGTAGGAAAAGCCACATGTGCTTATGATCTGATTCACTCTTTAATTCTTACCAAAATAACCTCACAGTTTATTAGTTTCCTTTTACATCAGCCGACTGTTTAAACCATCAGGGAAGTTAGAATTCTGGTTTGCTTCTCATTGTCTCAGAGACAAGTGGAAGGTCTTTCACCATACTTTATTCTCAAATCTGTGCAAAAGTTAATGGGCCCTACAGGGATGATCTGCTATCTCTTTAGCGAGGTTCAAAGAAAATCCTTCATTTTCAACATCCTGTGTAATTACCATTACTGACACTAAGCATAGGAAAGCTGTTTTATTTTCCTTGAGAGACAGGCACCACTAAATAGTAGTTTGTGAAACATACGTACTTATCTATACACATAGAAACATCTATTTCTCAAATTATACGTAGCTTAAAAAAGAAAATTTATGGTTAAGATTCACCACTTCAATTTTATGCTGAAAAAGAACAAAAAAGCTGAACTTTGTATGCTAAAAGGCTTTGGTAGAAGACCGGCATGTAGTACAAAAGATAATCTGCTAAACTTGAAAAGGATTGCAAACATAAAAATGCAGTTAATGTCCAGCCAGCCATCGCTTCCGCCTCCATAGGTAGAGGAGAGACAGTAATATTAGTTTCTGAATAGCTAATGTTCAATTCATACGTAATCAGACAAAAAGCTTCGTACAAGAGGTAATTGCTACTGCTCACTAGGAGTGGAGGGACTAAACAAGAAGGTAGCTGTGCCGTCCCAGCCCAGCCACCTTATTTTATATATTCTTTTGGTAAATGAGACAGAAAAATCCATTCAGAGGGTGAGAAACTACTTCAAGCAGACACACTGCAGGCTCCAACAAACTTTTCAGAGCCACTAGGAAACCTCTGGTAGGAAATATAGTACTGGCGCAGTAATAACACTTCAAAAGGAGGGAAGAATGACAGAAGAGGAATATATGACAGTCTCTGGAGCTGTTTCACATATGTGCTATCAGAAATAATTCCACTGAAGTCAACTGATACTTATAAGCAAAATATGAAAGTTAATGGGAAGAACATTAGACTTCTCCTAAGGATGCAGTTACGTGTTCATTTATCTTGGTGACAATGCATGTTAAATAGGTCTCGGCACTATTTCTTGTCCTGCCAAGTGTTTATTTCTACCATCCAGAATTATACTGCAAAATACTTCTTAGTGCTGGCCTCTGAAAAGCGTTTATGTCAACAACTACATATGCATGTGTGCTCACACATAAAGCTACACGGCATGAAAGAGAAACTGGCCTACTAAAATGATTTTTAAAAGTAGAACTACAATCTTTACCAGTAGGAAACAATTAAAAAAAAACCAAAAAAACCCCAAACAAACACAAAATAGTCCCCAGCAAAAATACAAAGAACATTTTCTATTGAACAATGGTTAAGGGTAGTTTTTTGGAAGATAATCTAAAAATAGATGCCTAGCTTCCTCTGACAGGCTACATTTTCAATTTCACACATTATGTGAGCTCGTGGATCAATGGCTCAGAAATTTTCCTGTTCACTTTAGTCAATTGTGCCCTGCAGCCTCGTTATGCTATGCCTGGGCAGGCACCCAGTTCCCAGCTTGCCACCTCCCTGACAGATGTTATTTCCCAGGATGTTGATAGCTTCTAAAGAAAATGCCAAATTAAGAGCACTCGATAGTGGCCATCTTGCCCACAACAAGTTTGACAGAAGGAAACGGAAACCAAGGTGATCCAGCGGTCAGTCCAGAACCAAGAAAGCACGGGAGAGAAGAGAAATGCTCTCCCGGCAGCCGAGGTGGGCGACAGGCATCCTACAGAACCAGGTCCTACAAGGTACACCATGGGAGCAGCTCCTCGCCCCTTCCCGGAGCCATGGATCACTCCCCAGCCCAAGGACTATTTAAAAGGGAGAGGATCTCCAGGGTAAATTACAGCTCCTTTCTTGCTGCAGATAGCTGTGCCAAAGCAGGAAGCCTTCAGCCCGGGGTTCTGAAAGCATACGAGGCTTTGAGGTAAAAGATGAGCACTTGTAACGTGTATGACATAATCCAGGTAGGCTGACCTGTGTCACTGGGACTTCAGTGCCTTACACCGCTATGCTTGTAAATCACTAATGAATAAAAGCAATAAGGATAAAATAAGGTGAAAACTCTGCAGAAATAAATAACAAGCAACTCGTATAAAAAAACCAAACAAAACTTAATCAAATACCTCTAACTGCACTCATGGGCCAAACAGGTTTAGGATTTTTCCCTTTTGTTCAATTCACCATGAATTAGATTTTGACTTTAAAGTAACCGAGACACTTATGGAAACTGATTGACATTCAACTGATTTTTAAAATTGAGACATCGATTATTTGGGCATCCTTTCACTAAATGACCTGAAAGACACTGTCATCACTTTCTTTCTGATGAATCATGTCAAGTTCAGGACATAAAGCTTTCAAGGAGTTCCTCTCCTCTGTGACACCCCTGACAGAAGGAAAGGCAATTTTCCAAAAGAGGAGATGGAACAAAATCTCTAGCACGGAAATGCCTGGAAGTGTACAGTCATGATGGATTACATACCGAGGAGGAGCCACACTTTGTAATTTTAAATCCAGAGTCTTAAGTCCATATTCTGAAACGCTTTCTCTCTGATACCACCGTAAACCTTACTTCATGAAGCAAATCTATCAAACAGACTGTCGTTGGCAAGTCACTTCAAACACAACATAGAAATGCAGCAGAGAGGTCCTGAATGGCGGCAGCAGAGACAACACAACAGCTGGTTTTGGAGATACAACCAGATTTACAGACTCTTTAAAACTTCTTTCAGACTCTGCCCAGCTCTTTGTAAGGCACACCATGTGTGCAAGTTGTGTCTTTTTTTTTTCCTGCTGAGGTGACTACTACGTTTGCCAGCTTGCAAAGATGCAGTGCAATTGATTTTAGTTTGGTGCTTAATGGCTGTGACGCGAGTGGCACCTGCACACCACGGAGCAGAGCTCCTCCAGCGCTGACCTTTGGCCACGGCACTCACAGCTTTGAAGGGATCTTGGCAACCTACTATTTTGTGGAACGGATTATTAGATGATTACTATGGAAATACAAGACGCAAGCAGAATATTAGCATAATAAAATATAAGCCAATAAATACAGCAGTTGCCTGTTGAAATATAATTTCCTATCAGGCAACTATATAGCAATACAAACAAAACAAAATATAGTCTCCATCCCTATTTAAATATTTAGTCTTTGAAACTTGTGGAAAATTACATTAGGGTTTTTCGTTGGGTTTGGGTTTTTTTTTTTGTACCGTTGGGTTTTTTCCTAAAATATTGCCAGCTTGCTTCTCCACACACACACAGGCTCATAGCTCTTATTTTTCCCTGGCAGTCTACTAGCTGAATATCAAATAATCAGTGTTGATTAAGTTTATAAAAATGGAGTTCCTCATCTTCTAATCAATATTTTTGTTGAATTGCAACACTATAAATTTTCTTGGCCATTTACTTTATTTCCCTTCCCATACGAACTAACCCTTCCTAACTGGTAGTTAGGAATGTAACCTATTCACGCATTAAAATGATCTATTGCCCAAATCCCCAGTGTGCTATTTTCTGTAATAGATGTTTAAGTACCATACTTTATATGCACACACAAATGGACATGAATGGATAAATCACTGAAATCTTTTTGAGGTTCATCCCACTGAAACTGCATGTATTCCTTAATCCTTCCCAAACTAGTGACCTTTAATTAACCTGAGCCACAAATGAACATGCAAATCTGTATTTAAATTGCTTTCTTCCAAAATAATGATGCTTTTAAAACTGCCTTCAACATCCCAAAGTCTGGAAGAAAACTGGAGAAGCAAAGGAATAAGCGGATATTCATGTATTGTAGTGACTATTTTCTGGCTAATATGCATTACATTTTTGTCTCTATGCTGTTTCCAGTGTTTTCCTATTTACAATACAGAATGAAACTTTATAAAACTTCACCCACCTTGCCATGGTCATATTCAGCTGTGACATGAATGGGAATGGTACAGAACTGATTGTGTTGCTGATTTCCCAGAAGCATGCATCGCATGAGGTACTAAAACTTTAACTGCTCTACCTACTCCTCCCTCCGCCATGTAAATGAACTCCAATCCATATTACATATCACCAAGCTTTCTTACAAATGTAGGATTTCAATTGTGCACACACGCCTGTGCACTGTGAAGTGCGTGACAGCTAATGACATACCTAGCCTTGAATACTGTGACAAGTACATCAACAGGCCACCAGCTTTAGCACATGGTTAACTGAACAAAGATTGATTCACCAAATGTCTTTTGTCCTATGTTAAACCTATTTTTCAAAGGTGCTTATATTGCTGTCTTCGTTGCCGCATCTGCCCCATGTCATGACCTCTTCGTAGCTACATCAGTCAGGAAAAGTTGTATTAACTCTTCTTCTGAACATGCTTTAAGATCCATATATTTTTTAAAAATAGAATTTAAAAAAATCAGGGATTTATCTTGCATAGCTACAATATGAAGAGCTTCTCCCATTAAAAAAAAATAAATCAGTGAGTAAATACTTCCTTTTACATTGATTCCATTTGATTCAGTCACCTGTACTACATGTGCTAAGGAACACTGATGGAGGGCAAAGAGTCAAAGGGATAAGCTGTTGCAGAAAACGCCACCAGCTACCAGTGGTAAAACACCTTTTTTGACCTACAAGTGATGCGTTACTCTGCTAGGATAACGCTACAGAGATGACTGTATGTTGTTATACTTATCAGAAACCTCATAGCTTTCCTCTAGCACGGAAGTCACCTCACATCCCATCAGCGGAGTAAAAGGGAGGAAGGAGTCCAAGTGTACGCAACAATATTGAAATTAGGATTAAAAGGCTAAGGCTTGAGCACTCTGGCGCCTATCACTTTAATTACGTGGAATACACTCATTCAGTCCTCACAGCGTCCCCCCAGTATTTTGGGGGGATTTTGATAGCTTTTGATCAGTTCTGGTGCGTATACAATACATCAACAACTGCTCAGTTAAAATACACAGAACAGTATAAGGAATATGTTGGAAATATGCAGAATACTGTTTACACGGCTTAGAGAAAATCATTACCCACTTTTACAGAGGATACATTTAGCTTAGCATTCTTGATTATTCTGGTTTTAGAGTACTGAGCGTTAAGATTAATAAACACCCAACTAACTACAGTTTTCTAAATTACAGAATACTATCACTTGAGAAAGTGCCATATTTCATGCCTATGGATGAAGAAAGTGCTCTAAAATACATACACAGCACTAATATTCTTATCACGGACCTGAATCCATAACAAATGTCTGTAACACTTACGATACCAGAGTAAGTGTAGGCGCTAGAGAGCAGAAGTTATGGAAACAAGGAATGTTTTATGCCACATAGAGAAGTATTCTTAATTGAGAAGTGTATAAAGCCTTTAAAACATTCAGAAAGGAGGCGGCGGTGGGAGGCACAGAATCAGGTACCTTCAAATATATTGTGAAAAGTATTCGCATGCTTAACTATGCATACTATCCGTCTGCCTGACTTCAAAGTTTGTGAAGCTTATTACATCCTCAGAGGAGCTTGTCAAATAATTATGTCTCAGATTAAGATATCTGGATGAAAAGACACCTGATTCTCGTTCCAGCTCCTCCATTAACTTTTCTGTGATCATTGGCCTACTATTGAGATGGGATTTGTAACAGAGCCTAAAGGAATTCCACAGGGAAATTCCACTGAAATTCTCTGAACAAAAGGGCATCTCACTTCTTTACACTTCAAAAGTCGCAACCGTAATATTCCAGGGCATCAGTTTCACCATCTGTGGAATAATTTAATTTTTTGACTCACAGGACTCCTGTGACAGAATTAATATTCAAAAATTACTTCAACCTTTTATCTTAAGAAGAGTATACTACAGTTGGATAAAAATGTACATGTATTTGAATACATATATGAATAAAATTCTTAACTCTAATAGATCTATTTCAGCATATATGTAGAAATCTGTTCCAAAAGATTATCATCTCCCTAGTGCGTTTCACTGGTGTCTAAAGGAGCTCAACCCATTAGGATATGAAGCTCACTTATGCTAATGAAAAAACGATGCCTCTCAAAGGTCTACAGTATTGGCCATAGAAAAAGATAGCAGAGGTGCATAGACCAAGAAAGAGACACCAAAGAGGTGAAGCAGGTCAGTTCGCTGAGCTCACACGAGTAGCAGTTTACTTCAAACTGAAGAGCTGCCTGCGAAACGTGCATTAGCAGTCACATACTCTCTCTATCCATGTATGCTTCTGGGATGAACAACAGAAAACTTACATTGTTGCGCCCTTACATACACACATAGTACATATAATTGATGTAAATGAGAACTAGTCACAATTAGACATACAAAAACCAGAAAAAAATATAAACGTGCCGAGTTATGTTTGAAAAAGTTTGCAAACACCAGAACTACTGTGACTTGTAACTCAGATTTAGTCCTGTGTAGAAATACGTTGTGATTCAATCTTTGATTATATGGTTTTTCTATACATTTTTTTCCAGAAGACCTACCTCATTTAGGGGGTTATGTGGGTATGTTAGATTGTACAGTCTCCTAGGAAGGAAGGGAATGGAGAAATTTGGTGAAGAAATAATTGGATGTGCCTCGAAACGTTTAGAGATTCTGCCTGTTTGAGTTCTAAAACTACTTTCTCCATCGCACTCCACACGTGTATACTGACCGCACATACGACTGGCACAGAAGTAAGCATAATAACGTTTGAGATGGTTACCTGCACTTCAGTTCCCATTAGGGTAATGGTCATTTTGGTTTTATGCTTTTAAACAGCCCTTGTGATAAAAGTATTAATGAAAACTGCAGCTGACTTCAGAGTATACATTGGAAGAAATACGCGACTCAAAACTCACAAATAGTCTGTCAGAGTGAAAACCACAGAAATTGCATATTTAAATGACAGCACACACAAGTGTAGATCGGAGATCAGAGTCAAGGAAGGTTTGGTTGTTCTGAGTTTATATGTCCGTTGCTAAAAGGAATGTTTGGATGACCAGTTACGATACATAAGTAAATAGGCTAAGGATTAGAATTATTTTAGAATGCAAAATATGGCCCTAGAGTCATATCAATTAAACTACAACAGACTTATTTGGAAAGATGCAATACCGAGTGTGCCCTTGCTGACCTCACCGTTCAAGATGACATCCATACACAGGCAACAGAATTAGACTTCTCTCCCTAATCGCCTCTTTTCCTTGACCGCCAAAGAAAGGCTTCTGATTTATATATACAAATGTGTACAAGGATAAACATGTGTGCAAACGCCCACCCACATATACACGTGCTTAGGAAAAACACAGCGGAGGTAAGCCTTCTCTTGCTGTCAGAAATCAGGACAGGCAGAGATCTTGAATGCTCCTGAGTCATGAATGTTTGAACTAGAACCACGTTATCGTCCTGGAAAGTACATCTTATGGAAACTACTACTGCATGATTAATTAGTGTCTAAATCCCTGCAGGGAAACAAAACAAATTATTCTTAGCCATGGCACAGCTACTGTATTCGTATTAACGGGAGGGAAGAAAAGGACCATCTGCAGAGCCTTCTAATAAGCGGCAGCAATGAAAAAATACCCCAACAACCTCAACAAGTGCATTTTTGTTGCTGTCTTAGAAGGTGTGAAATCCCTGCTTTGGACACTGCAAGACATGACAGAAAGACAGTCCAGGTATGGACTAATTCTGCTATTGCTTTTAGGACTGCATGCATAGAGCAGCAATACCGATTTCACAGGGGGAAACGAGAACGATGAGGCCAGCGCAGCTAGGTGGCTATCAGACAAACCCCGAAGGAGAAGAGCAGGTACTTATAGGAAGAAAAGAAACTAAGGAATGGGAAACAGATGATTTGTGTCCACTTCCATGAATGCTTAGTTTACAAGTCAGAAGGAGCCAATGGAAACCATGGCACAGAGCATTGGTCCTCAGTCTCTCTGTATTGTGACCTGAAAATTCAATGACAGTTTCAGAGCTATTTAAAGCATACAGTTCATACATATAAAAGATAAACAGCATTTCAACATAACAGGGGGTCCGCTATCAACTCTCATGTATAACTGCGTCAAAGCTGTTTGAAACACAGCTGCTATTACTTATTTGTAAAGAAATATCTCATTAGTAAAGAAAAATTGAAAAGAATGGCTACAGATATGCGTATAAATTTAGCCTACGTTGAGATAGGTTGCTACAATTTAAAACTGTATTTGATGTAGTCTAATTAGAAATATTGATTAAAATGAAGCCAGCTCACTGGAAGGATGATAATAGGCTAATAATAACAATTGATTTTGCTATGATAAATGAACCAAAATGCGAGCTGGAGGTACTTAGATTTTTGACCTATTTATGGCCATTCCCTTTTTTCTTTGCTTTGTTGAGTTTCTGAGATTTGTCCAGAGTATTATTTGAATGATAAATCTGAAAAACACATAATTCACAGAAGAATTTGACAACAGCCGCTTCTATGATGGCCTACTTTGAAACGCAGAGTTGTTGGGTTCCCCCCTCACTCCACTCCAGCTTTACCGAATTACATGTAGTGTGTGAGCAGCAGTAATAGTAATTAAAAATAATGAGGCCTGCTAGGTCTGCTAATTCTATTATCTTTATAGCATCAGGCTTCAAGCAACTCACCAGCAGAACAGCCCAGATGAGAAATCTCTTCAGAAGGTTCAGTGGTTGTTTACAGTGCAACAGGATAATTTTTCCAGCCTGGAAATAAATAAATAAATAACGTCAGAAAACAAAATCAAAAGCAAACATTAGTAAGACATGGTTCAGGAAAGAAAACAAAGGTTAATTAGTTGATAATTGGCATAAAACTATATTATTTTATTATTTTTTTGTCCCTGCAAAAAAAATCTAGGGTAACTAAATAAGGTGCTGTATCATTAATTTTTGTTATTATTTCTTTGCAAAAGCTCTTCATCTTCATGGAGTAAAACGAAGAGCAGAATTTTGCACCCACTGACTTTCTGTGTACCCTATTAACTCAGTGCAGAAACCACAAAATTTTTCAGGAACCTTCTGCTATTTTCAGCTTCAGTGGAACCGACAACACTCTTAACTTGCAGGGTGCTAAAAAGTGGAACTGAGGTGGAGGTCTAAAACAGGACTATACCACAGTAGGTCCTTTGTCCCTCCAAAACTATTAAACACAGAATTTAATTTTATTGCTACTACACTCTGATACTGTTTCTGAGCCCCAGAATCTGAAAATGATCAGCAGGAGATGGTTTTTGCAGTTCACTAACACTTAATTATTTACATGACAAGTAGAACAGCAGAATTTCAGTTCCTAGGTTTAACGTTTGCAAAACAACTTTCAGAAGATGATTAAACATTGTGCAATCTTCCTGTTTCTGCAGGCAACCAAAACCAATAGCCTTCTGGAAAACTATGAATAGGCACCCTCTGACACTAAAGTCTCATTCAGCAGCTCATTTGTGTTCAGTGCATCACCAGCTCTCAAGTAATGTCTTTATCCACCGTGACTGGAAACACCTTTTCAGTGTTAGAGGTGTTAGAGGTACGCACACACACAGAGCGGGCTGGCAGGGGGAGCTTGCAGTAGTTGAAGTTATCAATATTTTTTGTATCCTGTATCACAAGGTTTATCAAAGGAAGACAGCGTGGCTCTCATTACAGCATTTGGGCACACTACAAGCATACACAAATCGCCTTTGAATCGCAAAAGGTAATCAATGTCATTAAGAAACTGAAAAAGTAGCTATTTAAGAAGATTATCATAGTGCATCACAGTTTAAGCACATGGAAATTACACATTACTATTTATAAATGTTTCCCAAAAGCTTCATCCTCTTGCTGCAGAGTTTAGAAGGTAATCCAAACTGGCAGGCACCGAGGTAGCAGATATTACTTGCAGACTAGGGGCGGGGAAATAAAATTCAAAATAAAAACATTCAAGAAATGGAACCTGTATTTTGCATGAAAATGTAAGTCTAAACTTCTATTATTTTTCTTCTTAGTGGAACGGAGAATAGAAATACAAAAAGGTAAGTTCTCTCAAGTATACTTTCATGTTGTTTGGAACATTATACAAAATAACGCTATTGACAATAGATGCCTTTAATGGCAAAATCCAACCCCCAAAATATACCGTAAAACAGATTTTTATTTTTTTTAATTTTGTGACATCACCCTCATTTATTTGGAATGTTTCAACCAGCTCCAGGACTTTCCACAAGTTATTCTAGGATATGTTTTAGGATATGTTTAGGATACGTAGCTTAACAATCACACAAGAATCTTCACGTGGTTCTCCACACGTGTCTAAACGAACGTGGACTTAGTTTCCATCTGATTGGAAAAAAACAGGCTGGCCTTGGTTATCACATGCAGAAGAGCAGAGACAATTCAGCATTGTGTGTTTCAAATACCTTGACAGACTGAGATAAATTCAAGCACAGACTTCCAAGAATAAAGATCAAAGCATTGGACACGCAAGCATAGAATCAGAATTCTCAGTGATTTTAATGGGAGTTTTGAAGATACTCTAAGTTCAGATCTGTTATGCATTTGATTTAGCAGTGGTTGTTTAGTTTACCATCTCATTTTTTTATCCTCAATACCCTCTTCCAGCGATCTCATATATCGTACTCATAATTGCTGGGGATGGGAGAATACCACTCTGTGGATTGAGTGGAAATGGAAAGCGCATAGGAGGGAAGTCACAGATAATTACACTGGTCAGGCATTAGTCAGAGTCCAAGGTAGCGCTGGCAGAGAAATGCAAGGAAATATGAAATTGTTTTTCAGCCCAACGCTGGAGAGCTGCCGTATGGAATCACAGGCAAGGCACTCAGGGAAAAATGTATTAAAAACCAAGCAGTATGTTCCAAAGAGAGGCAACCCATCCCTGCTTCCTTTCAGGCATTTGCAACGGAACACTGGAACTCCTGAAGGAAAAATTCAGTAATTTCAGCTATAACCTCTGAACAAACACATAAACAACTTCAATGCTTTAATGGAGGAGGGGGGGGGAAAAAAAAAAGAGCTATAAACCCTTCTGATTATGTGGATTTAGGCAACAGAAGCAATCAATTTCACCAGTGCAAGAAGAGATCATGGGGGAAATGCAGTGAAACAGATCATATATTCACTGTCATTGGGAACTTTCACAGCAATCATCTGCATCATTGTTACTTTTAATTAAACACACATTAACACAATGGTGATAAAAGGCTTTCGTGAGATACGAGCAAAATGACATCTTACAGTACTCAACATGGTTCATTTGTAAGGAAAGCGTAAAAGTAATAATTAGGAAGTTAATTATAAAATCATCTTAATCAAACATCATTACAACCTGCTGTGTAAAGTGTGGCCTTACGCTCTGTTCCCAGTTCTCGGCTCCTACCTTGGGCTGACACTAACGACCATGCTACTGTAACACGTGCTGGATCAGGAACCTGATTCAACCGGAAACCCGCCAAGTAGAACACACCGGTTCTCAGGCTGGATCAGGGCCCGTGTTCTAGGTTCAGGGCATGATCGCACAGACACTTACTCAAGCACGCAGGAGGAAGAGGGTGAGCACTTGGCAGTGATACAGAGGGAGGGTGGGACTGTCCCTTTCAACAGCCCTGCAGAATTATGCCAAATGGAGCTGGCTGTATAACCTCAGCCTGGGCACCTGATCTTCTCCAAGGCTACAATCAGACAAGTAGCAGTGTTAAATATGTTCTGCTAAACAGGTACAGCAGCTATGCAAGTGAACTACATCAACAAAGGTCTATAGAAAGCCCCATTTTTATATATACCAATTACTTATAGCTCTTTCATATCATGAACAGAAAGGGAATATTTTCCTAAACAGCAACAGCTTCTCATAAGCTCCCAACTTACACTATAGCCAACGCGTATCTGACATTATCAGTCTTGCAAAGCCAGAATTTGTCACTTTGTTATGGAGAGTCTCCGCTTTGCAAATAGACTGCTGGGTCTTACTAGTGGGAATTTTAGTTTGCTGAGGTTACATAGGCCAGAACTGGTCATCCTTCTAAAAGTAATTGTGTACGTGTTCCCCAAATCCTGCAGTAATAGACGGCTCAGAAATATATGCAGTTATGGGAGTCCTACTGAAGACAGTGTTAGAAAGAGCAGCTAGATTCCAGAGTTTAGTCCCCAGCATTGCCCAACGGTGTTTAGTGAGAATCCTTTCAAGTGCGTCATCAGGAGACGTTCATACAGTTGAAAATAAATGGAAGTATCATTGACTAGTGTTTCCTATTTGCTCTAAGAGTAGGGCCATGCTTTCTCTGAACACATGCACAAACTGCTTTCTTTTGATGCCAAGGAGATTGAAATAGGCTTCTTTACATGTGATTGGCATATCTGCATGACTCAGTTTGGTATCTGTTAAGTAGAACCAAAGATTATTTATTTTGTCTGAATGGCTACGTAAGTTGAAATAGCTCTGCAACTGAGAAAAGCAGATGCTGGAGCCGGCCTTCCTAAACTCAAGGCAAAGTCTGCCATGAAATATAATTATGACTTATTTTTTTGTCTTGTCTTTGTACCGCTGTGTCCTAAATCTATACTATTTGTAAAAACAAAAGGAGTATTACAAAATACATTTGCTATACCACTTCCTAAAAATGACTTACTGTATCTCAGATTGAACACATTAATGTGTCTTCAACATAACCGTGGAAAACAAAAATGAAAGCTTGTACTCCTGTCCTTTACCTTAGCACGCCTGCCCCATTTTACAGAATCTTACAAGATTCAAAACCTGGAAAAAGGTAAAACAAACACTGCCATTAATGTATAGTGTGCTACCAGAGCAGAACTAAGGAGATGAGAGTGCTCACAAAAGCCACCTTCACAAGTGAAAAGAAATTCAGCTGTTCAGCCTGGTGAGAACGTACCTCTGAGGGCACCATTCTGGTCCTGGCTTGGCATGATCCGAGTCCTGACCGTGCCAGTCCTTTCCTCTTTCCTCCTAGTAATTCCTACTTTTCCCTTTTGCTATCATTGCCACACACGCATACAGCCATGCCAAGAACTGGGTTCAGGGAACTGATTCAGCTGAAAATTAGATGAGGAGGAGGAGAAACGGGGACAATGAGGGTCAACAGGAGCAGCCTGCAATTAGATTGGCTTAAACTAATCTTGAAACAATACCCTTAGTACCCAAAAAGGCTATTCCTCTTTGAATCTATCAAGATGTGCAGAGAGTCAGCTACCCCATTTAATTGCATAGGCATAGCTAAAAGCTATGAATGAGAGAGGAAGGAGATAGCCTCGTCTGAAACTTTATAATGCAACCTGGTGCACTGTAGACATAATAAAATTATTTGCTAAGCCAGTCCACACATTAGAAGAGCAGCTGCCTAGTGCCTAACTACGAAATTACTCTGTAAATGAAAAGCAGGAATAAAGAGTAGCCAAATGGAAAAATACTTCCTGACCCAGCCAAAGAAAATAATTTACAACAGTTTCCCAGCAGAGATAAAGAAAAAAGGGTGCATGCACAGCACTAGCATGTAGAAACTGAACTTCAGGGTAGTCAGTAAATAATTAGGTATTTGCATGGATGTTTCACAGACATCTGGGGGGGAAAAGGTAGGCTTTTTTTTTTTTTACTATACAGTTTAATGAAGGAGGATATTCAAGATCTAAAATTTCACATGTAAGAACAAGCAACTGATACAGTATTAATATTTCTATTAATGCAAAATCATCTGCATCTCCATACCACCTTTCATCCAGTGATCCCCAAGCTCTTTACATACGGCGTAGAACTCTTGCAAACCAAGGTTAATTCTCAAAAGTCAATAAAGGGACTATTGTATGAAGTTAGTCCACCCCTAAATGGGACTTACAGCATTTCATCGGCATGGAAAAAGTCACAGATCTTCCCCATCACACGGCAAACAGAAGAAAGACCCGAAGGTGTCATTCCTTACCCAGTGAAAGAAGTGGCAAAAATCACATTGGCCTTCCCTTGTGTTTTTCACCATAGTAGTTAGATTCACAGCAAGTTTAAATTATCTAAATTTCAATTAACTTAATGGATCTATAGCAATTTACTCCCACAAATGATCTGCCTTAAGTATTCTGATGTACCCATCCAGCTACAGCTAGGGGAATTCCATTCTAATTATTACTACTCTCACTTTTCCCCCCCCTCAAAAAAACTGGGTTTATACTTTTGCCCATAACAGCTGTGGGACTATGGTAAGTAAAAGTAAGTGCTTGCCTTCTTAATCTTGTCATCACATATCTAATTAAAAACATGTCTCCATTTTGGAGGCCCAGGCTTTGGAAAAACACAAGTTTTGGCAGACTCGTCCTAGTTGCTAGTTATGTTGATTCACATTATGCAGTTTTGGATTGATAGTGTTCTGCACACAAGAGGAACAAGAGACATAATATTTTCTACAGATACACACAGAGAGCGCTGAGTGCGATCTGCAGTGTACTGCCCACACTGTACTCTCAACAAGAAAAACGCTCTTAATATAAAAATTCTGTACCTGGCTACCATCAGGTTTTTTCTTTATTTTTTCAGCAACTCTATCAAATTAATAGAAGCCTCCTGTCTTTTGGATGAACACTAAATATATACAGATTGAAATAAACAAAACCAGGGACCACATATGGTCTGTTGACCCACTGGTTCTCTTGAATGCTGCAATGGAAATAAGTATTACTGAACATTATCCCCGACTCACCATGGGACAACCAAGAAAAAAAAAATTTTTCAAAGTCATATTTTAAGATCAGAGCAGAGGTAGGGATGGACGACAAGACTTCTAGTCTGCACCTCAAGCTTTTGAGAGCTTCATATTTTTAAAAAGAGACATGGAGTTTCGAAGGAAAAACAGATAGGCTGGAACTGGTGATCGCTGCTTCAGATAAGGCTCCAGCTCTCCCTAACTCCAGTTACTGGATGCATCACAGGCTTTTTCAATGCTTAAGTTTCATGAGGTGTGTAAAGCTCAAGTTTTGGCCCTCCATGCGAACACTGAAAAAAATCATACCTGGGAACAGGGTAGTTTCAGTGACTCAGTAGGTGACAACCTTCCCCCCGCCAGAATCTAGAAAAAGCTTCATTCACAGAAATAAAAAGTCTTCATTACCTTTTAAATGCGATAAGGAAAAATGCAAGCACACCGAAGTATTAAACCCATTCTTATTTGTGCATATTTTGTCAGAATAAGAGTGCTAGTCCTATGCAAATTATCATTTTCGAATTTGTCTGCAACAGTTACATGCATCCCATCATTTCGCTACATAAACCAATTCAGCAGGTTATTTGGATTTCCCATGTAATAAAATTATCATATTGGTAGTGAAATAGCTGGTATTATCAAAGATTATGACAGTATTTATGAAGGCACATGTTCCCAGGACTAGATAGAACAGAATACCGAGAAGCAACAAAAAAGACATTTAGAAGCCAGTAATAAAAATTGTTTGATATATGCTAATACAAGAAGGTGGTATCTGTTTCCCATGGCATATATGGTTTCTTTCCCCTCTTCCACTTATAAGCCAGGGAAAACATTGACACAAAAAGGCCCTGGCAAAAAAAAAAAAACATTCTGTCATGCATAAGAAAAAATAAATTCTTTTATATATATATATCTTTTATTTGAGACATTCATCTTTTGACTGCTTGAGATGTCTGTCTGGAAATGTGAATGTTTGGTAACCACATCTACTGTGAAGCAGGAAACAGAGACAAAATCTTTTCCTACAGAGTGAAATGGAATGAAAATGAGTTCTATAAGTTCAGTTGTAGATCGCATAACCCAAAGCTGACTCAATTTCCTTCTACAGTTAACAAATTTAATCAACACCCTGTCACCAAGTGACTTTCTGAGAAGACTTCTGAGATTTAATGAGCTCAACTTAGAAGTGCCAATGGACCAATATGGATGTGGGAATTAGTCAAGACTTCTGCAAAACAAAAAAATTACAGAAAACATACTGTTTGGCAGAAAATGAACTCAAATTTATCTGAGAATATGGTCCTCTCTGGATAGAAATTAATAAAGAAAGCATTAAATTTTGCCAGTCCTACTGAAAAATTGCCAAGTAGAGACATTAATGTAAATAATAAATTAAATACAAGTTTTAAAAGAAAACCAAAAGATATAAATTTATTTCTCAATGTTAGTTTCTTCTCATATTCTCTAAAATTCTAGTGAAGAGAAACAAACTTGTGGGTAAGAATGGATGTTTCTTCCCCTAAAATCAGAGGAGAGGTGGAGGGAGCCCATATACATATTAGCAAACTAATTTATAGTCCTCTTCTTAGGAACATCTTTTTACACATCAGCAATGTTCTACTTCACTTGTTTATGAATTCAATATCTAAACTTTTCTGAAATGTTTCTGAGTACATCAGATTTTTGCAGCGTTGATTCAGAATGATAATGGGTTCTTGCTATTTTTATTCAGAGACAAGACACAATCTCACAAAATTTGAGAAAATTCTATTCTTAACAAATTATATAAAATTGAAAAATGCAACTACAGGATACTCCATCTGGAAATTTTTACTGGGATACAACTGATTATGGCCCTTCAACAGGAACAGAATTAATATTATGAATTCTACAGAAATGCAAAGAAAACAGTCTGTAAAAATAAATCGAAGAGGAAACAAAGCACGGAGAGGATTATTGAAATGATGATAGGTGATACAGTTAAAGCTGAATAAAATATCCAATTTACAAGGAAAAAAAATAAGAAATATGACCATATTTTGCTACCTGTTAAGCTTTAAGAGGTATTTAAAACCTATTTGAGTTACCAGAGCATGTGGGAGTCTGGTCATGGAACCAACCCTGTTACAAACTGGGCAAACTCTAAGCAAAGGAACAGTCCCCTAGCCAGACTTTTCAGCGTAAGGAGAAGATGATTGACACAGAGGACCAAGACGTGGTTTTAGGCATTTCAGTACTTTCATGCTTTCTAGAAGAGATGATTACAGTAATAACTGGTTGGTTTTGTTGATATTACTGGATGAAACATTGCAGTACTTGGCTAACTTTCACTCAGCTGAGCAGCCAACCGACTGTATGGTAGTCATTCAGTATCAATTGAGTTTTGGCCCAGGGTTTTCATTACTGAATTTCTGTTTGGATAGTCTCAGATGTGGCAAGAGCGTCAGTACGCTAAGGTTTGTGTTGGAAGGCTTTTTATATACGTTTATGGAAGCTTTCACGTTTGTGACTTCAAGCAGAGCATCATTGAGTGCTACAGTAAGCATAATTAAAATATGCACAACTTAGAAAGCTCAGGTTTTTCTTTTTCTTAAAAAAAAAAAAAAAAAAAAAAAAAAACANAAAAAAAAAAAAAAAAAAAAGAGACTTACCAGTTAGTAGCGCAAAACATTATCAACAGGGTTCATAGTTCTGGGAAAACCTACATTAAATCCAGCCAGGCAAAACTACAGCATCGCTCTCCTCTGTCCGGCACGCAGCAACCTGGCTCTTGCTGCTTACTTCCTACCGCGGTGGGAGCACACTGCGCCAGCTTGTCCCTGTGTATTGGGCTCTTCTGAAGGCCAAACTCAAAATCATCAATCAGTAGGAGCCTTTTGGCACTCTGTGAAGCCATAGCAGGAACCAAACCAGCTGTTAGTCGTTGTTTAATAGGCTTTTTAATACGAGTGTGGTGAATGATAGTTTTCAGCCTGCTTCCACCTCCTCTCCCCAGCTTTCCTCATCTCCCACAGAAAGGAACCAGAGGAAAAAGAGAAAAACAGGAAGGTACAGCACATGGTAGCTGATATCCCATCATTGATGCTAAACTGGGACTTCAAAATGGTGCCTCTGGTTGTTAACTGCAAAGTCCCTACAAAACTGCTGCAGAGAGAGACCAAGGCATGAAACTAATACCAACCTAAGGAGTGATGTTTTTCCCTTCCCAGTAACTCAAAAATTTTAGGTCTTTTGTCTCTTCTAATGCCTTTTTCCCATTAAGACAATCTACTCAAGAAAATGTCGCATTACTTTTTTTTAGCATCAAAGTAAGTGCATGCTTGTAGCAATAAGGTGGCTGACAAAGACTACTTCATAATGTATTTAGACCAAAAATTTTTACCCACATCCAACAGTGAGCCACAAACATTTTAACATTGATTTGAAAAGCAAGCAAAATTTTTCATTCTTCCACTATCAGCACTAAGAGACATGCAGGTTAACTGTGTACTAACGACTTCCCTGTTCTATCTCAAATAGATGTAAGATTTGCATGCAGTCTCATATTTGCAGTTTGTAGAGTTGTTCGGGGCTTTTTTTTTTTTTGTTTTGGTGTTAGGGTTGTGTTTTTTCTTAATTCAAAACAACTGCTAAACAAAGCTGCACTGTAATTACTAGATTAAGTGTATGCCAAGTGCGTCTATATGTCAGGCAGCTTGCACTATCACGGTCAGAGTAACTGGGCATGAAAAGCCAGGATTTTGACAAACACCTACAAGTCTCCTTCAATAAAATCCAAAGGCTGTTTATTCAGATATGTAATAGCCCTGCACATTCACCTACAAGAGGAGTTTAGGACTTTTGTTTAAAACAAACGATTGTCACTTTCTGGAAGGTATTCTAAACTTAGCGTTGTTGTTATTATTTTTTTTCCTACGAGTCTGATTACAGATTAATTCTGCTGACCTGCTTTAAACATGCATTCCCAAATACTGCCAATAAACAGGCCAATAATTTGATTCAGGAGGGCAAAACCTGTGTTTTCTGTATACCAAAACTGATCCTTCCATGAAAACAAAAGGAACAAGCAGCATTGTTTTAAACAAAAGACAAATTCATCCTGCAGGCTGTTATCTGCAGACATTAGGTAACAGATTTTCCATTTATAACTCAAGATAATTTATGTCTCATTGACATTGTAAATGAAGAATCACCACAAAATTAAATCCACACCAATGGACAGCCAGAGGAGACTGTTTTTCTCCTCCCTAGATTTGGTTTTACATTACTTTACAGTTTCTGTGCACACTCCATGTAACATTGAAAGAAATAATGAAATCCCTAGTGAGGGCTTTCACTGTTCTCCTGTTGGAAGGATTTAGGGACTTGCTCTAAACTGGGGAACTGGTGCATAACTGGTGGCCAGAGGCCAGCAATTTGGGTGGGAGCAGGCACAGCTCAGAAATTGGGCAAGTAGTGTAAACGACGGGGATATGGCCCCTGCTCCTTGGTCTTTAGAAGACTTGTGCCTTTCCAGGGAGGTTGCTCCACAGTGCTGCAAACACGGGGTAAAAGTGTGCATGGTAATGTAAATTACTGGTATTTCTTCCTCACATCAGTAAAAAATGAAAATGCATTATTTACACTAAAATAGAGTGCTAGGACACAAAAAGAGCACAGTGAGAACATAACAAGTGTGAACAAATGCGTACTACGTGCAGACTGGAAATTCATCTTTTGAGACTTCAGATGACTAAAATTTTAACTGAAAACTTAATACCTTCCTAAAAGCCTAAGGCGGCACCCTGCAAATATACATGGTACAGATGGAATGGAAAACAGAGCCGGTCTCAGCGACTTGCAGGAGAGTAAAAAACCAGTCAGCAGTAAAAGTAGACAGTGAAGTTAATCTATTAAGCTTTCTCCTGACTATACAGTCACTCGGAAGGGGCCTGGCCACTCACAGGAGACCAAGCATTGTCCCAGGGAAACGACACGCAGGCAATAAAGTGCTGCTTCAACTTAGATGGAAATCCTAAGCACTCCTTCAGCTAACGCTTTGCACATATGGAAATGTCAATAACAAATTTCAAAACAAACCCTCTGTGGGATTACAAAAATGCTGTGAAGACAATATACAATCAACTGTTCTTCCTACCAGAGCACCAAAATCAGTAACAGTGACTAAAGTAATTTAAAATCACGCTCCACACCATCATGCTTATATATACAACCAGAAACATGATTTTTTTTAAACAACTGTGACTAAATGACACAATATTAGACAGTTAGAGGGGGGAAATATCCTTTCTTAAAAATTGATCAGCAAAATAATTTAAAATTAAGTTAAAATTAATTTTAAAAATTACTTTAAAATTTAATGTTATGTAATTAAAACGTTAAATCAATTGGTTCAAATCATTAGCAACCAGTAAGTTAAATCAAAACAACTCATTGCAGAAACAGTTCAGAATGACAAAGATTCGTTAATAACTTTAACATTTACTGTGAAAAGCAACACACATTCATAGAGGAAATTACTGAAGTAAACAAGTGAGATTAGGAACAAAATGGTGAAATAAACCTTTCTTTAAAAATTGAAACAGCTAAATCCGGATGAAGTATTAAAGGTCCAATTTGGCAGAATACTTCAAAATGTATTTTTAGTTAAATCTGAATCTTTGCTTATTGCAACCCCATGCTTTCTATTTTTATACTGTGAGGGAAGGAAAAGTCTCTTCTTATTCACAGGTTTTAGGAGAAGTTAATTTGGTTTCTCAAAGAAAGAGTCGGGGCAAAACAACAGACTTAAAAAGAATGCTTGGGAGCTAATTCACCTCTTGGGTAGAGCTGATATTGAAAGATCAGGGACATTTTCATTAAAAACAAAGTTTTCAAAAAACCTCTGCTGATACTCAAAGTGTGGACAAACCCCACTGTATAACTGACAGTTGCACTGCCCCAAGAAGTGCGACTGCACCAGTGTAGTGTTTGGTAAAAGTGATAGAAGAAACACATTTCTTCGTAAGTTCTTAAAAAGTTCTGAAAAAAATACAGCAGCTCCCTGTCTGGATTTAGTGACGCCGCAGCGTGCAGCTTAGAGACTCTAATCAAACTATCATTTTTTCCAAATGGAGCAGATACACGAGTCAATCGCTGTCAGTCCAAAATAGAAGTAGTCTTCCCAGTGTCCTCTACCAAAATTAATACCGTACCTATTAATGAGTATGAACAACAGTGTTTTCGAGCACCTGCATTAGGGTGTAAAGTTAGTTGTAAATGTGCGTGCCTGGTCCCTTATCAGTGAGTTGCAGAGGGCAGTTGGCGATTAACGTCTCCTCTCCCGATGAGAACTCGGGGTGAGCAGTATCAGAGCCACTGCAAAATGGCTTATCATTAAACCATCACGCTCCTGTCTCGGTTTATAATACAAGCCTTTTTCCATACAGGGAGGAGAAAAACAGAAGAAATTGACAACACTGGTGCATCCTTTATCACATATGGATGGGAGAAAAGTCATTTAAAATAATTTCAAAAAATTAATCCAGTTGGCTGAAGAAATAACATTAAAAAAAGAAAAGAGTTGTAGGGAAGAGAGAGACTGCCACTAGCAAGCTCTGTATAACTGTGCTTTAAAGCCGATTTGTCCTAATAATCTTATACTGAGCATTCTCTTGCCTCTCTTGTTAATGTCAATGTCTAAAGTCCTAGAAAGAAGCACGAAGCCATAGTAAGTGATTTTTAACCAATAAGACATGACACAAGTAATTCTGTACCACTAATGAACATCTCAGGTGCACTGTAAAGCATTGGGGCCAAAGATCTAGGATTGTCTTATCTTTCTCATAAAAGAGGAATTATGAAAACTGTGTGAAGAGGGCACCAGGGAAGAGTCATCCTCCTGTGTTTCCAGAGGCACGCCATGGTTAAAATATGGCTCACAGCCAAGATGAGAACCCTATTTTTGGTCAAAGACTAATTAATTTCTTGCATATGAAAGGTGACTGTATCTTAGTTTAGGTTTAAATTTAGAGGTTTACATTTCATCAGTCACTAAATTAATGTGTAACTTCTCATGCTGTCTGGCACAGCGATTTAAGAGCTTTTCACTCATTCATATTTACCAACAAACCAGAGAGCAACCGAAACTATTTGAAGAAACATCTACGGGAACTAGAAGTCATCAACCTTTTACAAAGCTATACCAGGGACAGTTGCTCAGGATAGCAAGAAGGAAGAGAAAGTTCTGCTGTTGAAGATCGGTGTCAAGTCCCATGAAGCATTTTGATGAAATCGACAGTCACCCTCTGCATTTTTTCTCAACAGCCAAGCCTGTCACTGGGTTTTGTCAGCTGATCCTTTTTGTTCTTGTATTTACCACAGGGGCCATTGTGTCCTTCCCTTTTGCATACTGACTACCTGCAGGGATGCCTTTCCCCCCCTCTCACTTGGAGCTACACCACACGAAGGTGGGGTGTTTGCAATGTCATTACAGCAGTTTGCAACTTCAACGTTTCAACCAAAATCTAAAAGAGACCTTAAAAACCTATCCCCTGACTTCTAAATCTTCAGCCAGATTGATTCAACATAGACATTTATTTCATTGGTGCAAATCCATAGTAAATGCAGAAAAAAAACCAAAAACAAAACAAAACAGTGTTTTGCCCTTTTATTTGGGCAACACAGTCATTTTCACATCTCGATATTCATATTACCAAGCAGGCAGGTTACACACTTTTTATTTACCTTTATGCTATGGAGGCAGATAATGATTAGAATTAGCACGATTAGGATTATCAATGTGCCTTTAAAAAAAATTTACAGTTTATACTACTTTTTTAACAAGGGAGCTAAAAAAAGTAAGAACCTTTATAGATAAAATTCAGCCCACAGAGCATTCAAATTTCTGAGATGCTCTGTTACTCAGATTGCTAACACGTTCATTGTATATAGGAAGTAATTTTGTTTGACAGTAATAACATTTAGTTTCTAGTAAGCGACTTCTCCTAACGGTGTAGCTGTAAAGAGCTGTGAGAAAGACCTGAAAGTAAAAGATATTCTTATATGTTTGTCTTTAATTTCAGCTACAACAAACTACCCAAAGGATTTTATCTGACACTTTAATCTCAATATTGATTAGGGGAGATGAAGGAGTTTGTGGAGCTTGTTGTTTTTAAACTCTGATTTTCTACAACGTCGACATTATGACTCCCATTTGTTGCCCGTCTCGGATACAGATCAGCAAAGAAATACTTAGTTGTAACAAACCAACTAACCTCCACACGCACAGGGGAAAAGCCAGAAAGTTACCCTCAGTCCTCACCCAATCCTCAAGGTAACCTGTGAACAGAGCACTTTACTAAATAGAGGTGACTGAGGTTAGAGGTGAATAACCCTTGTTCTGATCTCTCTGTAGGTGGAAGGACTCGTATTATCCAAACATAACCATTCCAGAAGAGAAGAAAAATGCCATCTAGCAAAGAACTGAGTTCTTTGAATTCCACATTTCCTTAAATTCGACATTGAAGCAATAGTTTACTACTGACCAGTAACTTAAGAGTACATAAATTAGTAAATTGAGAGTAGCTTGGAAAAATGTTATGTGGCCCATTCATCACAGGTTTTTGCATCTACTATATAAATATTCCATATTTCTAAACAAAAGTTTGCTAGTCTCTAAAGCAATAAAATAGTTAAAAGTGCAAAGCTGACACCAGGCTGGATTAAACAATTTCCCAGCAAATTACCCAGCAAAACTCTGCGGGGATTTCTAGCGCACACCATGATGTCACACAGCAGCTGTACGGGAGGGAGCTCTGCTGAAAGGCCACTGACAACACATGAGACACGCTGGGGAGAATGTTCTTTCTGACTTGCTTGCTAATCCTCCTTCTCACAGCTGACAGCCCTGACACCTCAGACAAGGCTGAAAATTAACTGTCGTTATAAAACGAGTGAACAAGAGTCTCATAAAGTTGAACGGGCTTTAAGCCTATGAATTCTGCTGGCAACTTGTCTTTGAGCATGGGACTCATAAAAACTTTTTTTAAAACGCAACTTTTCACAGAATTAGTGTCCCTTTTTCAGAATTTTTCGACAGAGGTTACAGGTCTTTTTCTTTTGTTTCACATTCTCACAACACGAGTCATCTGCTAAACAGCTTAGGTCTTAAAATGCCTGAAAGCAGAAAGAACACACACATTTTTCTTCTAAAAGCCCCAACCCAGTATGTATTAGGATTATTCTAATTAGGGTTGAATTTCCCTATTTTGAGAACAAAAAAATATTTGGAACCCATGTTCGTGGGACTGAAAGTAATTGCATCTTTGTCAGAGCCGTATAAAACAAAAACAACAGAAACAGCAGAAGTCCAGGTAGACAAGTGGCCTCGAAAGGAAGGGTTGCTGGATAGTGTTCTGCCACAGAACAAAAGTTACACGTGCTTTGTAAGAAATGTGGTTTTACAAATTGCCTGAAAGTTGTCCTGGGGGTACCAGAGGGCAGAGGAAAGAGGGTGCTGGCTAATGAACCGTGGAATTATGAAAGATGGAAATGAAAGAGACATATTAGGTTAATATCCAACCCTGCAATAGGTGTACATAGTTCCCTAGAGTACATTTTCCTGACATTTTTCTCAGTCTCTTTTAAATGTCCGAACCTAGCGGGTTCCTATCACTTCTCTTGAGATTCAGTTCCAATGTGTAATAAAACTTCCTGTCAAGAAACTTTTCTGAATGTTCAGCCTAAATTTCTGCTTTCTCAATAACAATACACTGTTCCAGGTCACAACCCTCTTGTCCTTTTGCAAGAAGAGAAATTATTCATAATTTTTTAATGTTTATCCTTCACAAATAGTTATTACCAATTAAGTTCTTAACTCTCTGTCAATTGGCCAACCTTTGAACATATAGATCCCATAAATCAGCCACGGTGCTAGTTTTTTCTCTGCAGTCCCTGAAATCACATTACATTTTTTAGTGCCGAGATTCCCATACAAGGGGGGAGGGTAGGCAGGTGGCTCATAGACTGTTTTCCCCCAAATAATCCTATTTGTTCCTTAAGCAAAAATTGATGTTTTACTGGGGGGAAAACAAAAAAAATAATAATTCCACAGTTGCTCTATCAGGATTCTGGTTTCTCAGTTTCTGCTTTAAACCTAAGAGATACACAACTTTCTTCTAGTTTATGGCAATAATTGGGATTACAATAGCCTTTCCACTGGATGACCATAGAACAAAAGCAACTGGCTGATAATATTTCAATCTTTAGTCATTGTGACCTTTCTAGTGTTGTCAGTATAACTGAAATACAAATAGCTGTAGTGCGCTGCGTGAATATACACTGAATAAACAGTCAAAACAACTAGGAGTAGTGTATTAAGTATATACACAAGTCTTGGCAGGAGACAAAAAATCCAGCACAGAAACACACACTTAATGGAAAGCCTTTTAGAAGTGATCCACCACTGCAAGTGCAGTTTAACAGGACTAAGTTTGTGAGGTTTTTTGAAACACACTTTGTATTATTGTATGTTCTTTCCCAATACTCATTCAAATCCAAATTCAAATCACATTCTATCACAATATTCAATTGCCTAATATCTGACATAATCTTGGCACACATAAAATAGGGCATAGGCTGAGATACACCATTTTGAAGCAGCAAATAAAAATGTATTTAATTTTTAATTTGCAAAGCAATTTTTCTTTACCGGCTTGGAACAGTCGCCTACATAATAATCTATCATGGATGTTGATATTTTTAAGCAATAAAATTTAACATTTGCCAAGACCATAGTCTTTGTTAAAGGAAAAACAGGCTATAGTGCACAAAGGAACTATCAAATATACTGACTGAACACAGATCCAAAAATATTTATGAAAGATCAAGTTTTTAAGATTTTTAATCTCTTTTTTTTTTTCCTTATTTATTCCTAGAGATTACAAACTATGAATACCGGTGAATTATTTATTCCTATAAATTATAAACTATGGACACTCTCAAATTTTTCAAGGTTTTCTACTTCAAACTGAAGATTGAAAAACAAATTAGAAAACTATTCTATTATAGATACCCTGCTTTTATATTGTTTTCTTCTCACATATCCGGTGAGAGCCAAGACAAAGGAAGTATTAGGGGAAAAAACCACCAGCAAAAACTGTATGCATTTATTGTTGCTCAGTAACAGCCACACAGAAGACCAATAGACAAAAATTTGGAATAAGTCTGAACCAGCTGGAGAGGGAGGGGATCTTTGCTCAACAGGCCAGGTGCATTGCAGGCTGGCCATGGGCTTTGTCTTTTTTTTTTTTTTAAAAATGCTGCAAACAGGATACTTCACCATCAATAGTTTTCAGTATGACTCTTTCTATGACTTTTTCCAAATCTTTACCTTATTTCCCATTAGACTTACGGTATTAAATAGCAATTTCATATTGTATATAGGACTATGTAAAGAAAGAACAAGCATCTTTGCAACTACCTAAACAGGAGTGACAATGAGGAAGCTAATGGTTTCATTTACCTGCCATGAAAACTGAGTTTTTACCTAAAACACCTTCAGGGTCAAAAGGCTCTGCAGTTTTCGTCAGTTCCCACAATGAACAAGAAAAAAGCACGTTGCTTACATGAAGCCAACACAATGATGCACTTGCTGTGGAAATCTGAAACACCACTAATAGAAGACATTAGGAAATATTTAGCTCAGACACCTTTACAAGAGAAATCTGTATACAAATTTACAAGTAAGAGGATTAAATGGAAGCTTATTTAAGGTCTCCTTCTGCTAGCGCCATTGCCTAAACATACACTTAACTTTATTCGTCACTCTTTTGTTTCTCCCATTCTAATTCTACTACTTTACGGGGACATAAGCATATTTTAATTTACGTTTAGCTAACATTAACTTTCTTGCTAGTTGGAAGCATTTATACAGCAGAAAGGAAACAGAAAGCACACGCAAGTATCTGAACAGTTTCCAGTTCTTTTACCTTCAGTATTTTGTGCTCCCTCTATACAAACACACGCACTTAAATATCAATTTACCTTCTGTACTTCCTGCTCTCTCTGTACACACACACACTTAAATATCAGCTTCTTACATTTAATAATCTGTGGTTTAAAGACCTCATGTAATTACAAAGGCCAAACTGTTACAGCAGTAGCTAGAGCCAATTTGGATAATCAGGCTTGGGTGAATTTAGAATGAGCTAGTTTTAATGATAGGTAGAAATGCCTCAAAGAGAGTCCAAATATATACTCTTACATAGAGACGTTCAAATGTATAATGGAAAAAGGCACGCAATAACACAAATATATTTAAAATTTTAAGCTTAATCTTTAAGTGAATGTTAGCAGAAAAGGTGGCATTATCATTATTTTTAATGGATGGGGTCGTTCACCGGCCAGACTGTGTGTACACGATACACGACGAGACCCTGAAAATCCTCAGTAGGATACTGAGGTTGTGTTTACTCTGTTTCTTCAGCAGATCTGCACAGACCCATTTCCTGCCCCATACGTGGGAGAGCTCGAGCCCAGGCTGAGCGCCGGCGGTCCGAGCTGCAGCCTCAGAGGCAAGGCAGGCTGGCAGCCAGCAAGCGTTCAGGAACTTGCAGGACAGACGTGGGCCAAATTGCTCCCTCTGAGGACAAGTAAGCTCATTGCCATTGTTGGCTATTAGTATACCAGCGACTTTTTTCAACCCCCTTTTTAAATTAGAAACACGCTCACAAGAATTATCTCAGACAAAAGTCTGAAGAGCAAAGCAGGGGCCAGAAACTTAATTCTAACCATGCCTAACCCTAAATCTAAAGGTAATTAATATCTAGCTCCCTGGTTTTTTCCTTCTTTTTGACACAGTTTATTGACCAATATCCATCTTCGTGGATCACTGAAAGAATTCCGTTGGCTGCTGAGTAAAGCTGTAAGGCACAGACCATTCTTTGCTTCCAGTCCTGCAGCACTTAAACTGTCACTGGATACAGTTAAAAGCTACTGACCATTATTTTTCGCTTTGGAGATCACAGTACAAAAGCCTGCTCCAAACCCTATTGTACTTGCTGGATTTGTATTCATTTGACATTACACTACTTGTGAACCAGGCTTTACATTCGTAAATATCAGAGAGTATTGCTGAAGAAGTAATGCATGTGAAGTGGCCTGCAGTCCTCGAACAAAGCAGACCTTACTCCCCCCTGTCATCATTATTCACCAGGCATGGCAGAATGAAGGGCTGAAAGGATCAAAGGGCAGAGCAGCAGCAGTATCTACTAATAATTGACAGTGTAAGCAACACCGCTAATCAAGGCCAAAATATAGGACATTGTAAAGGACAGACATTCAGGTTCTCTGGCTTAGCTGACATCATTTAAACTGGGACCAGTCGAGCAAAATGAATTCCTTTAAATGTAAGGAAAGTTTTAAGTCAAATAAGTGAGAGCAAAGTTGCACTTGCTAAAATTAAAACTAAAACCAAACATGAAACCATTTCATTTAACAACATGCTGTACTGATATTTTTTGAACCTTCTCCTTACATAGAATATCATTGATTTCATGCATAAAACCAGGTGTAGCTTGGGCAAATTAACACTGCCATTCACATTATACATTTTGCATTTCTTGACGTTTCCTTTAAGTCCAACATGCCAAAATATTGCTTTTAAAAAAAAAAAAAAAAGGGAGAAAGGTGCCAGTAAGGAGGAAGGAGATGTGAAAGAAGTCCACTGGTACTCTCCTTGATAGTCAAAGGAAATGGTTGAGAGTAAAGCGTTGGCTGTTGTCCTGACCAATATTGACTATCATAATCACTTTTTCCTGAACATAAGTGTGCTTGTCAATTCAACCATTTCTACAGAAGCAAAATGTCACTACATTTTAGCTTCTAATTGTTTTATACCCTAAGACAACAATGAATTTACTCTCATTGTAGTCAGTATTCATTGTCTTTAATGTTGAACATGGAAAACTTGTCTAAGTGACTAGAACCCTCTGATTAAAAGAATAGTAAAAGGTTCACAAACTAACTATGAAGAATTGTGTTCTCCTTCTCCAAGGAAGAAATGAGTCCTTTAGATTTACCAACATACTTTGAACTTGACCCAGAAGATTCAGCTCTAGCACAGAAGTAATTTAGTTTCTATAGCTCATCCAAGCACTGACTTCTCTACCTGAAGTGTCAAAAATGTTTTCCAGTAACAAGAGCTAGGACGGCCAGTTATATAGTGTGAACCTTGT
>RSEF01000006.1:4581615-4604955 GCA_003993805.1 Himantopus leucocephalus
CATTTGTGGTTATTTGAAAGGTGGTCAGCTTCATCTTCAATGTAAGCCAAAACTCATTTTTGATGTAATTCATTATCCATTGACAAAGAGGTTGCAGCAGGAATGTGTGACCCATTTCCTTTAGAACCCCTCAAGGTCCTTTGCTTTTTTTTTTCAGAATATGACATAATAGCCTTCCAAGCAGCAAAATGCAAGTACTACTGCTACTATTTTACTTATTAAGGATCTATTCTAAATGAAAGTGTGTCAAAAAAGTACACGTTTCTCTGCGTAAACATCACAAGCCTTAGTAACGCAAACGGGTTTTTATTTTTACTTCTTCAATAGGAGCTGTGAAATCAAAGATGATTTAATCACTTTTCTTATAATTCTAAGGCTACCTAAGTCATTGATGTATAATCAGTGTTAATTGTAGCAGTTAACATTATATCCTCAAGTTACTGGGCTGAGAGGACTTGGCTGAGTGAACTCCTAGTATTCTGTTTTCTCAGCCAGGCTGTAGTTTGCAATAAAATACTACTTCACTTTACATTATTATATCTAAAGATTTTAATGCAATTTATAGAAAGCTGTATTCCACATGATAGCAGCTTTGGATTGAATGAAACAGAAGTAAACATACCTCCTCGATTCAGTTTTGTGGTCCTGGCACTATTTCTTTTGCAAAATAAGCAAACACAACAAGTTGATATTTTTGTATTTGACTACTGTTCTGTCATGGTTTAACCCCAGCCAGCAGCCAGGACCATGCAGTCCCTCGTGCAGTTCTCCCCCTTCCCCCAAAAGAGCAGGGAGAAGAGGAAGAAAGGAGGTGAAAGGGAAAAAAATCTCCTGGGTTCAGATAAAGACAGTTTAATAGAACAGTAATAGAAAAGGAAAAAAAAATAGTAGTAGTAATAATAATAATGGGAAAAGAATATACGAAAGACAAGTCACTCTCACCACCCAGTAAATTGGTACCTTCCTGAGCAGTGATCACATGTACCCCTGTCCCCTCGGCTAACCCCGTTTATATACTGAGCATGTCGTCTATGGTATGGAATAGTCCATTGGCCATTCCATCGTTCTATCTATGCTCCTTATCAGCTTCTATGGGAAGCTGACAAAAATCCTTGAAAAAATATGAACATCACCTGGCAACAACTAAAACAATATGCGCTACTGACATTCATTTCATACCAAATACGAAATACAGCAACAACTAGAAAAAAAACTCTATACCAGCTGAACCCAGGACATGTTCTTTTCATGATTGTGTGCCTGCCACGCCTGGTAAACAAGCTAAGAATTTTTACTATACCAAGAAGATATTTCTCTCAAAATTAGAGGCAAAACAAATCACATCTTGTAACACTCGCAGTCAGATAATCCCTTCTACAACCAGTTGCCCTTCATGTAAGGCAGTGGTAGATACCATCACCTCCTGAAGAGCCTGCTGCTTCTCTTGCACGATGGATCTATTTTCTATCATCCCTTCACATCTCGGGTAACTTCTATATAAATAGACAAAACTTATTTTAGCTACCAGGTTCTAGCTCTTAACGTATTTTGTTACATCATCATACTGATATCATGGCGGGAAAATTTAAACAGAATAAGCAGCTTTGTTTGCCATTCATGGTTACTACTTCATGTAATACATTACTATTTCATACAATACCCAGCCTGATGATAAGAGAACTAGAAAAAAATCCTTTGTTTTGTTATGTTTGATCTTCCACTCAAAGTGAATTTAATTTAAAAGTTTAATAAGCCAACAGAAAATATTTTTCCCTAATTGAGATGTACCATCTGCTGCAGTAATCAGCAAAACACATCTTAACTCATTTGGATGTTTGATGCACTGTTTTTGTACAACTGACAACAGGAAACATGATCATGATTAGAATACAAATTAATTTTTATCCTAGCAGTATTTGTTTTACACATGCACTCAGTGGAGCTGCTTCTGGTAAAACTAGCTTGTCCTCCTTTTCTCCTACCCCAAATAGTTTTATAGGCATTGCAGTCTCAGAGAGTCTAAAATAGGGATTTCATCTGCTAGCCACTGAAAAAAAAAAATAAAAACAAATTTAAGTGGGTTTTAGATGGGGAATTATCTGAAAGCGGATATTTTTCTCTCATAATTTTCACATAGATTACCCGTGCTCATGACTCACAGAAAGCTCCATGCTAAATTACTACTCTGTCATTTGAAATTTTTTTCCATTTTTTAACACAAATGCTCTTGTTAAGTAAAATATTTAAAATTTGGAAGTGGATTTGCTAGTTTGGAATAGGATTCACTCACTCCACGTACCAAAACACACACGGTTCAGAGGTGTGAGTTTGAGGTCCATGCTATTTTAGCTCAAGTTAGCCTGTCAATATCGATGAAGTCTTAAGACTATTTTGGCCCATGTAGAGCACAAGACTTCTGGAAAGATAGTCAGCACCCGGCAAAGTATGTTAGTTTTAAGATTAGGAGGTCTTCAGAACAACCTGCATATGAGACAGGGCTTCTCTAACAGACAATCATTTTAAAACTTAAGGTAAACCAGATGAAAGAGTAACATTAAAGAATATTTTGAAGCTGTTGGACACATTAAGTATTCCCTTGTAGGAAGATTAACTTGCAGTGAATCGATGGCATTTTGTCTTAATCTCCTTGTGTACCTCTTACAAGAAAAGGATTTTGTCTTATAGGACAGGGACAAGACTGGGACATACAAATAGAATTTTCCTTTTGCTGCCTGTATGAAGTGTATATGAAACAAGTCTTCGCTTCCTCAACAATTAAGGATCACTGGTCATCAAGACAATCAATAGGGATTTGCTGTTTTATAGGGCAGTTGTAAAGCTTGAAGTTCTCAAGAGCTACTTTTTCTGGGAAACAAATTTTAGCTGAGTTGAATCACCGATTTATTTGAATTAGTTTGAGTGTAAAGTTCTTATTTTAAGTCTAACTTTTCTTTTGAGTGTACACTTATTTTAATTGTAACTTTTAAATAAACATTTATTTTATGTGAGATTATTCCAGATTTACGTTGAAAAAGCTTTTGGTTTTGTACAGTTAGTTTTCATGTTCTTATCATGAAAGGGGGATCAAAGGCTGGCACTACTTCTAAGGGTGGACAATGGATGAAAAATATTTTTTAAAGCACTGGAAATGCTAGGTAATGACCAAACTTATGTTTTAATTCTTCTATAACAGAAGATAATCAAAAGCAAGATAAAAAGATAGGCACAAATTTCCTTTTCTAGAATCTGTGCAAAGGAAATAGGACTTCAGAGCTCCGGTCCCTTAAGTTCTCACTTCCCTTCTTTTCTGCTAAAACCAAGTGTTCTTTTGTTTTTAAATTATCCCGATTATAATAAGTGGGGTTTTAGTTTTGTTTTAATTCAGAGATACACATAGAAAAAAAAATGAAGGTGGCTTCAAGAGGAAGTAAGATAGTGTGAGGAGACTTGGGGAGGTATACAAAGCCTCATCTAGTCTTGTAATATTTTAGTATCTGCCAGTAATAATAATTCTCAGTACTGCGCTTTTCCACATCAGATCTCAAAACCTGACAGAAATGATTCTATCTGTTCTAGATGCAACAAATGTACTAAAAGCAGAGCAGTTAAATAGCAGCAGGGCTCAGAAGAGAATCGAGTTCTCCCCTTCTCCCACTGAGTAGCCCATCAAATTATTCCAATTTATATTAATCATATACAGTTAGTTGCTAAGATAATAACTACTATAAGAAAAGTCAAACGTTCAGTTCATCAAGTGATAGATTTCAAAGGTTTCGTATCTTAACTGACAACACTGCTATAATGTTCAGCAGTCACTGAGATAATTTGTTTCAGTTCCATTTTAGGGTTTTGTTTGCATTAATATAAGCTATTTCATAGTTTCAATTTTGCAGTGAGGATGTAGTAAAATCTCAGATTTCTGTAAATTATCTACTTTACTTTGTAACTACTCTTTAGCTGTTAGCACCTAGTATTTTTTACTGATTTCTGGAGAATGATACCATTGTTCATTGAACTCAGATTAAATTCTTAACTTCAGAAACACACAATGGCCAAAAAAAAAATTAGAACTAATTTTCTATATTTCAGTATTTTTAATGTGTTTGAAAGAAAAATTAGTCCCAGCTTCACGAATTCCAAGTTCCAATGCAAAAAAAGGCATAGAAATAAAAGTGTATCAGAATGAAGTTTTTTGGGTTTCAATTGTCCATTGTAAACGAAAGAAAGCAAAGATGATTCCGTTTAACTAGTTATTTAGATTAACAAAAAAAGGGAATTTTTTTTTTTTTCAACTGCCTATATTTACTCCTATAACTAGAAAAAAAAATATTTTTTTTTAAAATGCAGGTATAGTTACTAGAATGATAACTACTTCTTAGCAACTACCCTTGTACTTTGTTGACTTAATTCCACAAGTGAAAAGTTACAAAACATGTATCTGATAGTTGGACCTCTTCTGCTTCTTCCCATCAGGGAAACTATTAATGTGTTGGCTGTGCATAAACCCTTGCACATTGTCATCATACAAGATATTTGATTTCGCTTAAAATAAGGCTATTAATTTTCTCCCTCTATTGATGTAATTCTTTCAGCGAGTATGGGACAGCTTCATCTCCTTCATAGTTATGCCGCTCAAAACGCTCATAGATTATGAACATATTTCTTTCATGCTTTTTTGTTCTGCTGTTCCCAGTCTGGATTCTTTCATATTTTAACTATGGGAAGAAAAGTAAGTCTTAAGTGAACATCTTGTTAGAGTTTATATGTGCTCTTATACGTCACATACATGCCCCTCATATGAAAAGCAGGTTTTCTGTGTCAGACTCACAGCGTCAATAAGGCTGGGCAAAGGAAGACCCCGAAGAAAAAGACAAAGAGAGAGATCCAGTAACAGCATCTCATGCACGAGCACCAGTTTCAACTTTAAAACTCTCTGTGGAAGCACGGAAATCTAACCATACAAACAAACAATATTCCCAGAAACTGAGTTCTAGATTTATATGGGTTATATGAGTTTAAATAATGGATGTTAGTTAAATTATACACAAACATCACATCTTCCATAGTTTTCTTATTAATCTTTACATACAAGTAACTAACAAGCGGGCTACAAATCTGCTGTATTTGCAATATATTAAGCTCTCATCCGTCTCCCCAGATGATCTGTGGATGCAAAATATGCAAAAGTCATTGTCACCCACACGGAGGGGAACACTGGCCTTATTTTCAACATTTCAGGGTCCTAACTTGGAGCCTATTAGCAAGAAGGCAGACTGTTTTATTATTTGAAAAGCCGTTCGCTGTGATTTATGGCCTGGTATTAGCCTCCTCATCTTGAGATATTAGACAATCATACTTTGTCATGGACAATCTGAGGTGGGAAAAACATACAGCATTCATCTTCTCTTGCCATCTAGGACACGTCTTTTCATCTATTGTTTTTTCCTCTGGCATATCATTTTCTTGTAATCAATTTAAATTGAAAACTTTAACGACCTTGCCTTAGTGCGTTCTCACCTGCACTTTCACCTACTCTGAGGGTTTTTCTGCAAAGAAATCAAAACGCCAAAACCTTTTACAGTTTGCAGCATTTTCTCTACAAAAAGGCATGGAAGTCTCATCATCAAAGGTTTTATAACTAATTACCAGGTAGGCAGATCCAAAATACTTTGTGTAACTATTTCCACTTTTTAAGTTATAACAAAATGTTTTATTTGCTATAAAAGACAAGCGTATTATTTTTTAACGTGATAAGAATTTACAACACCACCACCCCACCCCCAAAAAAAAAAAAAGGAAAAAGAGTAAAAAGAGGTTTTGCAAATCAAGAATAATGGTTTCTAAGACCATGGCTTCAGAAATAAAAACTCTTCCTGGGACGCCAAGAGCAGGTACAGTTCTAAGGGGATTATTGCCAACTGGTGGGGGTTTTTTTGTTCACTTTTTGGGGGGTTTTGCTTGTGGGGTTTGTTTGTGTTTGGTGGGGTTTTTTTTAAGTCAGTCACTAAATGACCAGTAAACAAAACATAACAATCTTACAGTGTTGTTTTGATTCACTGAAGGATCANCATAGCAATCTTACAACATTGTTTTGATTGACTGAAGGATCGGGTGCCAGTAAAAAAAGGTACATACAAAGATGTTCCTGCACTACATTTTAAAACCTCCCACTACGTTTTAAAACCTCCATGTTGAAAAGAACAAATCAACAATAGGTTTAGTAATTGAGGTGAAAAAAAAATCAGAAGTATGAACAAGATCATCAATATATTCACACAGCAAAAACGTAATTTAATCCCAGGAGCATACAGCAAAGACTGAAGGGAAAAGAGAGAGCCACAGACCTACACTCTCCACCTGTGTGTTTGAATGCATTCTTCTCTGGTTTAAGGGTTTATGTGTTCTCCAGACAGATGAATTTACATGTTAGTAATCCAGCGATCTGTAGAAAAATAATTACCCCTGGCAAAAAAAAATAGAAAATGAATGAAAAATAATAATCCGAGAGGCCTGTTTGGGGAAAATAATAGAAAAACAGAAAAATGCCCCAACCATTTCCCCATTGGAAGTGACAGGTTTTTTTTAACGCGGAGCCAGCCAACAAGTCTATCAAAAGAAATGTCAACATTATTCTTGATTCTAAGCTAACAAACAACTACATGCAAAACAGGTGCAGAATGAAAACAGACATCTGAAACCACTATGCCACAAAACTACTGCACGCCTTAGGCAGAGTCTGCTGCAGGTCATTTAAAATGATAAACCAAAAGGTCACATAGGATATAATAACTGATCTTTACAATTGCCTTTCTGAGGGATGTATCACCTGAGGACACAAAAAAAAATTGTTGAACAGCAGTAGTGGAGTCACAGCAACAAAAACTCAATGAAAAAGTAATGCTGGAATACAGAAACATGAAGACATTATGGCTGGTTTTATGAAACCTAGGAAATAAAAGGGTATGGCTTTGCTGTGTGGGGGGATAGATGGACACAGGTTAACATTTTATCTTCTTACCCTTAATGCACAAGAGGCATTTCACTAGGAACCCCAACGTAATCCTTCACACTAGGAGGAGAATAGGAGGCAGAAATCTGATATTTATGGATTAAATAGATAAACAAACAATAAGAAGCACTACCATAAAAGCAGAGTCTTCTTACCAATCACATTTTTCTTCTCCTCCCATCCCCAAACAAAAAAAAAAAACCACAACACCAAAACAACCTGTTACAGAGACAGTCCCCAAATTAAGTGCTTTGTGATGAAAATATTCCTACAATGGTAGGAAAACTGTGCTGGGCTGCTTGCCTTGAGGAAGAGCATCTGACTGAACCGAGCACTCCCATTGCCACGTGAGTGTCCTAATACCAGGCCATCAAATAACTCCAAAGTGCCCTCCCTTATTTTCATCAAAAATTTCCATTGACACCTCAGAAACCCCTCCAGCAGTAACTGAAGAAGCATGCCAGATTTTTTTTAAAAAAAAAAAAAATTACTTTTCATGCAATCTTAACCATACTAACTCTGCACGTGATCAGGATTTAGTTTTTTACATCTGAAATACATAATGAGCAGAATTCAGAGCAAAGGAGGGAAGTAACACTGAGCATTTAAGCATCCTAGAAGTTCAAGTGCCACTTACTCAGAAAACCTGGGCATATAGGAGCTGAAGCCTGGGCAAAACATCAATAGGATTTAAGTCTGAAGGTACCACTGATACTTTTGCAATTACACTTCTGTCTTTGCACTTAGTTTTGCCAGACTGACTTGATTCATACAGCAAACGTTCATCTTCAAGCTGTGTTAAGCAACAACACAAAGTTGTCAAAATCATTTCAGAGACCAAAAAAGGCTAAACCAAAGGACCATTAAAACTTAACCAGCTGATTGATAAGGCTTCCATTTGCATTATTATTTTGGGTTATGACATACATGTAATAAATGCCTTAGTGAAATGATTAAACCAGAAAAAATTGTCAGCAATACTATGAGTACATTATTTTTGAAAACAAGGCTAAAACTCGTAATCCCTGTAGACATTTTGAGACTGCTATTTCTCATCAGCCAAAAGGTGCCGTGTAAATTGTGCCATTATAGATATTCTTAGGTCACCATAAATTTTTCTGCAGGCAAAGACAGATAAAAAGATTACTTTTGAGATACGCTCTTCTGTTCACGGTAAATCATTCCCACTGAAGTCGCGGATACAGAAATAGCCTTCTTCTTGTCCTGTGTGTTAACCCTTTGGACTTATGTAAAATGTCTTTGCATCACAAAGCCTTGAGATGGCTGTCTTGCTGAAATGACGCAGTTAGAGAGCTAAGCAGTTTGAGAGGAGGAAGGGTGGATAACGTGTTCACACAAAACAGTCCTGGGCTGACAAATATGGTTGTGAATCCAAGTTTAAAAAAAAAATAATAATAAGGACTGGCCTATATTTTCAGTTGGAAAACCTTTAAAAAAAACAATCTGTAAAACTGAAATAGGAGACTTGAAACATTTTGATGATTCTTTTTGCTTCAGTTACCTTGAAAAAAAACCAAAGAGTTGTTGGGCATCTTTGTGGTTTAAAAATGAAATGCTTTTGTTGTGGCTCAAATGAAATATTTCATCGACCAATAAACGACTGAACCAGAAAAAAAAAAATCTATACATTCTGGTTTTATGTTAGTGACATACCTGAAATACTCAGGTGCCAGCAGGAAGAACGTCAGATGGCAGCAATGGTCAGGAGGGACGGCGTCCCTGACTGGAGCCCAGAGGCTGCCAATCAGAAAAACAACATTATCGGAGAAACACAGTTGGAGAGGTCCATCTGGGCACTTTAGAAAGTCTTCACATACACATCAATATTTAAAACGTTGTCTTCTTTCATACGAATCAGCAGGAAAATCTGTTTTAACCAGACTACAGACAGTCTGAGAAAGCAGCAATTAAAATCTTTTATCCACATCCTATCACTTTCACTTCAGGGATTTCTTTTCCCCCCACTCTCCACAAAACTAACAGCTATACAAGGTTTTGCCTTTATGATTTAACGTTGCAGGGAGCAAAGAGCAGCCTGTCCATTGCCAGTATTACAGCTGCAGTTAGGTCGCAGTGACAGGTATGGACTGAGGATGTAGTGGAATAATTCCATGTTGGGACAGTTTCAAACTTGCATATACACAGGCACACAGCACAGTACTCAAAGTTATACGGATGAATGGAAACCTTTACAAGTTTGATCCTCTATCACAAAGAGATTAAGGACGCGTCATACCGATAATTCACTTAGCAATGGGTGTGGAGACTCTAATGACAACACTCCGAGGATGAACAGCAACAAGAGGAGCCCCAGCGCAGTGAGCCAGGGCAGTGCAAACCATCACAAAGCATCTGGAGAAGACTGCTGACTACCACACATTTAACCTAGAATTTACAGTTGAAGCCAAAGGACAGCCAGCTTAAATCATGTCTCCGTGTGGGTACAACGTACAGGCTAAGATCTCACTGCCCCAGACTGGGGAGCTGTCGACACAATGCTGTACCTAAAGTAACACATAAGCATGGTCCTGAGGTGCCACAGTTGCTTGAACAAAGAGCTGCTCTAGCACAAAGTAGGAATTAGTTTGTGCCTTACCAGGCAAACAGGCAAGAGCTGAAGATATGCCCATATAAAATATTTCCCTGCTTAATGTCCCTGCACTCAACAGAGCTGGCTGATAGCTTCTAAGAAATATTCTGCTAAAAATGCCAACTGCTGAGGTGTTTGGACCTCTCCAATTTGACAAACTTTCAGTAAATCAATAGCAAATTTCTGAAGGATTTTAGTTAACATTTGCAGCCTTCTTCATCCTAATACTTTCATATTACTACAATAAGCACAGCGCCCAAGGAAAAAAAAAAAGGTTATTGATCCAAGTGCTTTGAGACATAACTGATTATTAACGGGAGCCAGTAAGAAATACTATCCTTCGGTTCAGTGCAGTGTAATTAAGGATATTAATCAAGTCCATGTGTTTTCTTGTGCAGATTCTTGTCTTTGCTATGAATAGCAGCTTAGGACCCAAAAGGGTAATGAATACTGTAGCTAGTATAGGAATAACTACATAGAATATGGAAAAATACAGCCATTGATTTTCAAATGCTGGTAGGTTCAATCATTTGATTTTCTTCAAAAAGAATTAATTTATCTTTGAAATAAGACAAATTGTCAGCATTGGAAATGGCAACAGTAAAAAAGGAAAGGCTACTGGTCGCCAACAGCATTTCTACAGATGCACACAAGTTGCTAGAAACTTTTTAACAGATTACACATCTAAATAGTAAACCAACATCACACAGAAATCAAAGGCAAAAGGACACCCCCCGTCCCAAAATATTGTCTCCCTGGAAAAAGAAACAAACACTGAAAACCACATGGCACTTCTCAGAGGAAAAGAAAAAAAAGAATTAAAAAGAAAAAAAAAAAAAGAAAGAACAGTTCTCAGAGACTCTGGAAGAAGTTCCCCAGCAAAGCAAAAAGGATAAAGCCGATATTTTTTTTTTTTTTGCCTAGCTTTGTTCCCATCTTCCCAAAACTTCACAGAAAGCCTTTCTCCCTGATGCAATTTCTTAGCAGCTCTCCTCAAATGCCATAAAGTTACTTCACACCTCGGTATGTTCTGGTATCACTTCCCTGCTTGCAAATACACACCTTTTGATAAATCTTTATTGCATAAGAGCTACCACCGTTTTCAAACTAACTTCCCAGACTTTGAAGAGCATACAGTGTTACATATGAGAAAGAGAACCTACAGATTAATCAACAGGGTTCATACCCTTAAGTGTTGGGCTTCATCCAGGCTGTATTGTCCACTTGGAATGAAAGTATTCCCATCAGTACATTACTGCCATTTATTCTTAATGTACTTTTAAGTTTTTGTTGTGCAAGCATAAAGGCGACAAAGACGGACGAGGATGATCTTTCGGAGCATTCTGCTTTCTAGTTTTTCCTCATACAGAAGAATCTCTGTTCATAAAGCACAGAGTAATAATGGTAAGGGTATCTGACTAGCCAAGAAATACTACTTACAACAAATAACTCAGACTTTCCCTATTCTTTCCTGTGTAGCTTTTTCCTCACATATTCATGCACCCATTAGAAAATCCCCTTCAGATTTCACCTGGATGATCAAGCATTAAATGAGGTTTCCAGGTGAAAAGACAAGCCAGTATTTTGGGAGAAAAGAAAATAAACCACCACCACCATCATTTGCCCATAATTTTCCTTTTCCTGTACAAAATACCAGATACCTCAGACACAGCTGATAACCTTCCAATATGTGCAGGGAGCTCCAGTTTCTCTGCATGTCATCTGTGAGAAGTTGATGTCTGATCTCCCTCATGCCTTCCGAAGACTTCTCAAGCAGTGGCCTGCAGGCTGGGGCAGCATGTTATCTGCTGTCAGCACCAGCTGGACTCCCCTTGCGTATGACCATGCATAAATCTCTGCAACTTAGGATCAAAGGTAGTGACATACAGCCGGCTGCGGTCTCAACTATATGTAAGTTTTATCTTATCTTGCCCCCTCAAAAATAAATTGAGAAATATGCCCTTATTCATATGACCTCAGTATAGTCTAATCTGAAATGAAACGGAAGAAAACAAACCAGATTAAGAAAAAAAATCTCCTAAGGTTTGAACGCTCTTAGCGTTCTCTTCCCTACAGATCATTCAGGTCACAACTTAACTTCCATATTGCTATCAGATAAAGAAGGGGGAGCAAACTTCTTCAGAAAACGCCTCTAGTTCAACACAGATCTTTACTGCACAGTTTTCTCCCTCACTAGCTGGCCTGATAACTTCAGATGGAACTTCACAATACTATTTCCACTTGGCTAAATTTTTATGGACTCCCTATTAGTCCAGTGATAAATAAGAGCCATTTAATGTAGTCATGTGTCTGAAGTTATCTGAGATGCTGTATTACAGCAGACCACTTTCCTGTACAAACTGAAGCNGAGTCCATAAAAATTTAGCCAAGTGGAAATAGTATTGTGAAGTTTCATCTGAAGTTATCTGAGATGCTGTATTACAGCAGACCACTTTCTGTACAAACTGAAGTTGGATTCTTCTGTGGACTTCTTTTAACTGTAATTATGCAGAAGGACCAGTTAGATATACGGAGAGTACAGAGCTCATACATTCTAGCATTCAGATTTAACACACAAAGTATTCTGAAAAGTTATAAAATGCCTTCCTGTAGGTCTGTCAGTTACCTACACTTTGAAAACAGAAATAATTTTACCTATTTATTTCTTTCCCCAAAGAAGAAAGTGCATCTTTCTGAACAGTAACATGAGCATTAAAAGCAACACTATTAACAACAATGGCTCAGGGCATCGATTCTGTAATGTATATATCCTTCAAAATAAGAAAATGAGTAATTCAGATAAATCACAGCATAAGATGATTAACTCTCATTGTGACAGAAATTTCATAATGCAATGTGTTGGGATGTCATTACACTAACATTCATTTTGGGAACATGATACTTAACAGCTTCTCTATTGGGAACACGCTCAGGAGGAAAGGACTAAATGTGAGACATGCTTTTTCTACTTCTTCATTTAACCAAACTCCATCATTTTAACCAAATTCAGGAACCTGAGAAGAATATGTGCAAAAAGTCTTGCGCCATACTAGTGCTGTAACATTTAACACAATATTTGGCATGCTTACCTCATGTATACACTTTCCCTTTCACTAGCAGTGTTTCACCAGCTCTTCGCAAAACAATTTATTTTCAGAGGCTTGACTTTCTCTTAAGTCTACACTGGACCACTTGGCTTTTTAGCACTTAACTGGTAGAATAACACTACTGTATCTACACATACTGCCATTCACCGGGGGATCAGCACTTCATTGTGCCAAAGTATTCTAAATAACTAAATTCACCCCGATTTTCCCCAGTGGCAGCTAATGCCTATGTATCAGCTACTGGCCAGCTGGCAGTTTACTCAGAGGAGAAAGCCTTTTCCAGGACGTGCTAATAGTACAGAGGAGCGTAGAAACCGAGAATTGCTGGGGAAATGGGGTGTGCTCAGATCTGTAGAGGATGTAGCAATACTTACACAAGAGTCATACAGCAAACTGTACAATAGAGTAACTTAGTATGCCGAGTTCACAGAGGCCATACACACTAACTGGCTGTTGTACCAGTAAATTCCAGCCATGGCAGTGCTGCATCCCTGGAAAAAGTTGAAACATCCTTAATTTCCCAAGGCAAGCCCAATTCAGTCACTGTTCTAAATGACATTAATAGCATGTGAACATTAGAGGCAAGCATTTGAACTGTGCGGTATGCTACCTACCATTTGGGAATTCATAATTGTGCCAGACAACACTGATTTGCTTATAGCATCTAGTTATACAGCTTTCTAAACGGAGTATCAAAGCTTAGACAGGAAGCGGCGGGTTTGATTCCTGGCAAGTAACTTGCCAGGATTAATCCGCTAGGTTTCTGAAGGAGGCTACTGTGTATCCTTGCTCTTTTTTTGATTCTGTAATCCAAATTTAAAAAACGCACATGAGAACATATGTTCTACCTCAAAACATTCATCTTCAATACTTTAAATATCAGTAAATTTCACTGAAACATCTAACAAAAGGCACAAATCAGAGTATTTATAGTGTCGTTTGTTTTGCCTCTAATGCTAGCACACTTTCATTACTCTATTCCAGAAACCAGTGACCCAGTTAGTCAGGTCTGACCTATGCGCATTGTGTGTACTTTGCCTGTATGCGATGCAGCAATATCAGGGATACTGATGCTTTTTCCTGAATCCAGCACTTCCTCCTCTCACCTGTGAGCACTGCAAAGAAAAAAAGTAAATTGGCCAGTCTTTGGAAGTTTTTATGATCCCTGTCTCCCACAGCTGAAACAATTAGGACACGTGAAACATGAGAAAGTCCAATCCAAAGCTTCCTTATACGAGATTCCTACAAAAGCCTGGATTTTGCTGTTCGGACAGAGATTGTCAATACAAATTAACTTAGGCATGAAATATCTGTGCATTGCCTTGAAACTCCATTTCACACACGGTACCATTTCAAATAGATGACTAAGAAACACACCACACAGGGCAAAATACAAGGCAAGAGGAAAGGTTCATCTTGGGTTACTCTTCTCTTTCCCACCTCCTTGCAGAGGAAAGGTTCATCTTGGGTTACTCTTTCCCACCTCCTTGCAGAGCCCACTTGCCTCAACACTTCATGCTCCTTGGACACAAATAATCTAACTACTAATTAAGTCCTTTGTAACCTTACTTTGAACTTATTAGGATTTGTTAAACCTGCCTGTACATTTGTTACCTTATCACTAACTCAAGAGATTATCCTTTCTTCCTCTGGACGTGTGTTCATCCCAACTCTTCATCCCCCATAAATGAATACCCAAAACAAAGAATTCANAAACCTGCCTGTACATTTGTTACCTTATCACTAACTCAAGAGATCATCCTTTCTTCCTCTGGATGTGTGTTCATCCCCCATAAACGAATACCTAAAACAAAGAATTCGTGCTGCCTTCTCACATATATATTCATAGATGTCTTCATGCTAATCTGCCACAAAAGCTAGGCATAAAATACTATCACATAATGAAAAGAGGGTGAAACTTCCCCAGGAAGCATATCTACCGATTATCACGGTAAGGGATTCAGAACTTTGACTATTTCACAAAGCCACATGTCCCACATCTACTGACAAATCCTCGCTCTGTGTTCTGCTCTTGCTCTCTTAGATGCCACACAGGGTGTGGCAAACCTCTAAAACTGTAATGAGGTGCAGCTCTCTTGAGCTTTAGTGCAATTGAGCTTTCAGCAAAAATGTATTCAGTCATCACCTACAGATCTCCAGCACAAGTCTAAACCACATTTGTCTGCAATTAAAGCGCCCAGCAGTAAGGTTTCATAAACCACAGTAAAAAGGTTGTCAAGTATCAATGGAGGGAAAGTCACTGCACTGATCTCAATTCTAATAACATCTCAGATAAACTTCCTTTATGACAAGAAAATCACAGTGGAGTTTTAAAAAAATTCTAACATCAGATACTTTTTCGGGTTAGTTCACCCATAAGAACTAACCCAAAGTGGTTAACCACTCGTGTTAACATAGGAGGAGAAAGACCCACTGTGGGATGCCTAATTCAGAAACAAAGAGAAGAGATATGAACTCTTTCTATCACTTCAGGGCTATCAGGAAAGCCCACATGTGTGGAGCAGTTAGTTATATAGCCTTAGGGTCCATGTCTGTGCATCCCTCTCTTGTAACGCTTCACACAAAACGTCCATTCCTGCACACCTTGAATTAGGTCTGTAGATGTTCTCAGCAAGATCTGCTGGGGTTCTCCTGGCATTACTAGTCCTTCCACATTTTCAGTATAAACCTCTCCTGCCAGTCAGGGTTTCTTTGCTTCTGGTATCCAGAGATGCCAATACATGAATACAAAGAGTCCCATGGGAGCTACCCATCTCCTGGGTGCCCTTGTCTTCTGTCGGCTGCCTTCTTTCTCATATAAGACCAGACTGAATAAGTCACTCGGTGTGCAGTAATGAAAGTGCCCTTCTCAGCTCGGTGGGATTGCTATTGCAGCTGACTGGCATTGGTAGCATGTGCGGTTGAGAACTTACAGGATGCACACACACACAGTGGCAGAAAGTCACATATCACTCTGGTCAGTCAACATCTGATGTGTGTTTCTCTGCAGGAACCGGGATGGGACATATCTGTGCCTCAGCATCAACTCACTCTCCCTCAGAACAATCTCAAGCTGCTTTTTGAGGGACACCTAGGAAAGCTGAATTTTTGAGACTTCCTAACAAGTTTTTTCAGATACTATCTGACACGTTGCTCGGATGCTTTAGCTGTTACCTTTCCCCTCAGTAGGTACCAGGCACGACTTGTGGAAAATCCTGGACATAGCTATACTCTCAACTACAACAACTTCCCGCAACCTGTTCATTTATGCATAGCTGCTACAAGGCCATTTGCCTCCTGTATATGGCAGGAGATTTGTGGTTTACATCTTACCCTAGTTATGTACTTTCATTTCCTTTCTGCAAAAAGAGCTACTTTGTCTTGGCTGAACAACAGAAGCTGAGCAAAACAGCAAACAAAGAAATGATTCAGTAGATAAATGAACGACTAACATTAGCAATACTATATGTATTGGTTTCCCAAAACAGTTTCGACGCCTAAAGGCTTTGCCACGGGGGCAGCAGAAATGATACGCCATAATTGTTGTTTCTGAAAGTCTCCAGATCTGATTATTAGTACTAAAAGTATCACCATATTTTACTAAACCGAATTAGTGAGCTATTCTTGCTGGAAGCAGCAAAGTGCTAATAGCTTGTTGTTACGATACCCACTGCGCTAAATGCCTGGGCTTTCACAGACAACAACTAGCTATGCTGCTGGTAAAGGCTGCCCACTGCAGCGTACGGCAATTTGCCAAGGAAAAACGTTGATTGTGAATTTGCCTAAAAGAACGCTTAGCAAAAGAATTTTAGGAAAATGTATATATTATGTCTGTGGTTAAACTTTTCCATTCCTTTAAAATATCAACATTGGTGGCCCTCTAGCAAGCAGCGGTATCTTAGCCACAATATAAAGCAAAACAGTTTAGAGTTACCGAGAAAGCCAAAAACCAAACCCACCATTTACTAAAATGCAAAAAGGACACATTCTCTTGGTAAGCGTGCCTACACCAGGCCAAAATCCCACAATTCTTGAGTCCAGAATGGCAAGATTCCTGTGCCCAAAGAAAGCTTATTGCAAAATTGACGGGAACAGACACAAAATTACAGTCCAGGAAAAACATTGCCTAGACCTGCATGTTTAATGTATGTTTTCAGTGCAACAACAGAGTAGTTTTTGATTTCTCAGTAAAAGTTCCCTTCCCCTCAGAGTCAGCCTCAAAGTACACAAAAAAAAAAAAGTGAAATGAAAACTATTCTTTAACAGAAAGTGTCAACTTTTCCAGGTTCATAACAGACCATCATCTTAAATCTTTTCTAAATACTTTTGAATGCAAAACCAGATATTGATTATTTTTGAAATTATTATTTCAGGGGGATATACGGAGATAAAATTGATACTACTGAACCATCCCGACAGCATAGAGTGCTCAAAGAACTAACTGGAGGTTGATAGGAATGTATTTTTGTTCTAAAAATCTTGTCCGAGATGTTAGTTTTACCTGGTTTGCATCACATTAAAAGCAAGATACTTCCAATTTTCAGAAAAGAATATGAGAGTGACCCCAACCCCCCAAGTGCCAAGGTCAAGGCAATTACATTAAATGAACTTTAAGAAATCAATATTAATCCAACAAAAATAGTCTGTTAAACGTTCCCAGCAAACTCAATTCACATCTCCTTTGGACAGCATAAGGTTTAAATAGGACCAGCAATATAAAAAACATTAACTCCCTCCTGCACCAGCATTCCTTTTTACCATTTCAGCTCATTTCTACTCACATTCCACTTACTGATGAGCAAATCTGTTCGTAGGGGCAGACAAGGGAATTCAGTCACATTGAACACCACTCTCCAAATCTTCAAGATATCTATTTCATTAAAACAAACTTGAACCTACGATAATTCAAACTAAGACAAAATAAAAATAACGTTTTAAACATTTTTTTCAAAAAATTAAAATCCTGCATACTGCACTAGAGAAGACCATGGCTTTGTGCTCGTTCTCACCTCACTCCTTCCAGTGCAGATGGACACAGCCACAGGCTCTGTGACTTGAGCCGCAGACCAGGCACAATATCCACACCACCCACCTCTGCCAGGAAGGCAGGCTTCTCCTGTGCCTATGTACATATTGGTTGGACTTCAAATCACTTTCCTTTTTGACACGAAGAAAAAGCCAGAGCCAGTGAAGTCTTTGCGAAGAAAACTGACTGGTGATAAAAGAAACCTGTTGGCATCAGCTAAGTTGTCCCATTTGTAATTTTTTCCTTCAGTTTAGAGATTTCAGGTTCATAACCAAAGTGAGTCCCATAGTACAGAAGCAATTTTGTTCTTCTATATGTTTTGTATTCACAAAGAAACAGAAGCACCAGCAAGTTTTATTAAACTTCAGTACTTCAATAAAAGAGCCCCAGAGGTACGAACAGAACATCAGTGACTAAACAATTTGTTCAGAGGCCTTTTCATTTCACCATATTCTTAAACTAATACAATAAACTGTAAAGGAATTTGTTTTCAATTAACATCAAGTGTAGAACAATTTAAACTTCGTACAATTCCTCTCACCTATTTTGCGCTTCAAAGCTCTTAATTCTTGCCCTGCCCCATACCAAACTGCTTTTCAAGTGACAAGTCACCTCTGTTGCTCTGAAGATGCACCTTCTTTTCCTTCTCTTGATCTTCTCCCTTCGTTTTGGGCAGATGGAAGACATCAGCATCCCTATTTTGATTGTTTCTATAATACTGCTGATATAGCGTTAACACTAGCACAGCTGCATTACTATTTGCCTTTGTTAAAAATTGCCAGCGGTTCACCACTTGTTCTTATTTTAAATGTTGAATTTTTACAGTAGTTGAAACCATACCTTTTTAAAGGCTGACAACTACTTTTGCTGCTTTTTTGTGTTTACTTTTACTCGCGGTACAGCTTGGCACTGTTGTTCTTACATCAGCTTGCAGAAAAAATTCTCATTTATAGCTGTATCTGTTGGCACAAGCCATTCCATCCCTGGAGAGAGATGAAGGGACAAAGAGCATGAAAGGGATGCTCATGGAAAGAGAACCTGCTGTGTTGCCCAGGGCTTATGGTTTGGTCTGGCACAGCCAGCCAGACATCCAGACAGAGCATGCAGAAGGTGAGGGATGTAGTGCTTCAGAATAAGCACTAACAGAAATACAGGCAAAGGTTTTCTTCCTCACTCTTATCACTTTAGGGAGGGAAAAAAAAAAAAGAAACCACAGCTTGGAAACCACGTCACTGAAGCAGCAGACACATAATAACGGATTTTGTATGAAGGACAGACTTACAGACTTGGGGCTTCCTGTGTGGATGTGACTTTCCAACTCTTGCAGCTGCACAGTGCAGGTCACCCTGCCTCCCCCTTTCTGCTCTCGCAGATGTTACAATGGATATGGCAAGCAAATATGATCCAGCTCAAAAACCGTGCGTCACTCTCAAGTCTCATCCTGATGGACATCCAATTCCTTCTCAGGCAGCCAAAAAGCACATTCCACTGACATGCAGCAGCCACTGAGGAGAAAGCGAGTATTTCCTGGCAAGCATTCAGGTCACCTGTAGATGCCATTGAGTCAGAACAACAGAGGCAGGTAGGAATGCCAGGCAGAAATGATGGCCTAAAGATTCCCCCTGAGCTTCAGAGGCTCTGTGCCAAACGTAAATAGGCCTGCCGCATAGCCTTGGCCAGCCTGGAAACGTTCAAACTGCTGGCAGCACAAACCTCCTCAGACCACCCTACATTAAAGGCAGAGGTACAGCAGCCTGATCTGTGGCCAGAAGCACTACAGTATGGAAGCAACTGACCTGGTTAAAGAGCTGCTTCCAGCCTAGAGACAGGGACAGAGAAAATGATGGTGACATGGTGTGTGTTCATTGCTTTGGTGCAGGGGGAGGGTCAGGCACTGTTCTAGCCCAGCCTTCGTTATTATCTCTTCATCATCCCGAATACACCACACAAATGCAGTAATCTCACATTTACAGCATGGTTCACTGTCACAAGTCATTCTCAAGTTCTTGGACCTCCTACAGAAGTTGTGCAGACCACAGAGCGGGTATGAAGGTTATCACCACCAGCAAAACCTGTCAAGCTGGTACTATAGCCAGCTACCAGAGAAACTCAAAGACCAAGTGCAAATTACACAGAATTCTCCCAGCACTGGTACATGAAACATTGCTGTCACTAGCTGTAATGTCAACTGCAGGTGACGATGCATGCAGTGGCCCAATCACACATACGATATGAGAAGCAAAGAGGACCAGACCCACAAGTGTTGTCTTCCAACTTGTATCTGACGATTTACATGGAAATCACACAGGGCAATAAGCATAATGCCATCTGGAATATCAGACAATATACCTAAAAGGTACGTTTACATCTAAGTCAGTTGACACAAGAAATGAGCTGATCACATAATACCTGGCATTGGATAAAATCTGATCCAGCAAATGATAGAAACACATAGATCCTGCAAAATTGCTCAGGAAAGTAGAGCTAGAAGTCAGTATTTCTCTCCCAAATTACCATATTCCTGTGATACTTACTACATGTTATAAAGGGCACTACAAAGCCAAACAGAATTTCCTCCCAACTTTGTGACGTAAGATCCTATAGAATTTGCCATAGAATTTAGTAGCTAATATTCAGGCTGTTCAGTGACCATGAGTGGTTTTCCACACAACACGCTTATCCATCCACCTGCCTTAATTTATGTCACTGCCATCAGCATCTGCAATTTCATCAGCTAGGACCAAAGACAGGAGCTTTCAATACATGTGTTACAGGGCATATGCTGATCATGGAATGGTGTCAAGAAAGAACATAGCCTCCTTGCACGCTATTATACAATTACAGGTAAACGTATTATGGGGATTTATATCTTCATTTGAAGCGTCTGGTATAAATCAACATCATGGGCAGGATACAAGATTAGAAGGGTCATTGGGTCTTTCCTGATACAGCAAATAATTTGCTCCATATCAAGCAAAGCACTTTTTTTTTTTCCTTCCCCAATTCCAGTAACTCCATTCAACAGCTTCAATTTCCCTCGAATAGCTTTCTTGCAGCCTCCTCAGCGTGTCAATCACAAAGCAGAAGCTAATCATCCAAAAATGCCTTTTCCACTTCCCCAAACATCTACTAAATAGAATTCAGGCAAAGAGATAAAAAAGCTAAACTCAGCAACTTGTTCTGACTCTCCCCATTGCACTCCAGTCACCAAGGGGGTAATTCTTTTTGCTTCAAATATAAAAAAACATTTATAATGGAGTTTATTTAGACCTTCTTGCTTTAAGTAAGCAAGTTTTTAATCTATCACATACATTCCTGTAATGTAGGTTTGATGTTAATGGGTTGTAAAGTGGGTAATAATTTTCTAACTGACCTCTTCAATCAGATTAGATCATATTATTGACCATGCTGTTTGTTTTATAACCACAATCATATTGTGGAAGAACATCTCTTGCAAGTAGCACATTTGTAAGTGCCCATTAAGGCAAAGGATGACAGGTCTGCATGTTTGGCACTTTTTTAATATTTCTTTTTACCTTGCTGGCAGTATTCCCATCAGCATCCTAAAGCTATCCATTTGTACATTTCTGGGTTCCTACTGTCCAGGTTTTTTTGTGGTGGGGTTTTTTTTTTTTTGTGGTGGGGTGTGCTNTTGGTTTTTTGTTTTTTTTTTTTTGAATGGTTCTTTTGGTCACTGCAACATTTCTTCTTAAGAGTAAACCCTGGACATTGTTTCATAGTGATACTTAGCGGGAATTTTTCAAACAAACGTTTGTAAGAAAATGACCGTTCATATCACAGAATCACAGAATTTTCAGAGTTGGAAGGGACCTCTAGAGATCACCTAGTCCAACTCCCCTGCCAAAGCAGGATTGCCTAGACCACATTATTCAGCACTGCATCCAGGCGGGTCTTGAAAATCTCCAGAGAAGGGGACTCCACAACCTCCCTGGGCAGCCTCTTCCAGTGCTCTGTCACCCTCACCGTAAAGAAGTTTTTCCGTGTATTTGAACAGAACTATGCTTTTTTCAGCACCCACTTGTGCATTCAATAGCTGCATTTAACAGAGATTTTTGAGCTCCTTATACCTCCTAAACAGGAACAATAGCTCATGGTCAGGCACTGGACTGGGAGGGAGACTGATCCAGTAAGTCCCCAAGCCCTCAGGGGCAAAGTCAGTCAAAGAGCGTTTCAAACCTGAAGTTTCTCAGACACTGTTTTCACTTTCCTTTATCACAGTTCACTGTGTCTTCTGTGGGTGCCGTTGCAACATTCTTTGAGGACAGACTGTGATCAAACAAATAATCTGAGTACAAAACACAGATCTGAAAAACAGCAGTGGAGAGAAGACAAACAAAGCAGACTGGGAAACTGGTTTTGCTGCCAGAGGAAACGGCATCAATTTTTGTCATCAAGCCCTCCAGTGTGACTTTGGTAAAAACACTTTTCTCCTAACGTGTCAATTGTTCCTCTTTAAAATGAGGATAGTATTTTCCCCTCACTACCCTCACTTGTTGCCGTGTTCATCAAGTTTCAAGGTTTTTCTAGGCAACATTTATATTACCGTACTATTCAACATAATAGGATCCCAATATTAACTGGGAATATTAAAAATGAAAATACACTCCCGTAAAGATTTCAGTTTCATGATACGAGGATCCCAACTAAAACAACTGCAGTATTTATGACAGGCAAGCAAGGGGAAAAAGAATCCTGTCTTCCATTTTCATTTTATTACACTTCACTAAGTCTCCAAATTGTGTTTCAGAGTTGCAATTGAAATGATAAGCACAGAAAAGTAAAGGCAAATGCCAGAAGGAGCAGCAGCGGTGTCAGCTACACATTATTCTTTTCTAGCTGTTATTTCTAGTAATGAACCGAGCTGTTTTCCTCCAGTTCAATGAATATAAATATCCAGATATTCTCTCCCTCCCAAACACACTTTTTCTTCCGAGTAGATTCACTATGAAATGACTGACTGATGCCGAGTTGTTAGCTCTTTATTACAAAAGTCTTCATTCCATATGATATAAAGATTTCTCCTACTGCAGTAACTTTCCAGAATTGCCTACACAAAATGAGATTCTAACTGTTGCTAAATCTGTTACTAAATCCCTACTGAATTTTAATGCAGAGTAATTTGAGTAATCTTTACCCTGCAGTAACTTGTTCATTAGGCTGAGCTTTTACGCACCTAAATTACCCAATATAATTTGGATTTGTGGAAAGTATTTCTTCACTATGTACACAGAGATTATTCAGTTCTTAGTCAGGAAAGCACCAATTAAGAGTTAAACTCAAGAACTGGAATTCAGCCCAACAGCTGCTTATTGTTGTCAGTTTGTTTACATTAGGCTGCAACATATTTTTTAGAAAATGCAAACATGGTATGAAATACAGATAGATGTAAGTTCCAAAAATGTGAATTTCTAGCACACCACAGCAGAAGTACCTGAGTAAGCTGTAAGTCATGTCCATAGCATCACAGAATCATTGAGGTTGGAAAAGACCCCCCCCTTTTTTTTTTTTAATGGTGAGGGTGGGGAAACCCTGGCACAGGTTGCCCAGAGAGGTGGTAGATGCCCCA
>RSEF01000006.1:4605055-4630184 GCA_003993805.1 Himantopus leucocephalus
CAGAAGTACCTGAGTAAGCTGTAAGTCATGTCCATAGCATCACGGAATCATTGAGGTTGGAAAAGACACCCCCCCTTTTTTTTTTTAATGGTGAGGGTGGGGAAACCCCAGCACAGGTTGCCCAGAGAGGTGGTAGATGCCCCATCCTGGGAAACATTCAAGGTCAGGCTGGACGGGGCTCTGAGCAACCTGATCTAGTTGAAGATGTCCCTGCTCATTGCAGGGGGGCTGGACTAGATGACCTTTAAAGGTCCCTTCCCACCCAAACTATTCTATGATTCTATGATCATCTAGTCCAACCACAAACCAAACACTGCCAAGTCCACCACTAAACCATGTCCCTAAGCACCACGTCTATACATCTTTTAAATACCTCCAGGGATGGTGACTCAACCACTTCTCTGGACATCCTGTTCCAATGCTTGATAACCCTTTTTGGTGAAGAAATTCTTCCTAATATGCAGTCTAAACCTCACTTGGCACAACTTGAGGCCGTTTCCTCTTGTTCTATCACTTGCTACTTGGGAGAAGAGACCAACATACAATCACAATCAGGATACTTTCTAGGAGCAATATATACTACCACCATGCTACATTTAAATGACCTCCATTGTTCTAGGATGACCATACTGTTCCTGGTGCTAGCTTTGGTGCTACCTTTTATGGGGTACCCAGAGTCCACATTACAATGTGTCACAGGTTCACTGTTCCCTTATGTACCCCTCATTTGTTACCTTAATGATAGATTAAGGGAAAACCAAAGCCAAGAAAACTTTTTCTCCCCACCAAAACTCGGGTAAGTTCTCTTTAAGAACACCTCGTGCTCACTCAGCACTAGACTAGAGGCAGCTAAAAAAAAAAAAAAAGGCTGTGCTGCAGTGTTGATTTCAAAAGGCTCTGTGGCTTGGTATAAGACAAAGCACAATTACTGTTTCCTATGTTTATAGCTAATATATAAGAAACTTCCACTTGAACTAAACATACAATGATGGGAAGGATAAAGAAACGTAAATCTGTAAATTCAAGTATCACCTCAATATTGAAACCTTCCTGCATTACATTCTATAAAGCTGCTTTGAGTTTTTCAGACAGAAACAGAGGTTTCTATCAAAAGCTATTTGGCTTTATAAAGCAATTGTTTAAGCTCACTTTTGATTTGAATTTCCAATTTAAACAAAAAAAGTTATTTCTATAACTTTCTATAAAAGTTATTTCTATATTATTTCTAAAATTTTATTTTCAAAACTACCAATTAAAAAAATATTGTTAAACATTCAGATTCCCTGAATTTTCCTCCTTTTTCCTGACACCTTTGAATGCTGTAGAGTTGTGTAATGGTTAGAGCCTCTTTTCCAAACTCTTCTAAGACTGGAATAGCCAGATGAGATATTACAAAACTTACAAAATAGCTGAGATTGTTCCATTTTACCAGTCAAAATCCACTTGTGAAAGTAGCAGGATTAACCTACAAACGTATGTGGTTTTCCAAGATTAAAATATATATGTAATTACAGTGTGTGTTATGAAGATGGTGGTTTATAATCAGAATAAATTGATTTGCAAGTCTGAAGTATAGCAAGAAGCAATTATTGTACTTGGCATCTGACTTACTCATTTAACAGACAGCTCTATACCAGGAACCCTAGTTATATGTTGCTGAGACTTTTGGTGATGGTAACTTGATCTTAAAAGCTTCTCTTTAGCTCTCACATGTCAATACATTCTTTGGAAAAGAAAAGATCAGCAAAACTGGGTGGTTACAAGCCTTGCTCAAACATAAAGGCAGTCTTCATAGGCAACACACCAAGACTATAAAATTAAAGAATGAACTCCAGCTAAATAAAGTAATGGTCCTCCAGTGGAAAGACAAAACACTTAGAATTCACATACTTATTTCAAGATCAATATTTTTCTACTGATTTGCTGAGGAGGCTTTTATGAAATTTAAGCATAGTTCACTTTTAAATACTCTTACCGCCAAAGGGTATGGTAGGCTGTATTAGTTCCGTTCCTTTTATAAATCAATAATTAGATTGCCGATTTGCTTAAAGTGCTTTAGAAAAAAAAAAGGAAGGAAGATGGAAGCTATATTTTACCATTCTACAGCACGTGTTGAAAGGCTCAGTAACTCATACCATCACGCTTAACAAAGATCATGACACCCAGAGCACATGGAAAGAAATCAAAACCCAAATATGAAACATTTTCCTCACAAGTTTTAATAAATAAATAAAACAAGGTTCACCATGACAGACAGAACCCAGACCCAAATATAATTCCTGGGTTAAGTCCATCTTCCCGTGTAACTTGTGCACCATAAGGGTGGAGATGCAAGCCTGGAGACTGAAGAAAAGACGCTAAGAGGATGACAGCTTCTTGAATGTTAAGATGATACCAGTATGACTTCTGTTAGCTAAAGGTAGAGGAGAAATGAGGGGAGGAGAGAAGTTACCCCGCCACCATACAGATAAAATGTTGCGTCTTTGCACGATGCCGTCCAGTACCACCCAGCCCTATTCACCATGTGGGACTCCAAAATGAAATATACTACAGGATCAGCAGGAGTGAATTTTCTTCCAGAGAAGGACTGTGATTTGGAGAAAGAGTACAAATAGCAGAAATTGTCTGTACTTGTGGATGGATAAGCAGAACAGAGCCAGGCTCATAAGAATAGATGAAAGTTGTGTAGAGAGGATTAAAATCCTCTAGACCATTTGGAGGAATCCTTTAGGATATTTGCTAGCATTAAGCTTCCTGGGGGAGGCTGACTCCTTGGGAAATCCCTAGGGAAAACTGTATTATCTGTACCATCTTTAAAAGATTTCATAAGAGAAGTGCAGATACACACCTTTCAGATCACTTCACGCCCTTCTGAAAGGGAATAAGAGAAAAAAGGGTATTAACAAAACATTTAAAAAAACCCACAACACTTTTTTTTTTCCTTTCCATCGGTTAGCCACTGAAGTCATAGAGCATCTGTGGCCAATGAGTATCTAGTTTGTCTTACAACTATTCTTAAAGACAAAAATTAGGAATCATCACATCCAGTTCTACTTTTCTACCTTATAGAATAAGATACTATGAAAATACTACAAGATAACTTAAGAAAACTTTTTGTTCTTTTTTATTCTTTTACTGCAACCTTAAAAAATTTGTCAGAACTTTTTAAACATTCTTCTTGCTTCCTAAGAAGGTGTATTCAAGGCTTAGCTTGATTACAACATTCACTCTGACTTATTTTAACTTAAAATGAACACATCTTTACTTTCTGAAGTAAAACAAGAANTATTCAAGGCTTAGCTTGATTACGACATTCACTCTGACTTATTTTAACTTAAGATGAACACATCTTTACTTTCTGAAGTAAAACAAGAAAAGGGCATTCCTTTAAACTTGAAGGTGGTCCTGAGCAAGAAAAAAAACGAACAAACAAAACATGAAAAAGCAGTCTTTAAAAAAAAATAATAATAATCAGAAAATTTCAGCATGAACCATAAAGAAAATAATTCATTTTCTGGAGCATACATTTTATAATTTAGGTTTTTACTTCAGGAATTGAGTTATGAAAGGAAAATGGTTCAGAAAATCCCACAGAACAATGATTGGAGGCTGGAAAAGGATTAAGGGGAATCCCCAGAGATATTTGCCCTGATCTTCCATTCTTCCCAAGATGTGTGGTTTTGTCCCTAGTACATACGGGATACTGGATCAGATGAGTGTGCAATACACTCATGAAATAAGACTGGAATTAAAAAAAAAAATCAACTTCTGTGCAAAAAAAAAAAAAAAAAANGCAAAAAAAAAAAAAACAAACACCACAAAGGAACACTTCAAGTTATTGCTTTGTGTTAAAGCTAAGGTTGCCAACCTATAGAAAAGTTCCATAGTCAAAAAACTTAAATCAAGGATATTGTCCTGCTAAGATGATGAGCATTGAAGTTTTCCTGTGAATCACAAATTTTTCACTCCAAATTGGAAGAGAACAGTGCAATGATAAAGGAGTCATTGGTTGAAGGATGACAGGACGCAGGCAAAAGAGACCTATTTTTTGTTAATAATGATTTATATTTTGAACAGATTTGCATTATCTGAATTCCTTGTTATCTAATACTTAACGCATGAAAATATTATGTATTAATACGTAATAACTCAGCAACACAATAACATAAGTCCATATATAGACAATCAAACCAATTGTATTGTTCATCATTTCATTAGGGCTCAAAAGTATTAAGTAATTAGAACTCGGCGCAAACTTACTACTCTGTGCCTGGTAGATCCCTATACGACCTACTGCATCCCATAACATACTCATTTCTTCTGAAAGATCCTGGCACTGCAGACACTGCCTTGACATAGGAGTCTTTTGTCCTATGTCAGTGGGTCCCACACAAGTCTTGAAAATCTGAATTGGATCAAAGAAGCACAAGTCAATCATAGATGGCCAGGGAAACATCTTTTATGATACACCATTGTGTGCTCTGGCTTCTTTCCTCTATTCCACCATTTCCAAATAAGTTTTGAAGCAATAAGAAGAAATTACGACTTTGTTTCACCTATTACTCATGGAGATTAAGCCTTCTGGGAGCATATAGGTGCCCGAAAATTGCCCTAATGGGTGGGCTAGAGCAGAGTCTGATACAAGAGACACTCTTTTACGTTACGCAAGAATCACAAATGCTCCTCTCCTGTATGAATGGCAGGCCCTGGGTTGTGGATCCCTGCAGCTTCCTTGCATTCTAGCAGCAATAAAGAAAATAATGCCTAACCTTCGCTGGCAGATAGCTGCATAAGCAAAGCCCAGTCAGTAACATGCAGCAGCTTTCTGAAAGGAGAGATAACAGCAGTTGCGGAAATTGATAATTTTGCAGGTTTTGTTTAGGAAGGAGGCACCATCCACAGCTTAGTTTTAATCTGCTTTAGAGAAAAAACTATATTGCTTTTGGCATCAGATAAATACAAAAAGGAGACTGAGGAGATTAATTAGTTTTAGTTTACTGAATGCCCTTCATTATTATTGTTGGAAAAATGCACTTAGGCAGCTAATAAGGGAAAGTATTTTAACTCTAATGGACATAAACATTGTATTAGGTTTTAGCATTAGAAAATGGAAGCAGAGTTGTCTTAAGGCTGGCTGACATATTAAATACTATCTTCTATTCTTCCACATTAGAAATGTTAATTGAACAACAAAAGACATCAATATACCAGTGAAGTTCTCCCCAAGTATTAGCAACTTTCCCTGGTGACCCGACAATACTGGATAGGTGAACAGCTGCTCAGCGGTGCAACCATTATGAATTTTATTCCACTTAATAGCAGATGCAGGAAATGGAAGGTTATATTACAGATCAATACACAGGCTAAGGGAACCTGACAACCTTTGGTTAGAATCACAAGAATAAATGGCATTAATTAATTTGCAGAGTTGTTGAAAAAAATACCGTTTTTTTTGTAACTGAGACAGACTAGAAATGGTCTGCTCTGAAATACAATATTGATTAATGTGAAAAGCAGCCTCAGTTATAAGTATCCTGCCACTGTAGAACTTGTAAATTCTATTTAAGCAGCCACTTGAAGAAACCTTAAATATTTCTTTTAAATCCTCAAATATTTAGGTGACATGATAGTAGCTAGCTGTACTGACTATACTTCCTATTTTAATAATAATGACATTATAATGACATTATAATGACAATTAATTTTTAAAACTGTATTTCATAGCATTTGCAATTATGCTCATCTATTTACAGGCCCCTACCTCTGAAACTCTAACCTTGAATATAAACAGCACGTGAGAAACTACACTTACAAACTGCCTTTATAATAGGAAGGGGTTTTTAACTTATCACTTAAGAAGAATCATATAACAGAAGTGTGACACTAAAATAGCACTCAGACAGCTTTAGCCTCTGGATGCATTCATACGATACAGGAATGTAAAAGGTTATTTCTATAACAGGGGTTAACACACATTAACTCCAGAGTGCTACACAAAGGATGTCAAAAATGGGCAAAATGAGCTCACATTCACAATGGTTTATTAGCAGTGTCCATCACTGATGGCATATATTGAGTCTAAAAGTGAAAGTTACTTTTGGGGAAAAAGAGGGAGGGAGGGAAAGACTGGAATATTTTTGATGAGGGGCAGTTGCTGCATGGCTGGTTGGCAGTAAAAACTCTGTATGGGAAATCATTGGGTCCCCTACTGTAAAACAAAAAATGGAACCAAGCGGTAGAAGAAGGGGTACAAAGGGGTGACTTGCACACCAGTATGAGAACCGGCCATATCAGCAATACCAGAGCTTACAGCTGCAACGCCATGGGAGCAACAGCACAAGAACTGCAAGGGAAAAATACTGTCCTTTTGCCATATTTGGGGTTAGGTGATTAAATCAGTACTTTTATTTGGGACAACAAAAAGGGAAAAGCTGACCTGTTTAGACTACATATCTAAGCTAAAACGTCATCTCACAACACTATCACCTACCTTGGCAGAAAAGCTGTATCTGCATTCCTCAATATGTACCTTAATAAAGTCTAAGCTTCTATTTCTATTCAATGCTTCTAGCACTTTTTCCTACAGCACTGCTCAATCCTTGCCCCCAGACCTTCCCGGAGTACAGGGGAATCTTCTACATAACTAGATTATAGCTATCAGGAAGCACCTGCTAGCAGAGGCGACTCGGGAAGGCTGTTTTGCATCTCTGCACAGCATTTGATACCTACTTATCAAAAACATACCCCAAAAAAGCATGAGCTAGGGAGGACAGGAAAGTGAAAGAGCTCACCCTTCAAGCTAGTTCTTGAAGAGACTTGTCCCTGAAGTTACAACTGAACTGTCTTTTCAAGATAAACAAGGACCTGTCCTGTCTTCTGTGGCCTCCATGAACAGAGGTAATGCCACTTGTTCCTGGGGATAGGTGGCCTCTCTACCTGATCAAAGCAGTCCCAAGCTGGGGCAGTCACCCTTAATGGATAATGACAAGACACCAACCAAGCAAAGAAAAAACAGCATGAGTCATTCTGACTTGATCTTTGTGAAGTGCTTGGGGAATACTCTGTAGTGCATTATCAAAGATAGATCTAAATATGACCACCATTAATGCCTTACTGTCTGCTAGTACAATACCATTCTGAGAAAACCTGCAGAAATTCTGTATATATACACCTTGTACTAAAAGTAGGGACATGAAATCACTGGCTGTTTAATTCACACCCTTTACGCTCAGCTTACCGGCTCTTACATTTTTCCTTTCTTGCAGCAGTGACTAAAACTAATTTTCATAAACTTCAGACCATATAGTCAAAAAGGGCTCCATGAAAGCGTGGGAAAAATCCACATGGGCTTGTTTTCTGCACCTCACTGCTCCAGCACGAGCAGCTAAGATTCCTTGACTACCTTCTCCTGAACACCTAACTGAAGTCAAAACCTTCCCAGATCAGTGCTTCCAACTTTCCATCTCCAGACACGCTAGGGCAGGATGGAAAATGGGCAAGCCAGAGCACCCTCAATACTTTGTCCACATATTTGATATTTTTCCCTGTCTTCATATTTTTGTCCTTCCGTTCACTCACAGTAGCACCTACTCACAGCTGGAAAGGGACAATTTTGTAACGGCTTCTCTTCCAGGATGACAACCACTCACAGTTATTTATAATTCACTGCTAACAAAGCCTGATGCATTCAGTTTTACATCACCTTCTCACTGAGCCTATCATTTTACCCTATTAGGGAGCTCTTCCTACTGCCATCTTCAGTTGATGTATTCTTTGTAGCCTTTCCCCTACAAATATAACTGGCCCACAAACTATTTACTCTTCTCTCCACTGCTTAACTCCTTGGCCTCCAAGTTTACTTTTCTCCTGCACTCTCCTCCCTCCTGCTCATATTCCCATCCTGTCATGGATTTATTTTTAGGTCTTAAAGATTACCGATAATAAGAAATCACGTAGGCCTGCCCGCTTACTGTGGATTTGTTCTCTGTATGTTATTTGTGCCATAATTTTGGACGGGGGTGCTTCTGTCTGCCACTACTTTTAGAAATATTGTGCATATGTGAAAGAAACATTACACTCAGAATAAAGGTTGAGAAGGTACCTGGTAAAGTGGAGGACTGACTCGGGAACGAGGAAGACGAGAATGCCCTTGGAATCCTCCTGGGGAGCAGAATTATTTGCAACTGAATACCACCTGGGAGCTCTGACCATCCTAAGCATCCAAGTCCTCATACATACTTAAAAAATAATCCAAATCTAGAAACAAAACATAAAAGAAGTGACAATCTAGACATCATTCCTGGCTGACCATTATAGCAAACTGCAGAAGTGATTCTGTTATACTGAACTTCTCTGTATGAGCATCGTACTAGGAAATTGTTCTAACACACTCTCCTGAGGGTGAGCAGCAGGATGACCATGCAATTAAAATCCATGGACAGTATTCCCGAAAGCCTGGCACATCTATCTCCTGTAACTGCTAAGGAGCAAATACTGCATCTGGAAGAAGTCAAACAACAGTCTTTCCATAACCATAAGTTTCCTGTAATTTTGTCCAGGTTTTCCAGACTTGCCTTTGATTTTATCAGAAGCCATCTGGTAATTGTCTTTTCAAGCTGCATTTTTAGTTAGATAAGGGGGTTTTAATGTTATTATTACTGCCTGTAGCCCAAGATGACTCACAGTCACCCTAGTAAAAGAATTCTTGTAGAAGTGGCTGTGGACTTCAAGAACCTACATATAATTTTACCAACTGCTGAAATTAGTGCCAGTCATCTTTTTGAGCTACAAATTCTACTATTTTAAATCCATTGCTCATTTTCTGAAGTCCTTTCTCAACAACTCCTAGTAAATATATTCTCTTGAGCCATGTAACATAATGATATGGATTTGTACTTCAAACTAGATAGTTCTAGCACAACAGTAGGAGCTACAAAATCAGAAAGGGTGCCAGGGGAAATGCATTCATCCAAAATAATCATCAGTAGCACATAAATATCTCTGCCCTGTCCTCAACAAGTTACAAGTAATCATTTCATATCCACCCACCACACGGTTAACTCTCCAGGAGGTCAAAAACAGACTTCTTCAGCACAACAAACTCTCCTGACTGATTGTGAGACTGTGCAACTATTCCCAGGAGCTAGCAAATCAGGAATGCACCTGGTTTGAAGGATGCACCTTCCTGCATAGTGTTACAGCTTTCAGCACAGTGCTTTTTTAAATTGGCAAAGTAATGTACATTAAAACAAGTATTTTTTGTTACAGTAATCTCTTGGAAAACAACAGTAGTATACAGTTCAGCAAAGCCACCTTCCCCATCTTAGGGCTATGGGATCATTTTGGTTTGGGTTTTCCTGAGACCTGGAATTAGTCTGCTTATGCTCAGTTTGTGACGACATTACTGGGTATTTTCTGTAATTAAAATTAACTGAAAAACCATGAGGGACTGATTGAATCCCTTAAAGTGAATCCATAAAGCAAATACGCAGATTAAACACAATTCTCACAGCTTGTGTTCCTACGATGTCACAGTGATAAACATGTGATAAGTTGAAAAGCTACGCAATTAAAATATTTTCCATCCTCTTTTGTCTGCCTTGCCTGCTTTCTGCCCTCTAAAGTATTTCCCACAGGACCCTTAACTATTTTATACCCTTAAGCAACTTAAAACAGCTGCAAACTTTAAAGAATAATAATCAGCTAGTCCCAGAACTGTATTTCTTCAATCTACTCTCAAAAGTGGTTTCCTTCCAAACACTCCCCAAGACCTCGAATGGGTGAACTTCAGTCACGCAATAGCGGCACGGTTTTGTCAGCCTACATGTTAGTCAGGCACCATATCTGAAGACACAGATAAGTAGGCTTTGTACTTTCTTAGAGAGAAAAGAGCCAATTTCCCATACTTTCCTTTTAACCTGGAAATCCCCCAGAATAACGGGTTCAATAAAGCGTGACACTTTTGGTATTTATAAACTATAAATTTTTCCTACATGGTTCCCCGCAAGCTTTGCCGAGTTAGGGTAATGAACAACTGAAGGATAAAACCGTTCCAAGCTAGTCATTTCTTAAAATATTTCTTCCTCTTCTGATACAATACACATAATATATTGCACTGTAGCATTCTGCTGAACAGTTTAACGTGTTATTGACACCTATGGTTATAACTCATTTGTGCCCAGTTGCACCACAGAGCAATGCAGCGTGCGTAAAATCTTCAGAACCACACTGTAATTCCCCACCATTAAAAAAACAAAACAAAACACATCCTTTTCATCTATTTCAAATACCACTGCAGAGAAATTTTTAAAAACATGAATAGTATAACTGTGGTGATATAACCCACTCAAATATTCTTTTAATTGTTAGGAGAAAAATAAATGGAGAAAGACAGGTCTAGGATGTAGCAATTTTTGGTGGGTATTAATAAGAAGCCCAAGTTGGAATACTCAAAGTCTGATGAGCTTCTCATGCAAAGGAAAGTTAAATCTTGCAGGAAAGAAGATTAGAAAGAAGTCTCTCTCCTTCTCTCCCTGGCTGCTGATGCACGCAGACCTGGTCTTAAATGGGTTGTTCTAGGGAATATTACATCCTTCTCTTCAAACCTTTATGTGCATTTCTCCCTTCCAAAGGAAAAAAAATGTCGTATTAGCAACAGAGCATACCAACAGCACTGGAAAAACCTTTCAAGTTAGACTTCAGCTTACAGGCTTCCAAAGGTCTCCAAATTGCTCCGATCACTGGTGTTCCTCAACAGCTTTAGACAGAAACTCAAGTTCTTTCTTTTGGAAAATCATGAAATCAAATCACACCATTACAGCTTACGTACCAATGAACTGGACTTTTCTAAATGCAGAATTTCTATAATCAAAGGGGGAAGAGTTCCACACAGATGGCTTAATCCACTCTTGTTTTCCAAGGTGAAGAAAAGACAACTGTGGGCAAATAAAAGCTGCCAAATATTACTATACTGCTTCGCTTTGCGAAAGTACATATGTTGCAGAGCCACTATTTATTAAAGTGCACAGCACAGAAAATTTTATACAGGAATAGACGCCTACATCTCCTTCAACTCAGCATAGTTTAACAGGAAATGACAAGGTTTCTACAGGCCAAACAGTAATACCCTTACACAGATTTTGAAGTGGCTATCAGCTGATCCTGGTTTTACAGGCACTGTCATATCCATATGTACTATTTAAAATGTAAGATTAAAAGATATAAATGCCTAAATGCCCCTAACACCTGAATGAAGGCATTCTCGCTGCATACAGTTTCAGTGTGATCCTCACACATTGAATAGGACCATTCAACAATGACTATCACGATCTGGCTTGTAAGTAATGAGAGTTATATTCCTAACCGTTCAGAACTAATACATTGCAGATCTATTGGTATCATTTCACTAAGTATGGTAAATGACATTCATTGTAACAATAAAGTATAAGCACACAATTTCATTTCAGTAGTTATGTTGTAATTTTCAATAGCTAAAGGTTAAACTGTGTACTAAAAGCAGAGGTTGTGCACAGTTTTATTGATTTAAACTGAATTTGTTCATTTAATTAGTCTGGCAGTTCTACTAGCTGAATTCTAACTTTTTGCACCTTTCTTTCCCTGTTCTAATTTTTCAGATTTTCTTCCCTTTCAAAACCAATTTCATCATGATCTCCAGCAAATGAATACTGTCTCTTTTTCAAAACCATTTAATGTTTTCATTTAGAAGTCCATATTACCAGAATTCTCTCTCATATTGTCCTTCTTTATCTGATTCACAAGGGCGAGAAACCTAAGAATAAATATTTGCACCAGTTGTTAACTTTCTACTCTAACACTTACGTATAGAAGGGTGATTTATTAACTATTCTATTGAGATTAGCAAGCTTTTTTTCATGCTTTTGGGGGCTTTTACTAACAAAAGTCAACTTGGACGGAACTAAGAACTTTTTCCTTTAAAAAGTAATAAATATCAGAGGTGCTTATCCACAGCAGAAAAGCGATGGCAAACGCATATTCTGAAATAGAAACAGGTAAAGAAGATGGCACATACTTCCTCAGTGATGCAAGAGTGCATGTAAACAGTAGCGCATGTAGGAGAAGGCGCTTAATGACCCAGCCAGTGCCGGGGGCCCAGAGTTACACCGGCTGAGCAGTAGGACTTCGCTATCTTTCTCCAGAGGTTTTTGACAAGGCTAGGCTTCAGAGTTGGGGAAGCCAGGTCACACAGCTTCTCCTACTTCAGTTACGCCAGCACAACTACCTGTAAAACTCACTACGCGATAACTGCAGCTAAGAGCAAGCAAGGCCAGATCACGCCACCATATCATGGTGCAGCTGCAGTGCAGCTTCCCTGGGGATGCGGCGGGGAGTAAGCATGCCTGCCCTTTTCCTGGTGCTGTTTATATCCTCTGCTGACCAGCACATCTATCTGGCCAGCACATTTTACAACAAAAACCTGTGAGAGAGAAGGAATAAGACCAGCTTTAGTTCCTCCCGCTTTCTGTGTCTGGGTGCCTTTTATCTGCTTCTGTAACTGCACACGCACATGACGTTTGCCTTTAAGTCCCTTCCCACCTATCTCTGACCCATGCCCATGTAACATCACTGGGCATTTTGGAACCTGCTCGTCTCAAGAGACTGATGCTCGTGACATGGGATTCCTTCTTGCATTTCCTCCTCCTTGATTTGGCGAGATCACCTCCTCCTTGCCTGCTTTCAACTTTGCTTTCCACCCTCTAGACAGGTGCTGGGGTGTGGCAGAAGATAGAGAAGCAGAAACTACATTACAAAGTTTACATTTTGAGCGTGCTTTATTTTATTCTCAATGTCCCTAATATGGTTTTGTTAGTCTTGCTTGTTTTAGCTTCCTAATTGTTAACATAAATTACATATTTTTCCACAGAGATGTTTTCCACATATATATACACACACATGTATAAAAGGTAGGAATAGAGGAATGGAAAGAGGAAAAAACCCACAAAGGACCAGAATTTATTAAAATCTCCACCATGAGAACACAACCTTCCTCACATCATTTTCTGATACAGTGGCCCTCCACAGGTCTAGCAAGTTAGACTGTTTTGGTCAGACAGCCATCTATCGTGAAGTTCAAAAATTTCAAGTGCTCAAGAGGTTCTAGACTTAGGGGCCAAACTTAAATGTTTTACTAAATGTTTACAATCATTGCTTTAGTTTCTTCTCTTTTAAAATGTTTGGTAAGTTATATAAACTATTGTCTATAACTTTAAAAGCAACTTGATAATACTTAAGTAATTAGTGGTCTTACACCACTAAAAGGTTTTTAGTAATACTACTGAATTAATTCTTTTTTGCTAACTCTTACCCTTGTCTCATTGAAAAAAAGGCATAATGTAAGGCTGGAGGGTTAACTTAATTTTCAAGTTCTATTTTGTTTAGGAATTCTGTAAAGCTGGAATAAAATTTCTTTCCAGCAATCTTTTTAAAAACAAAATGAAAGAACCTTTGTCATTTGTTTCATTCCACATGATATTATAAGGTCATAAATTGCACAAATTTTCAAATTAATCTGCCTGAACCCATGTACTAATAAAGGAATAAAGAAAAAGCGAATGAGCTATGTGATTAAGTCACATGATATTTCAGGTGTCTCTCTTTTCCTACAGCTAAATACTACTCATTCTGCCAATTCATTATTCTCCAGCGTCTCGGCCTTCTGGGTACACCACACGCATATAGAAAAGATACAAAAGGTAAACAAAATGCTATAGGAGGAAGGCCTAAAGTAACTGAATCCTTAGCTCTGTATAGCTGGTTGCACAAGCTTAAGTCTACGCTTCCGAAACCAGCATTTGCACTGTCACGTTCTTTGATTTCATTCTGTTTATTTTCATTTTTAAGAGTCTAAATATTAGAGATGCAGCAGGTCAATAGGAAAGTGCACAGAGTAAAGTGCACCCTTCCTTTCTTCTCTGTAAGAATTGTAATTTCTTTGGACTCCAGTTCTGAATATTTTTCCAACAACATACTAAATGTTCAATTTTATGTTCCTCTCACTGGGGGGAAACAGTGCAAATTAGAAAGTATAGAGTCTAAACGTTATCTAAAAGACCCCATCAAATTCCACATGGGCAGCAGTGACAGGCATCACTTCAAGGGCACCTATTAAGCTCTCTTCAGAACTCTTACTTTCTTTCAGAAAAACAACCCATTTTATCATAGGGCCCAGGTTCATTATAAACCCTAAGGTTCAGCAAGTGAAGAAGGAAAAAAGTGGGTTTCATATTTTTTGTCTAAAAACGCAACTTAGGATACCTTATAATGTATGATCTAATTCTTAACTCTTCGCTGATTCAATATAGATTGGTGATAAGATTCCATCAAACACATTATTCTAAATCCCAGTAGAATAGCCACTGCCATTTCCAGATTATATCGCAAGTTATTATACATACACTGCTGCATTAATGAACTGGAGTAAGCATGACATCATAAGGTTTTAGAGTCCAAACTGGAAGGGTTCGAAATATGACACAGTACCAGAAGATCAAACGTGAAGATTGATCTTCGAGTATGGAAGAGACTTTTGGATATATTTTACTAATATCGCATTTTAATCTTTTAGCATCATCATACCCCAGCAATTTAAAAAAGCTTGAGGCCCTCCACTTGCTGTCTACATACACCCAGTTATAATTATGTCCATTAGTTGCCTTAGCAACAGAGGCAGAGGTTAAGTCATTTTCTAGAAGAGGCCCAGTGCAAATTATGGCATTATACCAACTTATTGCCAATCGTTTTAATTAAAACATTTCGCTTTCAACTCTGCTAACAGCAGAGATCAGTAAACAGGGCAGATCAAATTACTGATATTTAAACTCCCCTGCCTTTGGAAAGGCCCTCTGCAGCTTAATTACTGTTGGGCAGGACTGATGAAGAGAGAGCAAAGAACCGAAATCATTCGGGTATGGCTCAACATATGAAAATACAATATCGTAATTCTAAACGTGTGCAATACCAAATGAAACCGATTTATGTTCTAGGCACCTGCCACTGTGGTACGGCAGCACCCACGATACTGACAACAAGAATACCTTTTTCCATAATGCTCCTCTGCTGTTTTTCCACCTCTTTCCATGACGCAGTTGAAGAGGCAGAAAATACGTGCCCCATTTTGCCTCTGTGACAGTGAAAACTGATTTTTGGCATTGCCAAAAAAATATGATAGGGCACAGAAGACCCCGTTTCATGTACCTCAGGACTAGGGCAATACCTTGCAGCCACAGAGGAGAAAAGAGGGGATCTTGCATGGGGACTGGATTTTGAAGAGGATACAGCGAATGCAGTATAAGTCAAGAAACGGGTAAACAGGCGAGAAGACTCTGGGACCAAGTCTCAGCACAAGCAGAAAGCTGAGAAGAGAGAGGTCCAGCATGCAGTCATTGATGTGGGATAGACATAGTATCGCAACATTTGATAGCCAGTATGGAAGGAATCACTACCCAACTCCTTCCCATCTCCCTTTTGCCATGCTGCTCCCACACATCGTTACATACCTGCAGGGAAAAAAAAAAAAATCATCCTAGATAAAATTCCCATGCTTATCTAATGTAAGTTCTCTTTAAACCTGGATGGCCAAAAAAAAAAAAACCTAGAATTTTTTGTCTGTGGCATAACATTCTGCCACGCTATTAGTGAAATACTGTTTTCAAAGGATTCAGGAAGAAGGGCAAAATCCTATGAAATATATAAAGTAGCTGGTAGAGTAGGACTCATCAGACCCAACTTCGCCTGCCTAAAGATCAGACATTTAAGTGTGCTCCATCCAAGGGTAGCAAATTGCCCATATGCAAGGACTTCCTTTCTTCAACTCCAAACAGAACTTTGGTCAGCTTGCTCTGGCTTATAGATCTTATTAATAAAACCATTCTTATGGCAGTAAATCCTATCTTTGGCTTCTGGAAAACATAACTTTCCTTTTCAAAGCTTGTACAAGTCCCTTCATTTGATCTAGAGAAGTAAAACATACTTTTCCCAGCACCAACCATGTCATTCAGGAAACTTTTTTCTTTTTTCTTCTTTAAGTAAATACATAGTCAGCCCTCATTCATGTAGAGCCTCTACAGTCTGATTAGTCAAGAGGGGCAGGTTGGAAAGGGAAAAGTTAGGCTGCCTAAGGACAAGCTGGGATCCTTTTGGATCATTAACTAAAGCTTGAATTTCTTCATGGTAATACAGCTGGATTTATCTTGTTCCCCCCCAAAAAAACCCCAAACCAAGAAACAACACAACCAAAACACACCAAACCAAACAAGAGAAACCAAAAAAAACCCCACAAAACAACCCCCCAAAAATACCACCCCAAAGCTAAGCAAGAGCAGAAACTCTGTTGAGCAAGTTTCATGACAGATATTTAATATTTCTCATTGACACAGTCAAACAATACCTCTTCACATGTGAGGAAAAATAACCACATTTTTAAGGCTTATTTCTACGCTTAAAATAATTTTAGAAGATGAAAGCTTTAGTTTAAAATTTCTGGGTTTTACACAGCACTACTTACTGTCTTCTTTTAGCTGAGTAAAAAATTGTCTCTATAGCACAGAACAGGAAAAAAAAGTGAAAACACCCCCTTCTCTCTAGTAAGCTCTACTTTCCAAGGTAAAAACTTCAGAAACTCTCAAAGTCTACTTAAATAATATTATAAAAGAGAAAAGGATGTTTTTCTTGTTATTGGCAGCAAGTGAATTGCAGAAGAAATTACACAGACAGATCACCTTCTCCTAGGTAGACCAATTATTCTTTCCAACCAAAATTCTTAGGGGTCTATATTTTTATCATTAAAACACAGGGGTTTTTGCTTTCCAAGTGAGTAAAATTCTTAATATATAGTAATAGTTACTCATTTGTGTGCTGACAGATTTCTGAAATGCACTGGCATATAATCCTTATGCTGGTATCTTATTATATATCCCATTTTGATGAAAAAGTAGATTCAAAAGAAGAGGGTTAAATCAGAGTAAGAAGAAAATATCCATTAAGGGAAAGCCATTATTCTTCAACTAATTGCAGAAGCTAATCAGAATAATTAACCTAAGAGGAATCATAAAAAGACACCTACTCTCTAAAATATACAAATGTATATAAAACTTCCAGGACTATTTCTACAGATGACCTTTTAAGTTACCTTAGTAACTACTGTAGCACTTGCATGCAATCAGAAATTTGTAAAGAGAAAATTGGCAGGAAGAACATAAGTCTGTCCATAAAAGCTAAATTTCCAAGGTACTTCAAGCCACTGAACATTTTAATACTTTATTTTCTCTTCCTCTGCTGATCACTTACTTAGGTCCATGCACAGTAAGATCAATTCATGTGATTATTTTGAAACCCCAAGAAGTTTGCCGCCTGTTTTTGAGAAATAGATGGTAGCTATGTAGAGTTTTGTCACAGATTATGAGACAGCAAAGCAGAACCCACTGATAACAACGTGGAAACCATCAAAACAAGACTGTATCTTTAAAGAATACATCATTTGATGCGATAAATCAATTTCTTTTTTCTCTGCTCAAAAAAAAATTTATAATACAAGACTCTTGGAAGCTTCCACCTACCATTGCAAGTGCTTTAAAGTCTTAAATCCTGAAGTCATGTTACAAGAACTCTTGCAAGAATAGCTTTTTTTTTTAAAAAGGGTATTTTTAATTTTCCTGTCTGTCCAGAAAACTGAAAACGTCACTCCAATATCTCAACTCAAAAGTCTAACATTGAAAAAAAAACCAAGAAAAAAGCCCCACCCAAAAATAAAACAAAACACCAAACCAAAAACCCCACATCCTCATTTTTTTCTTTATTTTTATTATTTCCAGATTGATAAACTGAAATTAGAATATGGGAGGGCTGATATAATAAAACCACGGGACTATCATTCTTTTATATGCTGAATTCACTATGCACTACTATTAGTTTAAAGAGAAATTTCAACTTACACCAAGTGCTAGCACAGTGAAATGTTATGTTTTTTGGTGGGGTTTTTTTTGGTTTATGATGACTTTTCATTCCCTTTTAATGAAGGGACTTTTTTTTAAGAATTAAGTATCTGCAATAATAGACTGGCAAGTCAAAAATTCCTGATACCAAACTCACTTGACTTCAAATAAAAGTTCTTAAATATTTTGCCAAACCAAGGCCTTGCATCCAACAATATTTTTTCCAACTAAGGAGTACTCCAGTGTAGCCATTTAGGCCCACTCTATTCAGGTGCAATTCAGCAGAAAAGGAGGACATTTCATCCATCCAGTCCAGGGTTTCTAAATGGCTCCTCTTCTGTTCCAAATTCATGATAATATTTTGATGACTCAAATACTACTTTGTTGAGTTTTTTAAGCCATTGATTTGATTGATTGCAAGGTTTGAATAAATTACAGGAAAACAATCAAGTTGAGCCTGATAAGGAACAGTTCAAATTGAATTTCATCACGATAAAGATGCTCTTAAGCCTACTGCATGCTGTTCCAGACTGCATTTGATATTTGAACTCACTCAGAACAAATCTGTAATTGCCAAAGGATTCTACTTTTTACTGACTCATAATTAAAGCTTAGCTTGTTTTAAGAAGAAAATGCAAACATCTGTGAATTCTATTGCTTTTAGCACTCTGGAAAAACACAGGGATAAACAGTATTAACAAAGATTATATCCTTTCAAACCAATAATTTTTCTATGCCTAAATTTACTAATATTTTAGTAGCTAAGAAGTGACAGTTCCTTGGAAAATCTTATTTTACTTAAGTGATTTACAAGAGTCAAACAGATTGATAATTAATCTCTTGAACCAAGGCAAAGCCTTTAATGGGGAAAAATTGAAAAAAAAAAACCAACACCAAAACCCAACCAATCAACCTCCACCCACGCTCCCACCGCTGGTACTCTTAAGGGCAACAAGAGGCATTCTGTAAGTTAACCTTGTTCCAACCTTCCTCGTCACTAGACATTCTGTCTTGTAAAAGGCCTTTATATACTGATAACAAACATATGGACATATGGACATACCCACACAGTAGTATGGCTTCATTAGATCAAGAATTTGATTGCAATTGCCTCAAAAAGCCTCAGCTTTGGGCCAAATTTCCATTGTAGAAGGAACAGAAAGAACCTAGTATAGGATTGCAACATAATTTATACCAACAAGATAAATACGTATGTTTAAAAGTAATATTGTTATAAGAGTCAAGATGTCAACTCTAGAAACAAAAATTGTTCATATATTTAGATTATTGACTTCACACGATTTTAGACCAAACATGGATTTAGTGTCTTCATAGAAAACAGAATCTTCGCAAACAGATTCTTGTGGAATTTTTTTTTCAGTTCCAAAGTGCTTAGTTCTCATAAATTATGCTGCATTTCAACTTCAGCCACCAAAATGTCAATCATCTGTTGTCTTAAGTCTATTCTCTAACAGCACCTTTCTTTCAGCAACATGATATCCTGTAAGGTTGGAGGTCGTCTTTCCATCATAGCTATCTGTGTCTTGGTCAAGATACGTAACCTATGAACCACTACCTAGAAATAATGATTTGGGACTTTTGTGCTGTACTTTTATATGATGACATTTTACAGTCTTCATTTAGATTGGGAAATTAGTAATTTGAGTTGTATGTACTGGGTTTGTTTTGCATTTGCTTTTAACTTTTCCTTATACAAAGCCCCTAATCCAATAAAACAGAGACAGGATATTTCATTCAAATAAAAATATTTGGGGTAAAATATTTGATTTAGACTAAGAACATCAGGCTGCACAAATACATTGCTCAGGGATGGTGCATTCAGGCCAAGAGAGTCCTGAAAATCCCGAAATCCTGAATCAACCTATTAAAGAAACAAAAAATAAAAATTAAAAAATAAAAAAGATAAACACATAAAACTGCTCACGCACTATGAAGGCAATTCAGTTTCCTAAGGACTGTGTTATCGGAACCTAAAACAAAGGGGAAGGAAGAAACTCTGACAGTGTAGACACATATGTTGCTATGAACAACCACATCCTTGAGGCTACAGTTCTTACATGTTGGAGTTTTTTTCCAGTTACATTGACAAAGGGTACCTTATGTTGGCCTCAAAAAACTGTAGCGGTTCCCCCCTGCCCCTTATTTAGAAGACTAAAAATTCATCCAGTAACAGAGATTCTAGGTGGATCCAGAATTCTCTTGCATTTTGGAAATTTTCAGTGGGAAAGGGAAGGAGTACAAAGCAAATGACCTTCCTGCCCTTGGGGAAAGCCCTTCACACTACTCCTCCTCTCTCACTCTCACCCACTCAATATGTAAACATGGATGTAAATAAGAATCACCTCAAACCTGAAACATGCAGCATGCACTGCTGTCCAAACATAACATGGCTGAGCAACAGGAGACATAAATTCACTTCCCTACCCTCAGTGAGGTAGAGAGAGAATCTAAGCTCCTATTTCAGTAACTAAGGATGAACCAAGATTGATTAGGCTTTATTGCGTTTGATTTCTACCCACAAGGAAATAAAGACATCTGCTGCTAATTCTAATGGACCACCTGCCAACAAGAAATCTTAGTAGACTACGCAACAAAGGATGCGAGAAACCACGCTGAAGATCACTGAAACTCTCCACAAAGCGTAAGTCCTTTCACATCTCGATCAGGTGCAAGAATGAGCCATTCTCTCATTTACAGTTTCTTCCCTGAATACCTGCATACATCTATTGCTTACTTCTCTTCTCCTTACTGCCCCTCTGGGAGCAATGCCTGTTAATTGAAATGGCCCCCCTTTGTAACAGTCAGCAGCTGGTTTGATTACTGTATTCCAATAAATAATATGGCTATATTAATTCAGACAGAGCAATTAACACACAGGCCAGACATTTTTACTGTGTCACTTTTACTGTATACTACCAATTAGGTGTTTCTATCTGAAATACTATCCCCTATTGAAAGCCAAATAAATTCAGCTACAGTTTGATCTTTCCAACAATTGTGTTCCCCATTAAGAAGCATCTGACAGCACCTTTCAAACCATTCACATTGATCCTCTCTGCCCTCAACTTGCATCTGGATTCACACTCAATCCTTTGCATTTGCCTTTTATTTTTAAGGAGCAAAAATAAATGCTGATGTTTTGGATCAGATATTAAAAAATTACATTGGCTAAATAGATCCATGTTCCACTTTCTGTTATTTTGATTCATCACAAGTGTTATTCACATAGAAAGAAAATAAAANATAAATGCTGATGTTTTGGATCAGATATTAAAAAATTACATTGGTTAAATAGACCCATGTTCCACTTTCTGTTATTTTTGATTCATCACAAGTGTTATTCACATAGAAAGAAAATAAAATTTACTGCCTAGGAAAATTAATATTCTTTCAAAGCAATGATAAAACTTTTCTCCCCCACCCTTCCAAACCTGGTAAAGGAGGCATTTGTAAAGCACCGCAGTATTTGCGTAAGACCATGTCATCTTCTGTCAAAGGTGTTGTATGACCTCTCAGAAATTTAGTTTTCAAGGAGCAGAAAGAAAACTCTAGTTTGGTAAGTTGTGTTACAGCTGAAAATAAAGGGATCACAGGATACGTTTTATTCACTGTTTAGAGGTTTTCTGAATCAGAGCTAAGTTTGAAAATGTTTTTAGTTCTTAAGAAGGATAAATTATAGATGTGTTTACATTTTTTCATTTCTTTTAATTGGTTTACATTAAGTGGGCTATATTATTACAATACTATCATACACATTTAAGAAGTTAAGAGTGCTTTGTACCCATATTTCNCTCTCAGAAATTTAGTTTTCAAGGAGCAGAAAGAAAACATTAGTTTGGTAAGTTGTGTTACAGCCGAAACTAAAGGGATCACAGGATACATTTTATTCACTGTTTAGAGATTTTCTGAATCGGAGCTAAGTTTGAAAATGTTTTCTAGTTCTTAAGAAGGATAAACTATAGATGTGTTTACATTTTTTCATTTCTTTTAATTGGCTTACATTAAGTGGGCTATATTATTACAATACTGTCATACACATTTAAGAAGTTAAGAGTGCTTTGTACCCATATTTCCTTCCTTGCACAATTCCTTGACAGTTTCTGGTGTTTTCCAAAGACCAAGTGCTGTTAGCCTAATTCAGACAGATAAATCTGTTATAAAAGTATATGTTACAGAGAAACTGAAGCTGTACTCACATGTATTTCATGCTTACCAATCTTGCATTCTCTTCAGGTGGTATATCTAAAATGGAAATAAGAACTATCATCATCTGTTTTTCCTGTCTCACCATGTTCTCTTGAATCCTGATCTAAATGGCTTCAGGAACAATTATTTTTTTAACTGTTGGTAATTAAAAGAAAAATCAACACTTTTGGGAATATTCTGAGTACACTTTAAAGGCAATGCGAATGAAATGCTTGAGAATGAGTCCTTGTTTGAGAGCAGCATTATTTTTTTTTTTAAACTTTTTTGTTTGGAGTAACCCTTTATTGTACAGTCTCTTGTTTTGGCTTATCAAATAAATATTGGAGCTTGTTATTAAAGCTATTAAATGGAAAAAGAAGGAAGTAATAGTGGTTTTGGACTTCAGACCCCTGAACAGATTACTCACTATCCCCCTCGCTCAGTTACATGACTATGAAGACCTTTAAGTATTACACAGTGTAAAGGCAATGCAGGAACCAGGCAGCATTTCATTGCACGGTTTCTCCAGAAATAGGCTCCTCATCCTTCGTTTGAATAAAAGCCAATTTGCAAACATGCTGGATAGAAAGCATGAAACAGCAATCATGGTATAAGATGTTTGATCCTGACTTCTCTCTACACGCTGTGATTGTGCACTACAAGCTGTCCTGTTCACTCAAAACATCCAAATTCTAGTTCACGACAGTTCAAGAAAGTGATAAATGCTTAACAGAATAAGAAAACAGCTGTGAAGTTACTGCGTGCGCTGGCTTTTCCCCTGAACTTCTCCAATTCCTTAAAGCTTTCTTCAGCTCTTCTCTTCGCTGCATAGCCAGGTATCAGCTTTCTCCCCACAGAGCCTCTGAGCTACTCTCCCGCAGATGGCAGCTGTGAAATGAGGCAGAGCCACTAAGTGCAGTAGCTTTACAAGTTTCCTTAAGGAGCCCAGAGCCGCTAAGTGCAGTAAGTAACATAGAAGCAATAGCTTCTGCAATGCAAAATCTGCTCACTGGAAGCTTCACAGCAGCCAGAAAAAGCAATTTCAAGGAACAAAAGAAACATGTACAGACCTACTGCTATCTTACATTTGGGATCTCCTATAAACCCCTAGATCAGGCATAAGCCAATGTCGGTGTTGGTTACCTTTGCTTGAGAAGTGAGTGCAGTCTGCTTGCACGAGTCAATTGGTCTTTATCATCATCCTGTTACCTGACTTGCTAATTAATTCAGATATAAATAACCAAGTGCTCATATGCAGAGAAACTAATGCTGGTTTGAGATATTAGGAAAAAGTAGTAAGTTTGATGTTATTTTAAAACTGGGTGGAGTTGCCGACAAACCAAATGTTGACACCTCCGAGCGCAAAGCTCAGGAGCACAAGGAACTTCCCAGGAGCAGGAGTTCCTGAGCTGGAAGGAGGGTAACTGCATTCCTACTAAGCCAAAAAACAAGCAACACAACTCCTTGGGCAGAAAGTTACAGGACAGTTCTTAAATATCTGGTTTGGGAAGCTTCTGAACTACATTGAGTTACCTTCCCGTACAGCCTAGGATAAGAGGAAATCGGGGTGAAAGGAGGATACAAACCCCCAGAAGCATTTGCTTCTATCTGTAGCCATGGTCTTCAAGGAGTCCCCTGATCACAGTCCACCCGTGCTGCCCACACATCTGATCTGCTTGTGTGACTGGTCCCTCCCCTGCTTCTGCTAAGGTCAATACACTACCTTGGAATATCTAGCCTATTTCAACTAACTGAAGTCATCTCACAGCAGAGGATGCTCACTGGAGTGGCTCAACCAGCAGGCTGGAGGAGACAGCACCAAGCAGGAGGCAGTCAGCATGTCCACAGTGGGAAACTCACCCAAAGTGAATTTCAGAGTCAGCCTATGAAAGTTCATGGAAACTTTTTTTCTCATGTTTTAAATTTGTCAGATAAAGGCTTTAAACTTTTTCTGTTAAACCATAGAAAATACCACATGATAATAACACATTGACTCAGTTTAAATAATACGCACTTGGATAAATATTATGCACTGGAAACAACTTACAACCAGGAGGAGAGAAAGCCAGCACCTGCACAGACACAACCAGAAAAGAGTAATTAAACACTTGGATTCTCTGCAAGCCCTTAGAAGGGAAATTAAGAAGTGAGTTGTGCTAACTTTCTTTTAACCCCCACCACAAAGAAAAAATTTCTTCAGATCAAAAACTTTGTTTGTTTTATGTATGAATTACAGGATGAGATCTAGTCTACCCCGTCTTAGCACTACCCTCTTGCTCCTTCGCTCTTGCACACTAAGCAAATGAAAATATTTTCTCACAGGTCTTCTCTGTAGCACTGCAAGCACTCTCAGAATCTCTACAATCTACTCTCATATTCATTTCAGCATTTCTGTAAAATCCAAGTAAATACTCCAAGGTTTTATGTTAATTCTATTCTTCCAGTTTACTGTGTCATCACAGACAACACACACAAATGAAGAGCATAGCCACCTTGGCATATGGAGACATGGAGAAATAGTAGCTCTCTAAGGACTATAAAAATGTTCATTCACATAAAACATACATTAGTCCTATGGATGATGCCAGACTTCAATAATACCGGAAGAATCTGATGAGCAGCATGAAGTATCACAGCAAGGCTTACTTTACATTGTACAATGTCTTCATTACCTTCGACTCCTCTATAAAACAGGCAACAGAAACAGATAACATCAAAGAAAAAAGATTTCTAGATAGAAACTGTATTGTAATTAAAGGCTAAATAAATCCCAGTGAACAAGTAGCGGCTATAACTGTAGAAGCAGTGGTCTCCCTTCCATTGAAAGCTAAGTGCCTCATAACTGCATGATTTAGATCTAAGATGCACAAAACCTGGGGAAGTAATTTCAGAGTTCTTGAGTCTACTATAATAAATTAGTAAAGAATATTAAAATAATTGTCAGCTACATTTGACAA
>RSEF01000006.1:4630284-4676835 GCA_003993805.1 Himantopus leucocephalus
GCAAAGGGAGGGTATGTCTGCAGGCCTGGATCAAAGCTGTGACACATATTCTTTCTGCGAAGGTTGCTCTCCCACTGCTGAGAAGTATTTTCTGAGCACTGGCTTTCCGGATGGTTTATAGCAGCGCAGAGCTAATAAACAGGAAATATGTAGCGAATCCCGAAGAGGCCTTACCTCAAAAATTATATCATCTATTCTCTCTTAAACCATTGTATAAGTCACGGGTTTTAGCTTAATAAATACAGGAAAACAAAAGAGCAAAGTGAGTGAGTGCTGTAGATTTGTTCCAATCTTGGTAAAGATAAAAATAATTTTCTGGGAATTAGCCTTGCTGCAACTTTTAAATCCAAGTGACCCTCCTCTTATTTACTTCACCATCTACTTCAGTAAGCGGAAAATATATAATCTCTCACACCTTCAAACAAACAGTAATCTGTTTTACATCATCCCAGTAAGACTCATTTTTCTGGTGAAAGCGAGGTTATAAAATTCCAACTTTGCCCATGGTTAAACACTATCAAAAGGTTAGAATATAAATAATGCTTTATGCATGCTATTAATGGGAATTCCTGGTTTTATTTAAACAACTTTTTTAATAAATATGCAACAGAAAAGGTCACCAGTGAGGAAGATAAGAGCACCGGACTCTCTCCCCTCTCCTAGGAACTTTACTTTGAAAGCAGCCCAAAATATTATGTGGAATAGATTTGGCAGGCAGAGACTGATAAAACATATCATGTTCTCACCGTGCAATCTGACGCACTGTACTTGGCAGCATCTGCCTAGCAATGGACAAAAAATAAATTAGCGCAGAGGCTAAATGACCCCAATCTCACTCAACAAATTTAATTCTTTCATATAAGGCTTGAGCTAACTGGCAGAAATATTTGCACTCAAAATCTGCATCCAACCAACTACGTGTATTATTTACATGTGTCCTGGATATGGCAAAAGAAAACTTCCTCTGCCATAAAAAGTTAATCAGTTACCGATTCCTAAATCTTCTGCATTTGCAACGACATATACCGAAAACCCATTCTTTAATAACTAATTCACATTGCACTAAAAAAGAAACCAAACCAACAAATTAAAACTCCCAATTTGTTTACTGCTTATTGTGTAAAATCCCATACCATAACGGGATTTCTATGTCTCCATACCCCATGCATGATTGTAAGCACAGCTTTAAATGAAATGGTGAACTGCCATTTAAATGTGCAGGGACTTTTAAGACGTAAGAGGTGACTAGGTACTATGTGTAAGTATCTATGAATAGAACTCATCTGACAAACTGGGAGTAGTTTCTACTTGTAGCACCGAAACTACCAGAGGGGCCATAAGTAGCATGAATAAGTTTGGGTGTTAGCTAAGAGCCCCCAACTATTGAAGGGGGGAAATATCAAAATCAGGTGATTAAGCTGTAAATAGTCTAAATCTTATTGCATATTTTCTTCAGAATCCTAGAGGCAATAGGTTTGCTACAGCTGCACTGAAAACTACAGGGGAATTGGTAGAGGGCACACTTGGGAAGACCACAGTCTCAATGGTTTCTTTTAAGGAGCATTTGATGTTAAGCACCAGCAAACAGCATCTGTCTTGTCAGGCTTTGCTACTCCATCCATTCTCTAGAAGTCCTGGGACCACCCCTTGACTTAAACTTATGTCCTGTCTTTAAAGGGTTCCAGTGGATGCAAGCAGACCAAGACACACACACAATGCCAGTGCAGGTGACCATTTTGCTCCTTGCCTTGCATAATCTCAATACTAAGCATGAAAAAGAAGAGTCTGTTGTACTTTGGACCTCATATGCACTTCTCTTCATTTCACAGTAAAGCTAAACAAGAAGTAATGAGTTCTTCAATGACATACACCTTTAACCTGGTCAAAAGTACCATGAGGTAAGAAGGCACAATTCCATAAGAGACAATCAATTACATAAAATCCTTTATTTACCTTAGTCTACATCTTCTTTAGCAACTCTAGTGAAAATCCGAATCCCCTGTAAACCATAAAGGTTTTGCTAAATCCAGGAACCTTAACTCTGTACCTCCAGGTTCTCAGACAAAGTTATCGTATCATAAATCTTCACTTTCCAACCAGTTAGATCAAGATGACAGGTATGCTAATCCTCCCTTGTGTGTCTTTTTTCAAACAACAAAAAAAAGTCATAAAAAATTAGATGTAGTTTTTGCATGTTATCTTACGGCACCATTTCCGATTCCTGTGTTAAACAGTGCTGAACAAATCAGACAGTTCGTGGGTCTACATGCTAACATTGCACCTTGCACATAGGGAGTTCAGAAAAGAACTTTGTAGACCTGATCTGTAGGTGTATGGCAGGTCCGATGTCTTCTGAAGTCAGGGTTACAGGCAGGGCACTGACTGTTCTAGTGCTGCTGTAGATTTCACATACCCTAATTTTGCTGGACTACTACTCACAGAGTTGTAAACATTGGCAAATACTATAATTTCGGCATTAGCACCCTTGTATCAACATTTACCATGCCTCATTTAAAGGATTAAAAAAAACTCCATGCCCAAACTATTGACGCTTAGTTAGTTATTGACAACTCTGACACCCGCTCTCAGAACTAATTCCACACAACCCCCTTTCCATAGGAGATTCTTTAAAAGTACTGTCAGGAGGGGAGGAATGGGGGGGGGGAGGGAAGCTTATCTTCATCGCTACAGCCAACCCTTTTGTTGTGAGGATTTTGACACAGATAAGGACTTTACTAGCTCTACTGGGAATTAAACAAATTGAGTCTAATAGGTTTTAATGTATAATGATTAGCTCATTTATAAAAGATTCTACCCAATCCTCAATTATTCAGATACGGGTCAAGATCAAGGGAGTACATCAAAACAAATCCTGCACCTGCAGAAGAATTCAGATGTTAATTAAATGAGAAACAGATCGATGTACTCTAACCTCATACAGAGATGTAGGAAGAAGCGTATTAGAATTCAGGAGAGTCGGGACATCGCCACTCCATGTAACGCTATTTCAAATAGCATCAGCTGCTTATACAGCACTTGCTGCTTCTTCCTTTACCAGGCTGCATTAAACTGAATCATGATCCGTGATTCACAGCCTATCATAGGTGGGTGACATTTGACTCTCAAGAAAACATTAATACAAGCAGTTGAGCTGTAGATTGATAAATGCATCTTATGCAGAAAAATTGAAAGAAAATTAATCATGGCACGTGTCATGTGGCATATTAGGTTGAGATTCACATGCTAGGTTAAGCTTGAGATTCAGCCCACAAGAAACAGTTCAACAATTCAGAGTTGATTGGCTTCACATTAGTCTTTCACTCTTTGTTCACTGAGGAAAAGTAAAAAAATTGAAATGGAAGAATATAGATCTTGAATAGAAGAAATTTAAGCAGAAAGGATATCAAGAATACTGGAGCTCTGATCTCATTTGGTTCCTTGATAACTAAAAAAAATTAACCTTGAGATGCAATTTCACCTTCCATATAGTCTGTGCTTCCTTTCCTTCAGCTATTTGTTTTGATTTGGAAAGGATCAAAGTTTTGTTTTTTCTAGTAAAAGACACTACCTAAATCTGAATTGTCTTTCCATATAAAAAAAAGGAAACACAATCTTCACAGATTCTGATGTTGTTGCCCAATACTCTTAAAATAGACTAACAAAAGATGAAATAAGTTGTTAAAATATGTAAATAAAGTTATATACCAATTAAAGTTATGACTCTTATTTAAGTCCCAGGTAATCTATCTGCGGGCACCTGACTTGCTTATGGACGCATACACACTGCAAAAACACTTAACTCCAGTGCAAGTAGCAGTGGGCCATGTTTGCTGAATGGCAAACACTCACATAATTATTAATCTCAAAGGGCGTTATCACATTTCTTTTAACATTTTAGTAGCAAGGTTGGAGCAGAGAAGTGATAAAAATCTTGAACAATGAGCACCAGCAGGTGTAGAGCTGTTTCAGCCAGTCGGTCCCAGGGCTGAGAGGCCCCGGAGCGGCACGGCATTCCCATGCTCAACAGCCCTGTCACACAGACACCGCTGTGCTACCCCCAGTTTTCATGGCAGCTCAGCTCAGCTCAGTTCACAGCAGGAGTTTGTTGGCTACGAAGCACGTGATCCCAGAAGCCTTGAGGCTTTCAGCAATACCAAGCTGTAGAGTAAAAAACTAAAATAAAATTAAAAAAAGATAAGAGGGCCTCAATCCTCTCCTATATTTAATTTTTCAGAAAACATTTTCTTTGCAAAACATTTACATTTCACAATGAAGATCTATCTTGTATGAAACAAAACAAACCAACCAAAAAAAAAGCCAACATACAAGGACTTTTTCCCATGAGGCTGAAAGCTACCCTGAGGATCTGGCATATCCACCTGGAGATGCTGTGACCCAGAAGAACACAACCAAAGCAGCCCTTCCCTCTGCTTCACTGACGCCTTGCACCTGGACTTAACACCAAACCTTGGAGCACCCTCTAATTCCATTAATCAGTAATTAGAAAAAAATTGTTTTAGGTTTGCCATAATATAAAAGTATAAAAGATCACCTAATGGCATAAAATTTACACTTAAAAAAATTAGTATTTAACTTTCCTGCAATTGGCAATTGACTACTGACTATGATAAAGAAAGAAAGGATCTGCTCCCTGTACATCAATGAAACAGGACTGGTTTATCAGTTAGAAAATAATCCAAGCAGAATGTCAATGTAAAAGCAAGTTTCTCCAATTGGCAGCATACGTTGCATCTCCCTAAGAACTGGAATATTAAGACGCCTTTGTGCCACGTCCTCAGTTACACAAGGGCCATTTAGTGCGCTTCGGCAACAAGAGGGGAGCTGGACAGAACAGAGCACTACAAGAGTAAGAGAGAAGCAACCCTCAGGCCTTGATAACTTCTGAGTCTTGTTTCATACCAAAATGAAGCTTCACAGTGAATTCCAAAATAAAGAAAATAAGAGGAAAGTGGTTTTTATAAATACTTATTTTGTGCAAAACCACAGACATGGTTACTCATGGTATTTCATTCATTATAGAGATTGATGAAGAACACACATTGATGATACAAGAAGAATGGCTCCTAGCTCAGGCAGGTAAAATGTGCCATCCCACATACACTCACACCCTAAAGCCAGCTGACACTCTCACCAAGAACATACTCCTTGAAGGAATTTTGAGAGCCACGGAGATGTGAAGCTAAATGGAATTTCAGGAAATTGTCTTTTTTTTTTCTAGTCATATTTCATATCCATAAGCAGCTTTTCAGGCATTATTTTCCACAGTTTAGTTTCTCAGTTGAGTAAACGTTTACTCAGATGTTGTTTTCAACTGGGATGCTACTTTAACTGTGATACATCTCAGATGTAATACTTCAGTAGTGACAGGATCAACCCTGTGCATCCTGAAGTGAAACAGAATGCTATATACATCTCTGAAAATCCAATTAAGCCTTAGTGAGGCACTAGACTTCCCTAAATCAGGCTTTTCTCCTTCATGTTTTACAATAGAAGATCATTGTTCCTATCGAAAGCAGACTTGTATCTCCATCGACCCAGCAGGCCTGCACAAGAAACCTAAATTGCCTCCTAACCAGCTCATGACCTCAGTGCCTTTTAATTATGTGGGTTTCCCTGTAGCCTTTAGTTAACGTAGACATGTGGTGTGGAAAAGGGGGAGACTACAACCCACGTAGAAGAAATACAGACAGACTGTGTATTTGAATGTACAGATCTTATATCTTACTTCTGAAACATGAACCCTACATAAATTCAGCAGTGAATATTTTCAAACTGCAGTACACCAGTTGCTAGCCAAGAACAGCCTAATTACACCACCCCTACTGCGACTACAGCGCACACTTGAGCCTAGGTAGATCATGTACCAGCAGCAGGAGGAAGAAACACCTGAAAGGAAAATATTTGGGCAACTAGCTCACGCTGAGCACTCTGGTGCTGCTGCACAGCCAGGATGCTCTCGGCGTGGTCAAATCCCACTTAAGTCTTCAGAAGGGCACTTAAAGTCTATTTGACTTCCTAACAGAAGGTGTTGGTACTTCTTTCCATTCATTCCACTTAGATTCAGACAAAACTAGCTTGTTTAAGAGGAGTGCGTGCATGGATAGGTAAGCCCAAACAAAGTACTATATTCAAATGAGAATACTCACTAGTCACAAAGGTTTTTTACTAAATTAGGGATGTTTAAGGCAAGCTGCACCTCTATTCTCTCATTATCTAGACATCTTAACTGTGTTTATTTTTGCTGCTTAAAAATCTCTTTTTTTCCTCTATATTTCCAAAGTAACATAGAGTAACGCATCAAATTAACATTTTCACTTCCCACAGCATTCTTCTGACAAACTTCTGACTGTTCAATGACTACTCTAGTTTCATTGATGTACCTTTCATTATTCTCAGAATCTTAAAGCAAAAACTCACAAATCTGTTTTTTTTGCTTTCAAATTGTCCTTATCAGCATTCTTCAAGAATAAGCCTGAAAAGTCAAATAAGTCTACCAAGGTCTACAGGTAACTGCCTTAAAAACAGATTAATATCACAGAGCAAAATTTCTCACATATACCTCCCGTTTATCCTTTTACAATGGCTGAAATCACATTCTGTTAGTTTGCAACACTGTCCTGTTGTACCTGTATTTAACAAATATTTTGTACGAAAAAAAATACTAGTAAATATTTTTAGTGATCCAAAGGTCAGATTTTCCCTCCTCCCCCCCAGTTAGGTCCTAAAAAAGAGCATGCGTTATTCTCATCAAAATCCCTGAAACGCTTTTAGGTCATGTGTTTTTCCCTTCCTTGTCCTGAGCACCAAACTTACTGTTGGGACTTCAGTTCCCCTGCTGGGTTTCCTGACTGGGGGATGTTCTGCTAACCATGGACAGATAGCCCCCTCTACCAGCAAGTGGTAGAAAATCTCCCTCATTTTAAAAAACTATTTTAATTGCAAAATCCACATCTACATTTTTTTATTATTATTATTTAGATAAACATCATTTCTCTCAATCTTTTGTGGAGATCCTTTATTCTCAAAAACTTCTAAAACATTTTGATTACATCTGTTCCCTAAGCTGTGGCAACTGCTGTTCTGAAAACGTACTCGCAGGATTTCAGCTGTCAGCGCAACGCAAGGTGGCTGTCACAGAGCACCAGTGGTGAAAAAATTCTTATAGCTTTCCCCCAGCCCAAATGCAGGCATAATATTTAAACAAAGCTGCAGATACATCAATAATGAAAATCTGGTGAACCACTTACTCTTGACTCTTATAGGAATGTTGAATGCAGAATATCCATTAGTTTCCTGACAACATGGATTATTTATAGCCAAGTCTGATAGCACCACCTATTATTATGGTTGCTCAATACTTCCTATTATATGACCCCCGGTTTCAGTCTTTTTATACTTTTGCCACCTGGGATGAATATTGCATACTGATGTCTGCCTTCAACTATTCTTGTTGAAAGTTCAACCCTTCCAGGAGCAAGGTTATTGAGAAATACAATGGTTTTGTCCATGTTTTTTGTACATGTTAGAGGAATCCAGGAATCTTACTGAAGTTTTTTGTTATCCCTTATTCTGCAGGAACTTGAACTTTGGCAGAACAGAGCCTGTGCTTTATGTTTGCGTGTAAGAAAATCCTTCAAGTACAGCCAAATTACAAGCACCTGGGGGGAGGGGAACACAAGTTTTCATATGAATGTCAAAAAAAACCCCCAAAAACACTGAAGACCTCACTGCCAGTGAACAGCTGCTCTTTATATACAAATCATCCCCACCTAATAGGCAGACATGTTCTAGCCCAAGGCTTGGGGGGCAGGAGGGGGGAGGGTTGGAGAAAAGTTTGGGTTTTTTTTTTCTGGAATGGTTGTTCTCTGGTGTCTGGAAAAAACAAGTTACCATAGCACTGGACTTGAGCACGTTGCCTGAGACCGAGAGCAGTGCTGCACTGCTAACGCTACTACTGTTTTCAGTGATGACATCAATTTATCTACTGGCAGAGAAAAGCACCTGTTTGTTACCTGCTGCTTGTACCTTGAGCAGTCTTCCCATGTTACATAGCGTTTCCTTCCAACTTGTGTCTATCTTTCTCATAACGATAAAACTGTTCAAATAGCAGAACAGCACATCTCTAACTATAAACAGAAAACTTCTGGGCTTTGGGTCAATTAAGTCATTCTTCCAGTCTGGGTCTTTTACAATTGTTGGTTTCAACGGCAATAAGGAATGAAGGTGCCAACAGCAACATTTTCTGATCCTACACTGAAGATGGCTACACTAAAGATGTTCCAGATTTGACAGAGAGGAACATCCACCCCAAAGCTGGGCAGCAGGCCTTTGTGCTGGCGACATATCACCCCCAATTACAATTTCTTTTAAAATATGTGCGTGCTTAGACTCTGCTGCCGACACACAGGTCTCAGTGAGCCAGATTTGCTTGTCAGGCACACGTAGAAAAAAAAGGAGGAATAGTTTCTGGCATAAACACTATAGAATATAAAACAACTAAGAGATCTAGTCCATCCATGGAAGCAAAAGGAAATAAGCTGTCATTCCTTTTGCAGTGATTTGATAATGCAAATCATATTTCCAGTGCAATCACAGCTCTGTCGCCTTCTGCGCCTGTAAGGCACAGAGATATATATATATATATACACTCACACAACCCATAGAGTAACTACTAGAAAATGCTGAGAGCCAAATACCACAGCCCTCTAACATTTACTTCAACTTGCAAAAGCAATCTGCAAAGAAAGTTCCAGCACAGAAAAAGGGTTAAACAGTTTTCTTTTTAGCTGCTCTCTCTCACTCTGTCTCCAAGAATCAGGCAAATAGGCTAGAGCTAAAGAATTAGATGGAAAGTCAGCACAGCCCCAAACATACCAAACTTCTGGATAGCTTAGTCAGTACATGCATATGCAGGCATGAGCAGCATGGAAGAAAACCCAGGGATGCAAAGGCATGTGGAGTGGTTTGTATATCGCACCAGGGTGACAGTAATCCACATGGGAAAGACCAGCGTGCTGTTCCCATTCGGGAGAGTAATCAGGCCACTTTTGCAATGCTGTTGGCCTGTACTGGCCTGCTGCCTATGCTGGAGTCATCCAGCTGTCAAAGCGCCATGCTGCTCCTGCTGCAGCCTTTCATTGCTGCCAGCTCCTGAATTACTGGAAAATTACTTGGTAAGATTACATGTGGGTAAAAAAAAAAAAATAATATCCCAGAATTTCCCCATCACAGATAAAAAAGGAATATTCCATTGCTATCCATGTTCTCTACCAAAGAAATTAAATTAACTCACATTACTTCATTTGTGTATCATAATTTTTAACAGCTCTTATGTTAGATAAAAATAGTGAAGTTGCCAAAGACTGCCACAGGTGCACTAAATAAATATGAAAGTTTGCACTAAATGAATGCACTAGTATGCTAGACTTTATTGCTTGTGCTGTTTTCCTCTGTCCAGTTCCATTCCAAGTGGAAACTCAGTTTTCAGCATTTCCCAAGGATTTTGGAAACTAGCAGAGGTTAAAGTAGGGAATGGAATACATGCCTCAAGCAATACAGGATTTCAATGTTTTTAACAGTTTCACCCAGAAAACCCAACAGAGGTTAGCATCCTTTTGTGACATGCTAGACAGATAAATGACAGACACAGCTTCTACCAGAGAACTTACAATCAAGACATCAGGTGTGACACAGACAACAAGGGTGGAAGAGAAGCAAGGCAGAACGAAAAGCAAAGCAACTGGAGTCAGATGAAGATATCCTTGGTCAATGATTGTTTTGCATGAGCCATTTTAGGGGAAGCTATTAAATGCTCTATGCCAATAACTACCTCTAGCCTCTTAAATAAATATGTAGCATAAACACATTCGCGATTATACCAGCACTGCACAGCAGGTACGAACCAACATTCCAGGAAGAACAGATCATAGTAGAAAAGGTATGCAGAGTTGGGGAATTTTGAGTTCCCCCTTCAGGCACACATTGGCTTACAACTTTACCTAGCATATCTCATGTACATACGTTTTGCCCTTGTATTTTCAAAGTACCTTATCAAGATGGGATCATAGAAAAAAGTTTTAAAAAAAAAGCAGACTGTCTAGATAGTCTTATCACAGGCCACATTCAGGATAGTACAGAAAACATTAAGTTCCCCAGACAAAAGCATATAAACATATCAAAAATCAATGAAGTCATATGCAGACTTTTCAAATCTTCCATGCTACTGGCAGCTCAGAGAAATCTCTCTGACACTTCTAAGTCTCTTTTCAGGAATATACCTAGGCGTAGGGTGGAAAATCAGTTAGGAACTCTGGGGAGGCACAGAAAGGACAAATAGAAAGGTAGCCGTGTGAAGGTAAAGTGTGAAGAAGAATCCAGTAGAAGGAGAGCTTCAGATTCAGCACACCTTGATAAATAACTCCTGTCAGATACAATATGCCTTCGTATCTTTTATATACATAGGAAGTTTACATATTAATGTTTGCATGATGGTAAATCGGAGGACTGCTTCATTAGATTTGAAGGAGCACTTCTCCTTAGGCCAGGCCTCTGGTTTGACTCAGATTGAATTACAAAGCTAAACAGAACAGGAAGGATCTGTGCTTCTAATTCTGTTTGATAGATCTCTTTGTCATTTTCAGATGCCAGATTGAAGATAGCCGCCTCTTCCTTGGCAAAGAACAGTGCTTTTAAGCTCCAGGCTATCAGAGAGACCAAGCGCCTACAGTACGTGCACAGACTGACAGTTGCATTAAGATGTTTCCTGCCGTTTCTTTAAAAAGTTACAGCAACCTGCTCATTACTATCCTTCTGTAGTTGGAAGTAGTTAAATTGGGTGAGATGAAGGAGAAGTCACAGCTGAAGGTGCTCTGGGCTGTAGCACAGCACAGTAACCACACATCTCTGCAGATGTGCTGACTGGGAAAGTGATCCTATGGGAATAGGAGCAAGGTTTAGCAGAGATGATGTAGAATGATTGGAAAAAGTCTTCAGGAAATTAGTTTTCTCCCATTCTTTCTAAATCTGAGGGGATTCAAAGGCACCTCATTGTCATAATTGTTTTGTGTTTAGTTATGGTTATTGAAAGCTCTTCTCCTAATTTGCTGTACAATTCTCAAATTGCTGATTAGGGAAAAAATAGACAAAATGTGAAGACAGATCTGAGAACATGTGGAGCCCATTAACAGAACAAATTCATGGCTTATTTTCTCTTATCCATGTTTAGTGTTTGTAGGGGGCTTTTGCTTTCTGCAATTTAGCAGGTGCAAGCTGAACGGATATAAAACAGACTTAAGCCAATATACACGTGTCCACACACAAAACTATCAGTTAAACTAAATGCAATGCCATCCTCACTACGGAACTTACTGTACCTCAGACACGCAGCTAAAACCCCCACAAATTCTCCCCCCTACATCATGTTTTCTAATATACTAAGCAACAAATAATTTGAAGTAAAAATAACAAAGGCAGAAGGTTTCAGGAGTTCAGGGAGTTGGTAACCAACTGCTATTCTGCTTCAGCAATAAGGGACACAGAGGTCCCTGAGGCTTACCGCCAATGAAGCCTTATAGATTTCTGATATGCAATGACAATAATAACACGTTGCTCTTGCACGGGACGTTTCCCCAGAGAGTTACACAGAAGAGAGGAAATATTAAACTTCACGGGCCCTCTAGAGGCAAGGTCAGTATTATTCCCATTTGACAAGATTTGTATAATCTAAAAGTTATTGAAATAATGATACCTAGTCCTCAGTGAGCATTTTTCAATGATCTCAAAACACTTCAGAGATAAAGTCTGTTATTCTTGTAGATAGGGAAAAAGAAAAATAGATCGTATCTACCTTCCCTCTAGTCCCACCTTTTTCCAAATCCTCACCATTGCAATAGCAGTTCAGAAGGCTGTTCTAAATTGTGATTAGTCTTTACTGTATCACTTTTCTTCCAAGTTTGCTAACCTGAACACATTCACTATCCAAGCTGATATTGCAATGCAACTTGAGGTTTCCCTTGCTTTAACAGCTGAAAAGTCATCAGCTCTAATGGAGAATTCTAGAGAGACTCAGTAAATAGCCAGGATCTCTCAGCTGGGCCAGTCAGCTCGAATTGTAACTTAGTAAACAAAAAAGCTTAAACAAACATAATTAAAATGTTTCTTTATTTGCTTCAAAGGGGTACTTAAAGAATGATACCTAGAACGTCCATGAAGTGGTATAAATAATAGTGGACAAGTAATGTAATCAGGGAATGCCCAGATTCACATCAGGTGTGGCTGGAACCACCCACGAGCACCACCACAAGCGCTGGGGGGACTTGCGACTGTAGTGGAGGCACATCAGCCACAGGGACTCAGCTGACAGCTCAGGCAGCGGCAGGGCTTTGAGACAAAGCATGGAAGCACTGGAGAGCAAGATTGGCTGGGTGATCTCCAAAGGAAGAAAAACATGGGATTGTGCTCTGCAGAGTAATTTTGTTTACTGACCTATTAATCCCTTCTTAGACTTAGACCATTCAGGGAGGAGGTTGTTGGGTTGGGTTTTTTTTTTATTGTAAAGTGTAAAGAATGTCTTGCAAAGGAGCATATTATTGGGAATTCAACCTTTCTCTAAATCATTTGGTCATTTTAAATGATGTTAGTTGTCTAATCTGGAAAAAAAAAAAATGATTTAGATGAACCAATCTGTTCTGCCCTAATCTATTTGTGGTGATTTCAACTCTTTTGTAGTACACTTAATGTCATCTTCAAGAAAAAAAAAAACCTCAATAAGGTCAATCAGCCTCCATTACAAGACCCAGAGGCTGTGATAGAGCATCTGAGATAAGGCATCAAAAATAAGTCCCAAATTTCAGCTTTACGCTTAGCTAGACCACTTAAGACCTACAGTGCAGCTCAACTTTTTCCCTTAGCTTTGTTTCTTTTAGTGAGTTTATCCGGATGGTTTTTGTAATCCAGTTGACCATGTGGCTGCACACATTGTTTCTAGCCCAAAGGGAGGGAATATGTAGCCAGATGCAGGGGAATAGATAAAGGTAAAGAACTATTAGTTTTCAGAAGAGAAATATCTACTTAGATATTCTGGAGATTTGTTTTGACCCAAAATTTGTATGGGAATTTTTTAGACATCTTCCTGGGAGATCCTGGCAATTCACACAAAGAAAAAGCAAAAGGCAGTATCATTTCACAGACCATAACTAACCCTAGCACGTAGATAGAAATCCATATAGTTACTTGTGGTTTATTACTCATACATCTTTGCAGACAAACCAGACAAGCTATATTCCCTGGAAAATAAAGGCTATTTGTCTGTGATTAGTAGCCATTTTCCTCAAGAAGTGGCTCTTGTTTAAATTTGGCTCCACCTATCGCAACAGGAGTAACTGGGAGCGTTGTTATGGAGGAGGGAATGGCAGATGTCACTTTTACACCAAGTATTTCATGATTACAGTGGGATTTGTATCTGATATGCAGTGCACACAACTTCATTTCTGACCACATTTTCCATTATTGCTTTTCCAGATTGAAATAATACACAGTTTTAAATTTCATTTAGAAAAAGTCAGGAACTACTCTAAATGGAATTTGAGAAGTTTAATCACTTAATATATCATGAGAAAGTCGGAATTCATTGGCTATATTTTCAATAATTTGGTAATCTGTTCTGCAAAGAGATTCACCAAGTACTTCAGTGGAAAAGTACACATCTTTATTACAAGTTTTCTGTAATGTGCTAGTGCACTGGGACTTGGCATGCCTGCCTTTCTCATCTAATAAAAAAAGAGATGATTCACTGATAATGGAAATGATTCCTGAAGTAAATTGCAGCCTCTGTTGTGCTTTGGTATTTGTAAGCAGTAACTGGAAACTGTTGTGGTTTTGTCATGAAAGAAGATAATAATTATGTTTTAACTCAAATACGTCTGCACAGCACATCAGTGTTTGTGAGGGGCTTTGCGATACATGCACAAGCAAACACTTCATTCAAACATAACTACTGTCCCGTGAAAGCCGGCCACAGTACCGCACTGGTGAATCAAAAGGCAAGAAAAATGCAGTGTCCTGCAAGAAGAAAGTTACTATTGGTACAGGAAGAAAGTCTGAATGGTCAGAAAAGTTATCCTTCACCTTTCTGTATTTTGGTTTTCAAATCAGTCCTTGGGAAAAATTCTGGGTTTTGTCTATTGTTTACAGTACTAATATTAAAGGCTTCAAGAGAGGAATTAGAAAACCAGCTCACTGTATTAAATGGAAGACATTAATTTGACTAAGTGTAAGTGAAACGGCGCTTGCCAGCAGGAGGGAGAGAACTCCTGCTCTGTCAGATGCCACAAGAGAATCCTCTGCCAAAACCCTCCAAAAAGATATTATGTTAAAAGCACTGCATCATCAAAAGCTCACACTGGCAAATCATCATTTCCCCTCGAACCATTTTTGTCCCAAGGACACCTTCTGCCCATGCAAGCAGTAGCTCTATATGCGTTAACCCCTTCACAGATGTCACACATGTGGGAAACAAATATCTCATAATGGGATATGGCACACTCTTAATTTCTAGATCATAGTTTCATTTAAAAACATTCAAAACTGTGGGTTTACAATCAGTACAATCTCAGAAAGTACATAGTTTGCCCATTTATTTGTGCTGAAGCTGGATCAGAATCAACACACCAGACTTACTGACATAAATTCTGATCCAACATCCAAAGTTTACAAGTAATATTTATTACGTTTCTTAAATAGAAGAATGAATCAGAATTCCTGACCATTCTGCATCTGGATTTGAATTTCATGCATCTTTTACAGTTTCCAAACAAAGCTAATGGATGCTGCTGTGACTCATATTTGCAATCACAACACATTAAAAAAATGCCCTTCAATATTAAGTGCCTGAGCTAGAGGGCAGACTGCATCCCCCGTAAACTCAATTCCTTCTTCTCCTGATGAATGCTATCACTTTCTTTATTTCACTTTTATATCATTATATCCACCTGATCGACTGAAGCCCATTTCAAACCAGATCATAACTGTGCTCCATTTTTCTTATGGAACGGCGAGAATGAACATTATGAATTAAATTCAGGCTGCATCACGCTTTAAAAATGACCTAAACACTCACATTCTGTTGTTCTCATTACCTATTTCTCCTTTTCTTTCCAACCAGTACTTTTATGAAATGTGATTTATCACAAACCAGAAGCGTGGCATACCCAAAGTTGCCCCAAATGTGCAATATAGTAAATCTCATCCTGAATAGAACGTATTTTTGCATTACCAGGCATGCACACCAACTGCTGAACAGTGTGAGAGATACACAAGGCCTACCCAAAACAAAACGCTAATAAGCCTCATCAAACCGAGTACTTGGGATTTTTTTGTCTTGTCTTTAGCATTGATTTGGTGGAAAAAAGCTCCCACTTTAAATTTTTATTGTATATATATTTATACATATAAAAATGTGTAGTTTTCCTTTTGCTTGAAACTATTTGTGATGTTGACCAAACACAGGTAATCTAAGGTATCCCATATGACCACGCTAGCAATATGAGGACAGAAAAATTAATGACATTAAAGTCAGACATTTAAAAAGCAGAATCAGAGAACTNGACATTTAAAATGCAGAATCAGAGAACTATTTCAACTGGAAAAGGCTCCTATTTAGTTCTGAGCATCTCCACGGATGGAGACTCTACCACCTCAGCAGGCACTATGTTAATGTCTGGCTACTTTCACTGTGATTTTTTTTTCCCCCCCACCTTAATATCTCACAGGATTTTCCCTAGTTGCCATCTGCATCTGCTGCCTCTCATCTCGCTCCACCTTCCCTGCANGCTGCCTCTCATCTCGCTCCACCTTCCCTGCGCCCTCCCACTGGGTATGCTCCAGCCCTGCGGACGAGCCAGAGCACCACCCCAGCCCACCAGCAGTGCCCCACAGCCGGGCTGTCCGCAACACCTGCATGGCTTAATCCATCCTACAGCAACGCAGCACTGACTATAAAGTATCTTGTGAGTCAGACACTCTTCTGCCTTTCTCTGCTTTCTTTTATATACAGTCCTCACTGTCAGCACCTAACCTGGTTGTAGATATTTGAATATATTAATCCTGCAGGAATAAGAAGAATTTATCTGGCACAGGCCCAGAAGTTCAAGCGTGTATCAGCTTCTGAATCTGAACCACTCGTCTGTATTGACAACTTCTAACAAGATTTAAATTATAAAATTGGACTCCCTCCTAAGTATCTCAAGCATTTTTTTCCTAAAAATCAACCCTAGAACAAAGAGGCTGTGCTATAAATTGGTAGAATTATGCTAAAAATTAGACCAGCAAATATTTCCAAGCCTTTGAGAAAACTTTTTATTAAAACCTCAATTTTAAAGATTATTTAAGAAAATCTTTATTTATCATTCTTGTTCAGGTTAGAGGGTCAGCTCTGATATCTTCTCTGAACTGCCTTTTCTATTTCTACCTCAAATTTCATTATATCACAGAGGCCAGATGCAGAGCAGATGTTATCGGGCAAAAATCAACCAACTCCATCAGTGAAGAAGTTGCTTGTGCTTCCTACATGACTGAATTTAGCTCCTTAAGCTCTCACTGGCAAAAAATTGATGGTGCTGTCTGCCCATCGCAGCCAGACAGAACTGTCCTACTGTGGAGACACTGAGGACCATCGGATTTCCCGCAGCGGGAACAATCTGCCCTGGATCTCCACGTGGTCAGCAGCATGCCATTAGAGCCACTTAGGATAACGAGCCCTGTATAAACAGATTATCTAACAGAAAATTTTTGCCAAAATTGCTTCATCTTCTCCAATATACAGTTCTAATGTTGTTTCAGTACTGCAGAAAGTGAATAAAAATATATAAGAAGCAAATCTCAACTCTTTGAATAAGTAGCATTTATTATGTAAAATAATATTCCAATACATAACTCAGCCTTTGTAACTCTGACAGTAAGTATTTTATAGGTCTGGTATTTGATAGTAAGGGAAGTACTAAACACGTGAGAACATCGGCATAGCATAAGTGAGGATTTTGTACAACAGGAATTCCTCTGAATTTTTCCAGTAGAAATACAGCTTTCCATATGGTCCACTTGAACCGGCCCAGCCCTTACAACATGCAGTACTGAAAACAAACTCAATTGCTAAAACAGCTGTACTCCAGCTTTCATTAACGCGCTCACCCAAGTCAGTTGTACTGTATTGTTTATCAGCATCTCCACAAAACCTCAGTGGAAAATACAGGTCTATCCACATTTGTTAAAACGCACCAGCCTTTCCATGAAGCCGTGGGGGGATGCTCTCCCCTAGAAGACTGCAGGGCTCACCTTGGCCCCGCCACCGCTCCCACGCCAGCTCCAATGCCCTCGATGGGCCAAGTGGCAGCACCACTTCCCTGCTGTCCAAAACCTCACCTGTCCCTCTGCTAACCCCACATCTGCACCAATACAGCTATTCGTGGGGTTGCAAAGGGCTGCAAAGCTAACAAAATAACCTAGTTTGAAAATAAACAGCTCAAGAGGGCAGTGACCTGCAGGAAAAGTGGCTGAGAAGCAGGAGAGTGGGATTGTTCCTTTTGCACGTGAGAAAAATGTAAGCAAATCAATGCCGTCGTGCTAAGTCAGCCAAGCCCAGCTCAACAGAAATGGGTTAAAAAGCACTCAGATTATCAACACCCCAGAGAAGAATATCTGCAGCTCTACTGAAAAGCACGTAAACCGAGTGCACCCTCTGTTCAAAAAACGTATCTGAACTAAAGCCTTAAAATCCCAAAAGCCATAAAATTTAAAAAATGAGTTAAAAACTCATTTTAAAATCATTAAAACTCATCATTAAAAACATAATCCCAGAATTAAAAACCTAGGTTAGATGTAAGTATATTTAGAATTGTGGCTGTCTTAAATATACACTGTAACGTTGATTAGAGGCTGTAAAGAAACATCATTAGAAGGTTTTTGAAGCACTTGAGAGCCTCAAACAAATGCAGATGGATTTTTCATTAGGAAAAAAAATGAAAAAATAACAATATCAACTTTTGACCAGCATTTTTCAAATTTGCATCCACACTGGAAAATTATGTTGATTCAAAAAAGAGACGAAAAAAGGGGAAGATGTCAAAGTTCTGCTGCAATATTTTCAAAATGAAAAACAAGCATTGTTTTAAGGCCAAATTTACTTCATTTTCAACACTTGGAAATTAAAATAGTATAAAATATTCAGGTTTGGAGTAAATGAAATAAATATATTACTAGTTTTCACTACACCTTGCATTTTAAATCCTTTCGTGTCAGTTGTAAAAAATGTTCTGTTAACATGTTTTACTGGCAAGGAGGGAAGATCCCAAATGATTATTTTCCACATACAAGGAGCAGTTATTTGCAGTATACCTGGCCAAAACTTATCCTTCCCCACCATTCAACCAAAATTTTCAACTTCCTGCATACTCACACGATTTCACATAAACACATCACCGAAAAATATAGAAAACACCTTAATTTTAGGCATTGATACAAATATGACCTGGGTATTAAAGCATAACAAAACTGACGAATGGAAACAGAGGAAGCATAAAGCATTCTCAGATGTATTCTGTACTTTTACTGCTCTACAGAATGAAAGCAAGGCCCAGGTCTATAAACTCTCATCCAGACGATGTTCTCAAATCAAGGGCAATTTTTTTTTCCTTTAATTTCAACAGGAACAAGCCTAGAGCTGAACAAAATTAGAAATTATGGACTTGATGTAGATAAAGTTATCTAGCAGCTGTTACATGGAAAATTATAACAGATTATCGCAGTGGCACCCAGTGGCCTTAAAATCCTTGAATTTATTAGAACATTATGAAGAGATAAGAATTGCAGTCAGAGCCTTGGAAATTACATTTAGACACAGCAAACATTAGGTAGTCTGAGTCCCTACCATGTGTTTCCCACTCCCTTTCAAAGTAGAAAAAGAAAAAAAAAGAAGACTTAAAGATTTACATCCACTTCTCGGATGGCCTAAATGGCCAAAGCTCCACAGAAGCCAACGAAACCACACTGACATACGCAGCCAGCACATACACTGGAAATGCTCTATTTGCTTTCTGAATGTTTTCAGTTTTAGTAAAAAGCTACAGTATAAGGTACCATGTTCTGTGAGCTATGTTAAATGAACCAAGTTTGGGACTGTTTTATTTTGTCAGTATGAAAATGAAGTGTGATCTAAAAGAAAAAACCAAATTGAATTAAAAACATATAGTATTAGAGCAGAGTTCATACATGTCCTACCAATGAAAATATGGGACACAGAGCTCTTCTACCACTCTCATTACCATACATGGCTAATAAGGAGCCCTCGGACAAAGTATTTGTGTATTCCACCACTCAAAGTAGAAAATTCCATTTTGCCATCCAGGCTACTGTGTGGTATTCACCCATATGGCAGACAGCTGGGGAGGGTAACATCTTAAACCACTGCTGCTGAATTCACTAAACCTGACAGCCCTGTGTTCGCAGTATGTAGAACATGGAAGATAATTCTTTCTTTCCTTCGACTGTCTGCATGGATTATAAATCCTTCACGGTAGATTTTTGCTCAGAGTGTCTCTCTCTATTAAAAAAAACACAACAAACAAAAAACCCCCAAAACAAACAAACAAAACCCCCCCAAAACAAACCAACCCTGCTCACATAGTGGGATAAGGCCTGCAGGACCATTCTGGTTTCTGGGCATCAAACTCCAGCTACTGAGATAAAGCGTAGTTACGTTAATCTTCCTTATTTCAAATAAGAGGTGCAGATTCCTGTTTGACTGCCTGGACATGGGCTTTTGCACACATGTACTGAACACGGCTGCTGCAAGTCCCCATGAGATAACACAGTTCTTTGACAAAAAAACAACAAAAAAAAACCCAAAACATGTGCAAAGTAAGCATAACAGGCAGATAACACCTAATGAAAAATTTTCCAGAAACACCAGAGAGAAAAGTATGCAGAATCTATTTAATCCAAACAGAAATCTTTGCTAGAATTAGTCTAGGCCCTTATTATCTTATATAGTTGCCCTGTTACCTGCCGTGTTTCTGTTACCATCGATAGCAGAAGCCATATGACACCATTCTCATTGCCACATCATTATCTGTTGCAGCAGAAATGCAGCAATAAGCAAACAAACAACAAACCATCCCTACTTTTTTTTTTTTGGACAACACCTCTACAGAGGGAAGCAAAAAAAAAAAAAACACAGAGAAGAGCCCCAAAGCAATTTAGTCAATGAATATGACTGCTATCAGTTACTGCATGGGAAATGTTGTGGGAAGTTTCCTGGCCTGTTTATAGATGCGTGTGTTTGTTTTTACAAGGTTCTCCTCTAAGAACAAAACACTAGCAAGCCTTGTGTCTCCCTGTAGAGTTGATTATATTAGATCATTTTATCTTACTGACGGAGGGGAGAGACAGGCTGGGCGTGATGAATGGCTATTGTTATAGCCTACCTGACCACCCTGGCGCCCACCCAGGCACGCAGCCTGATGGCAATCAGGTAGCCTGACTCACATGATATTTGACAAAGGATAGGTCAAGATCCTCCCCATCTGTTATCAGGAAAAGCCTTCTGTCTACTTGCAGCAATACTGCAGTGTTATATTTACCACTGAAAAAATGCATGGAAATAAGACATGCAGTTTATGGGTTTCCCTGCTATTGTATTTACATGATTAAAAAAGAAAAGAAAGCACTTGCACTGGAATAAGTGGCAGCCCTCTTCTGTACAGCACAGCCCAGAGAACACGTTTAAAATGGACAGTATTGTTTATCATCACCAACATAGTTGAATGCATACACCTATGGTTAGCCACCCATATCTATGCTTAGCTGCCTAAACTACAAGCCTGCTATAAAACTTAGGTAGAATTGACTCACAAGGAAAATTTTAGAAGATACCACAGGATTTAATAACACAAATCCCAGTATTTGGCTCTATCCGATATATGTAGCTGCCTATTCAAAACAGAAACGGGAACATTTCTGTTGCGAGAGAAGAAATTCCAGGAACTGAAATATGGAACTGCACACAGGGAATTACTAATACATCAAGTAAAAACCTTCTCCTACCTCTAATGACATGAAAAAAAAAATACAGAATAAGCAGTGAGTGCATCTGTAAGACCAAGCAGTATTTCAGTTTTGGATCTTCCAACCTGAATATCCAGGGACATCTAAGTTTTCCAACTGCAACAATAACCCTGCACCCTCGTAGAAAAAGTACTGAAGTACTGGACCAGATCTTCAAACAGTCTAGCTCATGCATTTCCATTTATTCACATAACCTGTGATTTAAATTATAAAAAGAGCACTTTCCACATTCAGAAGTAGAGTCACATCTAGCTGATACGTGTTACGGCAGTATTAATACTACTCAGTGTGGGAACTGCATGCTTCCAGGCAACTTTTCTTGCCTTCCTTAGAAAATAAGGTAAACTTTTTATGTATAGGCATCGTCATTTGTCAATTTACCAATTTTAGCAGAAAGCAATTTATTGCAATAATTAATATCCATTAATAATTTATTACCAAGGATAATAATTATTTCTTTTTCTGTAGAGAGTTATTCTTGGTAGATTAGGCAGGCACGTACTTTCCTACTGTTAAAGCTGGCCTCGTTGCTAGGCAGCAAACAAGAACAACACCACACACTTTGGACGATCTCACCAAATAAATTATCATCCAGTTTTTTTTTTTTTGGCCTGATCCCAATACTGCTATTTCTCTTTAAGAGTTTTGTAGGTGCTTTGGACTTTGTTCATTTATAACTTGAGGGTCTCGTTTTCTTATTATTCCACAAAGCCACATACAACTATTTCCTGTCTCTGCAGGCTGAGGACAAAGCTGATCAGCTGCCGAGTTCTATGGCTAGTGAGCTCAGCCAACAAGCACTGTCAGTTCATCAACTGTAGCGCGCACAGTCACAACCACACATAATGTCAATGGACAACTTTCAGCAAGGCTAAAATCCCCCACAAAAGCACGCGGTAGCCAGGCAGGCTGAAGCATACTAGGACCTGAGCGCAAAGCTTGCTTCTTATATCACTGCTGGATCACCAAAAGCCCAATTCTCAACCCTTACACAGCCAACAGCTGAATTTAGTAAAAGTCAGGGATGAGACTGGACCTTATTTCAGTATATGATTGCACAGATGCTTCCAGAAGTTACATATTGTAATTATACTGCACCACATGATGTAGGTGCTTAAGTATGTTGTAGCAGCTACTTGAGTATTGTATCGTAAGAGCGCTCCAGTATGACAAATGGAGTAAATCATCTCTAGCACAAACGGTAATGTGGCACATCTNAAGTATGTTGTAGCAGCTACTTGAGTATTGTATCGTAAGAGCGCCCCAGTATGACAAACGGAGTAAATCATCTCTAGCACAAACGGTAATGTGACACATCCGCAGAGTTCTCCAACACAGCTATATTGCCCTTTAACAAATTATTAGACAGTTAAGAGAAAAATAACTTCTGGCAAAGTCCATAGTGATAGACAGCACGGCGGATAAACTTCCTTGTCATTTGCTACTGACTATCATGCAGTTTGGCTCGGTAAGAAGTGGTAGATTTCAATGAGGACCTCAAATCCATTGAACCTCCTTGAACAGAGCTTTTCTTTATTTCATTTCTTTTCATTTCTGTTGTTGAAGCTGAAGCAAATCCCCATGGCTACAACACCAGAAAGTGACATATTATTGAGAAAACTTCCCCTTTTCCATGCAATGCAACGTGAGGCATGGTATCACCTCTGAATACTGGACAACAGTAGCTTTTGAGCATTGGTGCAGTCCTTTGCGTTTGTGCCAAGTAGACCATAGGTCCTCAGATCAAAGGAGGAATGTTCTACACCTACTTTGCACTTTGTAGGTGAACACATAGTGCCTCAGGCAATGGAGAAGTGCAAACCCATCCAGCCAATAAACATGAAAGACCTAAGAAACTTAAATAGGTAGGGATAGAGAACCACAAGAAAATGGGTAAAAACACCTCTTGTAAATCCAAATTACTTAATATCAGAAAGTATATTTGTTATACAATTAACATTCATACACAATCCATAAATCTGCCCTTAATTACCATAATCCTGTGAAAAGACATTGAAGACTGATTATACAAACCTTTCTCCTAATATTTTCTACTGTAACAAAAACCTAAGGCCCATTTTATGTATCATAAATCATATATGCCACTTTACAAGTATCCTCACAATTTTACTGCATTCAGCATGGCAATTTCTGCAGTTAGGGAAAGAAAATCACCATTTTTCAAATCATGAACTGAGGTAACATGATTTCAGATCCATAATTATACAGAAAATGGGTAATTATAACAAAACAGGGAACCAAACATTAGTCCCTTAACATCTAGATTTTTAACATCAAAACCTATATAAGTCTAGAACATAGAATATGGCAACAGAAGGGAAAAAGGCTTCAAACTAAGCACTGTCTGATCTTACCCTAGCAAAACAACACTCCAATCCGATGCAACTAGGTTTCACTCTGCCACCAGCATCTAACTGAAAAGATTGCTGCAAAATTCTGTGTTCCTCTCCCATTCCTTCATTTCAGAGCATTTCAATTTGGATAAAGTAAGATTTACGAGAAGCGCTGATTTTTTTCACTGAAAGACCTAAAAAGATTGTTTGCCAAGGTTCAGAAAAATGGTAGCCAAAGTTGTCATCATCTGCTCTGGCTCTAGAAACAGCAACAATTCTATGAAAAAGTCTACCGAGAAATTCCGATAGTCGAATAAAACAGAAATCCCAAAGTAGTTAGCTAGAGCATCCCACAGCAATCAAATTAATATATCTGAGGTCACACTTTCCTGTTAGGTTCAATCTGAGGGACCTGCAGACCACTGCAGAAAGAGGCTAAATTCCTTTTTTCTGACCACTCTGCTGCTTCTCTTGCATCAGATTTGACAATCAAGTAGCTAGAGAGCAAATCTGTTCAATAGAAAGCTGGTCTACCAGGTACTAGCTCACCAAAAAATAACAATGAAAGAACAGTTTTCTCTCAGTAGAAGGCATCTTGAAGCTTGACTTAACTGCTCCAGCATTAGAGTGGGTGAAGGAGATTGCAGGAGTACACTCAGACTCAGCAAAAGGTGTTTCACAACACAGTGGTCCAGCTGAACTCCACTCAGTGACAAAATTAAGTCACACCACGGATGTAAATTTGATACAAGGGCGAAAAAAGGAATGAGTAACAGGAAAACTGCTGCTCAGCAGAAGTCCACAGGCACATATGTGCCTTCCAGATACCAGTGGAAAACTCTGAGTTTATGTCTGTCCAGCATTACAGCAATTCATACACCCAGCCTTGACTGACTATTTCTTTAGTAACAGCAAAAAGAAATTTCTGAATCAATGCTTACAAAGGTGGGCTTAGTGAAGAGTAAAATTGTAGCCCTCAGTTCTGCTAAAACCATTCTGTTATTTCATGTTTCAATTAATAATAGGACTATGTTCTTATTAAAGTAGATGTTTATAGCTATTGCCAACACTTTTTTTGAAAGGCTGTAATTCTCCTTCGCTTATCCTCTGCACAAGATGAGATTTTATGGCCACCAAGGTAGCTAATCATGCCCAGCTAGTTGGACAGTAATGCAGTTTTCATGTTATTCATGCTCCACGTTTGCTCAATTCAGATGGGAACAAATCCATGACTTGAGATAAGGCAGCATCGGCCTGGCTAATACTTGGTACAGATCCCAGACTTTAGTTGCCCCAAGAAGACATGCTGTGAAAATCTGCAACAAAACGCTTTCAGATGGAAAGAACTGCATCTGCAGTTCTGATAAAATATGGAAATGAGGACTGATGTATGATGTACAGAGAGCTTCTGCACTCATACAGACAAAGGTCGTGTTAGTGCAGCTGAGTAAGTCACACAGTACTTGTACTGGGAATAGTGTCTGTACGGTAACAGTGCAAAGCAGCTATTATGGACAACAGCACAATGTACGGGCAGGTATGGTACGCAGCTTATTAAACTACGTGACTCATAATAAGCACAAGCCTCCAAAGACAGCTTTGGACTTAAATAGCAAGTCCTGCATAACTTCACTGGTTTTTGGTTTTGGGGTGGTTTTTTTTTTTCCTTCTTTCAGGAAAATAATTGTTGACGGCTTATTCTTAGAATTGAGTTGCATTCACATAAAAGTAAAGTGGGGAAATGAAGTGTTCACATTTATTTTTGTTCAAAGTCATATCTTTTATAATGCGAGTCTTGATCTGGGATTGAGAAAATGCTGAAGTAAAATACAAAGATCGACAATCATGTTTATATTTAAAGTTTACTACTGTTTCTTGGGGCACTTCCCACCAGATAAAAAGGTTTCTAATTATGCTCTCAACTGAGGCTTACACATCCTCTGCTTCTGGAGTGCTTTTGGCTTTGCATTGACAGTCTGGGTCCCCACGGGAGAATCAGAGATAATTATTCCATCACACACAGCCAAACACTTAGCAAACATCAAATTACGATGCAGCCCAACCAAAGCAAGGGGTGTGAGGCAACTCAAGTGACAGATATACACAGCCACAGCCAACAACAGTGTAGGCAAACATATAACCCCTTATTCTTAACTAATAAACATATGTCCAAATATATACCTGCGATGACCGACACATTTATACTTAACTATTGAGGCAGCATGTGATAATCTTGCTATTTAAAGTACTAGTTTACACATATTCTATCTATACAGAGTAGATCAAAACTTGCATCTCACTAGAAATGCATATTCACAGTGAGCTTTGAAGATATTAATACCTAAATTACCACACCTGCCCTCACAGCCACCCTCCCCCAAAAAAAGTCATTAAAAAAATTACTTCAAAATCTCCAAATGGGTTGTTTGAAGCTTACATTACTCGNATTATTATACTCACTGCAGATGAAAAATATTATTATTCATTTGTGGTCCCCACTCACACCACAAAATTTTAAACACCCACCAACACCACACCCAAAATCTTCTGTTTCAGCAAATTGATGTACTGGTTAAACCCTTCAGTGGACACCTACATGCTAATGAAAACAATGCTATGCCAAATTAGTAATGTCATTTCAAAAGAAGATTGCCCAGCGACAGAAATAAGTGCACATTCAATTGTCTAGTTTGCTTAGAAATTAGCCTATGTGTCCAGCGTCTGCTCCACACCTAATAAGCAAGGTTTTTACCCCTTTGGTTGACACGACTCTTACTAATGCTTAAAAGCATGCTTCCTACTTCATCTATATAATTTAATTTGCAAGATATTTGATAACATATGGCACAGGAAAAGTAGAATATACTATTCATATCTTTTTTTCTGGATCTATTACGATTCAAAAAAAGTTAATTATCACAAGCCTAAACTCTACAGTGCTGGCTGTAACCAAATATTCCCTTTGAGGAATTTACAGGAAGTAGTATGCTTTTGAAATAATTATATGTATAAATAATGGTCAGAGACGTGACATTATAATATTCTGCCTCGTTGTTTTCCATGTATTAGTTTAAGAACCTGAGTTTCTATAGGGAAAAGTCAAAGCTGCAAACACCTATACTTTAAATTACATATTTTGATTTAATTTAACTTAAAGGTGAGGGAAAAATAGAAAAAAAAATGCAACAATGGTCAGACTACTACCGTATGATAAGATAGTTTGATTCAGTCTGTCCACACTACATAGCATCTGATGGCAGTCTCTTTACCAGAGTTATAAAACATGCTAACAGTGCTATTAAGCTTACCTATACTGTCTTCCAACACAGATAAAAACTTTACCTATACCAAACGCACTTGTCACAGCTGCATTTTGTACGTGCCTAGTGCTAAGTTTCAAAAAAAAAAAAAAACCTGCAGAAAAGATCCATATAATAGAGAAACAGACACTCCTTTGCAACCTGGGAAGATCCAGATGGTCCTCCTGTTAGGAGGAGACATCACCAAGTAAGGTAATAAGGTAGAGAGACATGTCAGCTTATAAAAGAAACAGTGCCCCTCCAAGAACATCAGGGCATACCAAAAATAGTGGCTAGAGCTGGAGAATAATTGATCAAAAACCATTCCAATGATAATTGGGTAGTTACAGGATAACTGGTAGCATACAGCTACCAGTGGCAGAGAAACAGGGAGGAAATAAATGGTTAAATCACAGCCAAGCAACAGAGGTGATATTTGACTGAACCACAGAAGTAAAGAGAGGACACGAAGTTTAAATCAGAAAAGCCTCAAGGAGCTCAGAAGGACTAACAAGAGTCTTCTAAGAAAAAAAAATAGACAAAACGTACTATGAAAGCATGCCCAGCTGCCAGAACCGAGAGGACAGCAGCTCTTCTGGAGTTCCAGGTACCTTACTGGTTTCTACACTAATTTAACACCCAGGACAAAGGCATAACAGCCAACTGATAGCTCAACAAAAACCTTTTCTTCAGTATCCAGAGATAATCAAGCAGTAAAGTAAGCAATGTTATAAAATAAGGAAATAAAATTGGAATATCAAGTTTCACAGAATGGAAAATTATTATTATTGTCTTCTAATGCTAAGCCCTCATGCTGCTTCAACAGATTTCTGGCATGCCTCAGTCAAAGTAACTGCAAATATTACTTGATGTGTTTCATAGCATTTGTTCGGGAACAAAAGGGCATTCAATAAAACTGAAAATATAACAAGAAATATTTCTCTGGAAACTCTAAATAAATCCAGAGACCCCACTGATAAACAACAGCTGACAAAAAAATTAATGGAATTGAAAACAAAGTTGAGCTTCAAGATCTTTCAGAATTATCACATTTATTCAACCACTATTTACCAGTATGCTTCATACCAATACTTTAACAAATAGAAATTTTCAGTTTACTCCATGCCTCAGAGATTAGAAAAAGGTAGTTTTAGAGTATTATTGTTATTTCTTAACGGAAATCAGTTTTTCAACCGCTTAAAGTTAGCTCCAGTTAACAACATAAGCTTACTAAGTTTCAACAAACCTAGCTGTCTATAATTTCTATTAGCTCAAAAAAAAACAAGGATCATTATAGTTAAGTTTCCAGTGGTTACCTCATTTTCTCCTCCACTTGTTTTAAGTAGGCTCTATTTTTTTAAATTATTATTTATTTATAATACTTAGTTCTGTACCCTCTAGAGTAGAAAGCGGTCACGAGGTCTTCAGACTATTAATTTACACTAATATGCCCAAAACGCATGTTTACAGAACACGGAGACTTTGAACAGATTAAAATGCATCCAAATTAATCATTCTTCTCCTTTGAGTTATTTCTATGGCCAAAATATTTTATGTTCCATTCCTATGTATTTCCTAATCCTTTATGATCTATTTTGTCCCAGTGGAACACAGGTGTTTTGCTGAGATCTAATGCAAATAGATCTCACAAAATATGACTAAATACTGTGAATTAGTAATTCAACATAACAAGAAAATTTAGATAACACATTATAAAACCTATTGCAGATAATATTCAACCATAGCTTTAACCTTTTATATGAAGATATAAAACTACTGTATACTTTAACAGGAAGTACACTTTAACCTCAAAACAAGTATCCTTAACTTGTCCACCTGCTCTCTTTGTCTCACTCTTTGCAAATAGCACTTCCTGATAAAAAAAAAAGAAAACAAAGACGCGGTTTTGCTACATGACTTCCAGGAGTATCTCTAGATCAATTAGTATTTGCATTATCATTTCAGGAAGTGATATATAACCCCAGCCACCTTTTGAGCTGTCTCTTGGAGAGCCTACATTCAGACCCTTTTATCCCTCTGTCAACTCAAATTTGTCTGCTTGTGAAGTTACTGGAAAGGATGACTCAACATTAATTTCCATTACAGCAGAGTGAAAATCCATTCATAAATATTGCCTCTGACAGACTTCACTTTGCTTCTTGAAGCCGACCTTGATTAACTGGTACTCACGCAGTATTCCAAAGAAAAAGCATCAAGACCTTGCAACATTGCTTTAACTCAATACACAGTCTTTCAGAGAAAACAGAAAAAAAATGCCTTTTTTCACATAAAAAAAATCCAACCAAGGTTTCATTATATTAAGGCAATTTCCAGCAATCATGCCATCTCCCTAATATCCTTTTGTGTAATCATCGAAGGAGTACTGGAGGTGCACTAAAAGACAAGATTTCATTCATTTTGAGGTGCATCCAATTGAATCTTAAAAGACCATTATCAGTTTTTTTTTCTTTGTGAATGCCTGTAGAAATGTATCCAATCAGATTTCAAGCATTCATAAGTTATTTAAATCCTAATATAAATATAGCTTGATGGAAGTGAAGTTATTCTAAGAATCAGTTTAAGGGTATACAGTACACTGCTCCCTGAAATGTAGAACAACTCCGAAAAAACACATAATACCCATACAACAAGCACTATATAGACACATGATTCCAACAAAATGAACATGAAGTCCTTCCACATGCAATTAACGATGGGACAGCAGATGGTAAGTGAGGTTAGCTTTCCTGTACCATTAGCATCTTTTCCCTGATTGTCGTAGTGCCTCAGGGTCCCATCCAGTAAGATAAGGTGAGGGACAAAGACAAGGAGAGACTGAGGTCCAAGTCTGAAAGTACCTAGAAGCATAAGGATCATTGATTACCAAACTCACTGCGGGGGTGGGGGGGAGGGCTCAGGCTTTTAGTTCTTTTCAGAATCAGGCCTAAATGATTTTCCAAAGTGGCAAAGAAAGTTTGAGGGAATGAACTCCCACTTCTATCTTCTGTGCCAGCACAATCACCCTTTGGTTCGTTTTTTCATTTTGTCTTCATCTTTTGAAGTGCCACAAGTGCCAGAAGACAATGAAGCTAAGCACACCTCTTCCAAACAGCAAATCACAGGGATGGTTTTGGTGGGACTGTCAACTACAAAATTCACTCTACTCAGTCCTAGCATATAGGGCAAGATAAATACCATTCAGATGATCTGTAAAAGGCAGTTCAAAAAAGGCCACCAACTTTAAAAAGGCATCCACTTTTTGAAAATAAATATAAACTCAGGTACCATGCTGTCTCCATGGTTTGACTTTTCAAGTTTATTCACATCACAGTTAGTTACCTGAATTGGATTATGTATTGTACCCCCTTCCAGCATAGCCAGACTATAATAAAGAGCTTTTAACGCCAACCATGAGGCAATCCCCTCTGGAGTCATAGTGGTATTGTACCGCGCTTAGGTTCTGCCCAAAAAGTTCACAGATACCTTGCAGCTATTAACATATTTTTTTAATATGAGCTTTATCTATTTAAAAACTAAACACAAGATGTTTTCATGAGTCCATACAAAATAAAAAACACTAGAGTACAAGGACAACATGCTTTGAGCTAATTGCAAATAGATCTAAAAAGCCCTTTGTTCTAATTTAGCTATAAAATCTATTTCCCAAGCCTCCAAATTTCAGTCGGGTGATATTTTCTGTTGAGATACTTCCTCTGTGTAAAGTCAATAGTCACTAAAAGCAACTCCTGGTATTGCCAGAACAGCTATTGAGGAGCAGTGGAAGAGCCTGCTGTGGTTCAGGCTTTCTCTCCAACCTCGGACTGGGTGTTTGTTCTGGAGGGGGTTAAGCCCCACTGCTGCAAATGAGCTGGAACGCCGCACATATTTTGTCTCCTGTAGCAGAGAACAGCTGTCCACCAAGAACATTAAGGAAAGCTGCTAATCCCAACACTTACAGCAAATTAAGCCATCAGATTGACTACAAAATGTTGGAGTTGGCAGCATGGGCCCTGCATCCCCCCCATGGCAGTTTCTATGGCTCCAGTGGCTGCATTGCATCTCAGAGAGCTCCCACACCTGCTTCATCTTTCTCCCATGGCCCTTCCTTGGATAACTGTGCTGACACATCCCAGCCTCCCTGGCTGCTCTCCTTAACAGTGGCCTGGTGCACTGCAGGGGCCAGGGGCTCCCCGGGCTGGCAGGGCAGCATGTGTCCCACCGCCCCAGCCAGGGAACAGGGTACCCCAGGCCTGAGCACCTCCCTGGGGACAGGTCGAGGCCAGGCCAGCAGCCCAACAGTGTGCCTCGCTCAACAGGGCCCCTACTTCTCCACCTTGGCACCCCTCTGCCAGTGTTGCTGTCCTAATTTAATTCACTGTGACCACTACTCAGTCTAAAAGCCGCAGCAGAGGCACAGACTCCTGCACAGAGCAGCCTCCCCTCGCTCTGGCTGCAGAGGGAAGCGCTCAAGGAAGCAATTGCTGGAGCTTCCATCTTTCTGGATTGTTTTGTTTGGCTGGTTTATGGGATGAGCATACACAAGGTGCCCTATTGTAAGGAGCAGCTTAGATTTTCCTGCCTATGCGATATCCACCCTTTTCCATCCACATGGTCTCCTCCACCACCTTCTCTCAATCTGAAGGTCAGCACTAGTACTCTGCAAACAAACTCACTTTCTTACAGCCTAGGATTTAGCTCCTACACAAATTCAACTGAACTGCGTTCTCCGTTTCTAAAAAACATCCTAGTGGCCTTGTAAAAAGCACCTTTCACTCAAGGCAGTTTGTGCTCAATCCAGCTGTCACAGGATGCCGTTGGTTTTCTAGCAGTCCTCATGCTCCTAAAATGCCTACTTTATCAAGGCAGTACCCACCCCCTTAAGGCACTTTTGTTCTTCTGCACTTGTAATATTCATGGGCAGAAAGACATAACTTATTTTTCTGTAAATACAAATTTTCCTTTTTTCTTTTAATTCTTAATGCAATTCCTTGCTGATTTATCAGACACTTCGTCCATGATCTTTTCCTGCGTCTATTTTAGCTCCATTGTGTATTCTGCTTTTTGTGGGAAGCGGAGCCAACAACATCCTTAACAGAGATCTCTATCCAATTTTCACGCTCTTTGATTCCAATTGCCTTTCTGCCAGCCAGCAGCCATACCACAAGAACCAACTTTTTACCATGAAATATCTTGATTGTCTTCAGATAATTCAACCCGAGAATATAAATGCCTCTTTGAACAATTCAGCAACTATGATGTAATATCTTCATTAGTGAATCTATGGAGGGGTTTCCTTCAGTTTGTTTACAGGAGTATGCTGGAAGGTAAACCCCTTTGACAATGTATTTTAAAAACATTGATTGCTGAGCCACAATGTTTTCTTCCCAAGTAATATCCAGTGACACAACCGATATTTTTGCTTGGCCATGAAAAAAAGGCCAATAAGTCAATTGAATAATATCATTTTCCTCTCCTCTTTCCCCAGATTGGTGCGTGCCTCTCCTAGAAAAATCCAGATCCCTTCCCATGCAACACTGGCCTCAAGAAAACAGCACAAATTCAGCCACTTGTTCAACTCTGATTTCCAACTGATAGAAACAGAAGCCATACTGGTGCTTTTCAAAGCCTTGCTGAAGCTTACCAGCATTCAGTCTTCTTCAGGAATTTATCCAACAGAGAAAATCTCTCAGCATCTAACAGAAGAGACATTTCACAGATGTTAGTCAATTGATTAACTACGCAGTTGCAATGTAATAGCCCCATACATGCAATCGGGGAATTGTAACTTGCAGCTCTTCAGCTGTTTGACACTGTTTATTGATTAGAAAAACAGATTGCCATTCTCAGAATTGTAACATAATATTTTAATTACTGCCATATACAGCATCTGACCTTCAGCCCGTTAGGATAAAATTATCCACATAGTCCAAGTCCTCCTCTTCCCCTCAGTTCCCAAAAGCTGATTAATCAGTGATGCCTAGTGAACCATGATTCTGCAGCCTTCCTCTCCTCCCAAATAAGTTTCATCTGCTTTTATCTCATTTTGCTATGGGAAGACTCAACCAGATGCATTTATAAGCAGCAAGGTAGTTGAATGCTTTTTATTTCACAGTCCTTGTAGAAAGTTGTAGAAAATGGAATAAAAGACCTATAATGTGAATACTTTAAAGCCAGTAACCACTAAACCTCTACGTTATCCCTCTTTTGTGTTATCTACAAGCACCTACATGGAATCTGGCAATGCTGTTCATCCCACAATATCTGATCCCCTTTGCTACAGAAAGTAGCAATGATTAATCTTCCCACAGATTTCAACAGTTACTATCAATTCCACCCACTAAAGACTCTGCAAGAGGCAGGGTTTGCAGTTTACTTGTTTTAATGTTTTATTGACTCCCCCCCCCAGGATTGTCTCTAAACAATCCTTTTCCAGGATTGTTTAACAATCTGTGCAGGGAGAACTGATAAGAGAAATTTTTTCATGGAAAGCAATGGACCTAATACCTTTGTAAGGAAGCTCTCCATGCCTTAAAGTGACATTTGTGCAGAAACAAATAACCCAAAACAATCCCAGCCATACAATTAGCATTATAGATGCCCTTATATGATATCTATATGTTTCAGTAGGAAATGCACATGGAAAGGGAACAGATATTATTCAGACTCTAAACACATTTATTTCTAGCATTTATATTTCTTTACTGTGACTATTCCTTCTGTTTAAGGAAGTAGAGACATCAAGTACAGATATATATATATGATAGCTCTTTTTCTTTTCTGCACTGTGAAGGTACATAGCAAGTTGAGCTATCAGAAAATAATTTTTTCTAGAAACAAATACCTAAACAAGTGAACCAATTCATACCACTCAGGAGGAGGAAAGGGTGAGGGAGAAAGGGAAGAAGGCATCAGCACGTAGCAATGGTTTCCAGTGACATAGCCAGTTTCAGCACGTGTATCATGCCACGTGAAAAATAAAAACATGCATCATAACTGCAATTTGCTTCACAGAGGACTTTTAAAATAACCAGGTCTTAACTGAGAACATTGTCCATTGCTGTATTGTACCAGTAGTCGAGCAGGAACCTATCTAATATCTAAGACAAAGGGCGGACTATCACCATTTAATTCCTTAAACTTTGGAAAGGAGATGCTGGCATACAGACAAGGTATTCGAGAGGATTCAAGCCACCCCAAATCTGTACAATCGTGTATGCTGTGTATGAATAAGACATTTAATGCTATAGACAATTTAAGCACAGGAATCCGAAGACAGTCTCAACTATCTACATACATTTACTCCAAAATTGTCTCGCCCAAACTTGAGTGAATTATAGAAGTCCATTCTCCTATTGGAAAAGTATTGTTTAGACTGATACTGCTCTGAAAACAATCACGTGGCACATTTCTCTGAATCTCCTGTCACCCATCCACCCATTTGTCCTTTAGATAATCTCTCCAACAGGCCGACTGCCCCAGGCTCTGGTAGGTATTCTTCAGCCTGTTAACTGAGCAGCCAGTCAGTCTTGCCTTAAGGCAGCGTGAATGAGATGGCAGCTTGTGTTGTTAACCAGTAACGTTTTATTGTACGCTTGTGTTCCCCCATTCTCATCTCGCTGCGTATCCTCCTGTTTACATAATCTGTTCTTCGAGACAACACTGGTTGCTCCCACCTTTTCTAATACAATAGAACTTTGGCCCAAAGCTAGGATTTTTGATGACGTATGCACTTGAAAGACAATTGTAGTATTAGAATAATTAGTACAGTCCTCATCCAACATAATAAGTAAATAACGCACATCTAACATAACTGCATTCCCAGCCATAAGCAGGACAGACGAGAATCTGGGAACTGAAGAGAAGTCAAGGGAACCAAGAAATACCTGGTTTGCTTTCTTCATAGCAAGGGAGATGAGCACAGAGCTTTTAGATCTAATACCCCAGGTACCAGAATTTGCAAAGCCTCCTGTCTGTCTCCCTCAATAGTAAAAAAACCCCAAACTTAACAAAAGCATATTACAACATTTTTACTAGCCTCAGTTTCCTGATGCATTTCTGCATCAAAAAGTATTTTATTTTTCCCTTATAATAAAACCCAAAATTGCCTCAAACCCCACAATTCTTCTGTTTTCTTTTGTTTCTTTAAAAGCATCATGAATCTTACCAGTTACGGATTCTCTGTTACAAGCTCTTGGATTAAAGTGTATGTCCCATGGGTGTATAGAAATCAGAAAGTGGGCAATGCTCAATGACCATGGATGAGAACAGAGTTTAAGAAGGATAAAAAGGCTGTTATATAACCTATTAATTCAATGGCTTTACAGCATTTTCTGCTCTGCTGGGTACAAATGAAAGGAAAAATTACCTATTCCAAGCCTATAAAACTTGCAATCCCTAAAAAGGGCTGGCAGAATCTATTCTGGGAGATATTGTTCACGTAAGAAAGAGGGACAGTTACTTTTCTGCTGAAAATTCCAGCTGGAATTGAAACCGAAGAATAATTCTGTTCTTCCTGGAACCTAACGTTGCTCTACAATGACAAATTTTCAGCCATTCTCTTTATAAGTTTTACTCACTAGAAAATGAAACTCACAGACAGGAACTCCGCTTTTGTCACCGAGATTGATTGGACTCTGGACTCTGCTTTAGCAAAGGTGACACATTCCAAGTCTTTGGAGTTAGGGTCTGTCTTCATAGAAGGCGGCTGAGAAATAATGTCAGTGGCAGTTTTACTTCAAGCAAAAGGAAGGAGCTTGGAAATGACTGAATAAATAGAGAGAGGAACAAAACTAAGGATTCTGACCTCAAACGCTGTACTTAGTTGATCACTACGTTTTTCCTTATTAGCATAAGGAAGACCACAAATACCACTCATCAGCCAAAAGTTTGGGCTGCAAACTAAGTGAAAAAAAATACATAGAGCAGCTAGTACCAGGGACAACCGCAGAATAGGAGAAGCAGATACAAGATATACCAAATATTGCATACTGATAGTGCAAAACTAAATAGATTCTAGAAAAAGTGATGATACTAGTAGTAAATTATATTTAGAAGTATATAAAATATTTCATTGACATTATACTAAAATCTACGTAAAATAAAAAAAAAACTTAGAGAATGTTTATATCGCTAGGCTTGTTCTTATTACTTCAACTATGGCACCCGTAGAGAAGAATGCATTTAATTGTATATGAACATTCTTTTCCAGGTATACCTACAAAGCATCTACTGATGGAAGTTGTAAAAGATAAAGTTAACCACGTGTAATATTTCAACACTGGTTAATTAAAATCCAGGCAATCACAAAAACATAACATTTAACAAAGTACAGTGTCCTACAATAGGATGGTTGCCTAATAAATGAACGCAACTCAGAAAAGGCCAGTGCCAAATGGCTTCATCAGAGACTGTGTTTGTAAGGAACAAAACATGGTTTCAACTACAGGGGTTATAACGAGCCCATAAGCTCTGGGAAAAAAAAAACATTTACATGGATAAAAGTGAATCCCTCTGTGAAAACACATCTATATTATGAGGTGGCATATTTTGTACTTGTTCAGAACAAAACTTTCTCACAACCTCCAGTCTCATACACTACAATAAGCGCATTAAGCATAGGTACTTCAATGAAAATATTCTACAGCTCCATACGTGTGAGATATAAATTTAAATTGTGATTAGGAGATTCATCCTATAAAACAATAACCTAACATAGGCAAACTTCATCACTGGAGAATTTTACTTAAGGAAAAGTTATGTTTAATAAGGCACGTTAGCATTAGTGATTTGTTAAAATGCACAGCTTTTTAGTTACAAACGATAATGAATTGTTAAGTTTTAGTCTAGTCTAGCAAAATAATGACATTAGTGTGCTTATCTGTATTGAGCACAACTTGCCAAGTTATTAAATAATGTGTGTAACAATGAATTTAATTAATTTTGTAATCAAAAGGAAATCACTATGACCTTTTAATGGTCTCCATGCCCTATCAAGATCATTGCCAACAGTTCCTGAAAAAAAGAATAATAATAAGACAACAGCAAAAAAAGCCTTATTTATCAATATGTTGATCACTGTAGCATGCTGTATATACAGATGCTTTTTTCCAGGAGGGCAAAGGTGATAGCTGTCCCTCCTGCATTATGCAAGGGGAGTTTCACCATTACTTCAGTGTGATTTAAATAACTCCTTTAAAGTTTGCACTAGCACAGAAACAAGTCTGCCACATTTCACACGCTTACATATATTTGCACCTGCTAAGCTAATAAAACACTTCTTACTTCCCAAACAGGAGTTCACAGATCACATCATCTGATCAGAGAGCTCCCCTAGGTGACCGAGTGTACCAGATACGGCAGGAACCATTTCTGCAACAAGCTCCACAGCAGCTCTCAAACAAAAATTGTTTAGGAACCACTGCCTTGGGAACCATTGTCTGAAGTTACCCTGAAGTCTTCAGCACTCAGAAAGAATATATATATATACACACACACACATATATACTCAGATTAAAAATTCTCAGGATCAATAAAGACGACTGCAAACGACAGGAAAAAAAAAAAAACAAAAAACAAAACAGCAACTCAGGCCCCCAAATGCTCCTGGTTTACATATGTGTTATTCCATTACTGACAAATTGATTCCTGCAATCACAATATGATAAGAGATATAACAGTAGCTGGCAATTCAGAGAAACGTGCCTTTCAAATGCTTTTTATATGCAACCCTTGTTAATACTTGGAGAATTTAATGGCATAGCTAAATTAACAATAGAAGATCATTTTAGTTGCTTTCACAATTAGTCTGATCAGGTAGCATGTGGGCATACTTGTTAAAGAAGCATACTTCATTTCAAGAAGAAATTGCCAACACGTTCCTTTACTCCATCAACCAAAGCTTCTTTTTTTTCAGCCTAAATCCTTGCAGTGAAACGGCACACAGATGACAGCATTCAATTAAGTTCAGAATTAATGTAGCATGAAAGCACAGTCTTACTGAGAAGGCTGAGTGAAATTGAACAGGATTGCAGGTAGTTTCACCATATTTTACTGCAAATGATCACTCATTTTTCCTGCCATGGAACAGGTCAATAGGGCAATAGGCAATACAGAGTACCCTTGGAAAACAAGTGGTTGCCTTGAACTCTTTAACGTATTAATTCAGCTCTGATTCTTAATATTCACCAATAACAGAGTTGATCTATACCCTGTGTTGTTGTCACATAAGTTTTTCCCCGAGATGAGCTTTCATTTTTCAACCAACTCTGTGGGTTACTGAATAATACTCCCATTTCCTATTTGTGAATAGTTTCCATAAATTAAGTCATTGGAATTAATCTCTCTCATTGCATAATGAGCTCTACCAGTTAACTTACTGCACATGTATACATACTTATAAGCATATTTATCTTATATGCATACTTAATAATTTTTTTTTGTGGACCAGCTATCCGAGATAGCTTCAGACACTGACCTTATCAAAGACCAGGAAATTGGGTTGGCTGAAAATTAGTATTCCTTTCTCATGAAAACTGAACCGGGGTGGGGTGGGTGGAAATATACCCATGATGAAATCGGAAAAGTTAAATTTCAAAAAATTGGAGACAAACATATAAAAAAGAAATTAAAATTTGTTCTGGATCATTGGATTCAATCTGTTTAAACATATCTAGGAATAACATGTCTGNTGGACCAGCTATCCGAGATAGCTTCAGACACTGACCTTATCAAAGACCAGGAAATTGGGTTGGCTGAAAATTAGTATTCCTTTCTCATGAAAACTGAACCGGGGTGGGGTGGGTGGAAATATACCCATGATGAAATCAGAAAAGTTAAATTTCAAAAAATTGGAGACAAAAATATAAAAAAGAAATTAAAATTTGTTCTGGATCATTAGATTCAATCTGTTTAAACATATCTAGGAATAACATGTCTGGAAATAATTTAATATGAACTACTGAATATATGAATACATTTTATGAATATAAAATTAGACACACTTAAAAGTAATTGAATATGCAGAAAAATATTTCAACTATCAGAAGTGTTTTGAAAAAGTTCAAACCAATCCTTTTCTCGTGAGAAGTTTCATGTCTAACTATTCCCTTTCCCAAACAGGCTTCATTCTTTTATTTTCAGTCAGCAAACGAGTCCCTAACAATCATCTGGCAAATCTACAACCACACCAGACTTGATAGTCATTATTCCCTGACATCCAGTGAAATAATAAATAGAATAACTAGAATGTGAATACAAATTACACCCAGTTCTCCTTGCTTCAAATGCACATAGGAAAACTACAGAATTTGTTGATTAGCACTCTAGCATCTCCAAACCCCACGAGAAACCTCTCCTCTCACCCCACAGTGTGTTCTGCACAGTCAGTGCACTACTCATGATTCAAAAGCACAGACCTTTCTCAGGTTTCTCAATTTCATAAGGAAAAGGCTAAAAATTTTCTGAGGGCCCTTCTAAAGCACAGCATTCCCCACCTTGTTTTCTTTAGCACCCTCTCTTTTCCTTAAACTACAGGGCTGTCTGGCATCCGATATCAGCTCTGTCATCTTCCAGAGGGCATTCGTAGTAGCTTTGAAGTTCAAGTGGGACGGGGAACCTCTCTTGCTTAAATCATTGCACCATCTCTTGATTTTGTCCCCAGGGGTAAAAGCAAAATCAGTAGTACCAAGAGGAAGCATAAAGTTTAAGAGCTCTATTGAAATTTTTCAGACAGGAGCTTGTTTATCTTCACTAAAATTTCAGAGAGGTAATGTAATTTGAAGTTTAGTGTGGTGAATCAGAGACTGACAGGTTAAAATAATTGAAAATGAGCTCGAATTTTCATGTTAATTGCATGCTGCAAGAGAAATCTCATGCTCCAGCCTCGCATTGAATCAGTGATCAGAGACCCAATATTTACTATCAATCAACATTAAAAGCATTTAATAAAAAGTTTTCGTAATGGAAAGGTTGATGGAGCTGAGATGGATCATTTCCATTAACCAACTCCTCTCCACAAACTACAACTCCATTACCAAAAGCAGCAGTCTCCTATTCTTTTAAAGCTCAGCTTCCTCCCAGAAACAACAGCTTCTGCAGCATGTAAGAAAAACACAAAAAGCAACACTTTCTTGCATCTTCACTAAGATAGAAGAAGGGAATTTGGAACAATAAGGTTTTTTTGGTTGTCATGGTTTCAAGTGGGATAGAGTTAATTTTCTCCCTAGTGGCTGCTGTGTTTTGGACTTACTATGAGAATAATGTTGATAATACATACTGCTTCAGTTGTTGCTAAGTAATGCTTATATTAAGTCAAGGACTTTCTCAGCTTCCCATAGAAGCAGAGAGGGAACATAGATAGGACAAGCTGGCCAAAGGAATATCCCATACCATAGATGTCATGCTCAGTATATAAATGGGGGTTGGCCAGGGGGCAGGAATACACAATTGCTGCTCAGGACAGGCTGGGCAATCAATCACTGGCTGGTCAGCAATCATGCTGCACAACTCGTTTTGTATATACTTTTACCATTGTTATTTTCTCTTCCGTTACTGTTCTATTAAACTGTCTTTATCTCAGCCCAGAAGGGTTTTGGTTTGTTTTTTTTCTTTTTCTCCCTACCCTACTGGGGGAGGCGAGGGGAGAATGAGCGAACAGCTGCATGGTCCTAGTTGGTAGCTAAGGTTAAACCACAACATTGAGGTTTTTCTGTTTTAACAGGGGAGCCCTGGAGAAGAACAGAGAGAGGTGCAAGGGAAAGGATGGAATATAACACTTGACTCATTCAAGCCAACTGTGATTGGCAATACATTTTAAGTTAATTTCAGTAAAAATGCTGAACACAGAACCTACACTCCTGTAAAAACTATTTGCTTGGCAGAAGAATTTAGCTCTAGATTGTGTGCCTGGCAAAAGGAGTAGTAACAGGACTCCTCATCATTATATACCTGCTTGTTTTCTGAGTTAGGAGTACCTTAAGTTTCCAAATGAAAGTGGATCATACAACTGGATTTACCCATGTCCTGTTTTGAGCGACACAGGATTAATTTCTCTTACAGTAATTTTACTTTTCAGTAAGGTCTCTTCTAATGTTTGGGAAAACTGTGTTTCTAGAAGACTCTAGTGCCTGAAGGTGTGAAAACACTTACTTTATAGACAGCTATAGTATGGGGGTTTCAAGGTCTCGGTGTTTTCAAGCTCTCCAGGTGCAGGGATGAGAAGGAGCANGCAGGGATGAGGAGGAGCAAGACCCAGGCACTTGACCCAAGCTGGCCAACAGGATTATTTCATACCATTCAATATAAATTAGAAAGTTTGCTGAGGAGTTTCTCTCTTCTATGGTGGCTGCAATACTGAAAATTTCTTGCCCCAGTGCTGGACCCCTGAGCCCTTCCCTTCCCTTCCTCCCGAAGCCGTAGCGCTCACTGTGTCTGACATTTGGCGTCACTGCTGGGAGCGCACAGCTTCCTGCTAATAAAATGGGCCGAGTATAATCCTTGTGTATTTTATATTGGTATTGGGATCAATATTAGTTCTTTAGTATTATTAATGTTAATTATTTAGTCTTATTCTATTAAATCTGTTTTTATTTCAACCCTCGGGTTTCCTTGTTTTTCTGATTCCCCTTCCTGGGTGGGGAGGGGTCATTAGGCGAGAGAATAATTGTCTGAATAACAATAAATTGTTGTGGGTTCCTCAAACCATAACAACCCTTCAGTAGAAGCCCTTGAAACTCAGTTGAGGACATACAGGAAAACAGGAAGGCTTCAAAGCAATCTAATGTTCAACACAGTCTGGAAATATCAAGTACCTACTAACTTCAGCATTCAAAGCAGACTGTTAATGTCAGGTCACAAGTCTGCACAATTCCACACTCAACTAGTCATATCTGGAAGTTATCCATGCCCACATGCTATAGATAACCTACCCCCACGCTACGTATGCGCACATTCATGGTACAGATCTCTTCTCCAGAAACTCACATTTTCTTACTCACGTTCTCCATTTATTCACAGATATATTAAATAGGAGGAAGGAAGTATATAAGCACTTACAGAAAGCCAAAGCACAAGCAACAGCTCATGTCCCCAAACAAGATTAACTGCGCATCAGCTACCCTGTCTGCATTACAAATTAAATGTTTGTCTGAGCGATCTAGACCACAGAACTTTTTGAATTATTGTCATCATGTATTTTCCACATTTTTTGGCAAGAGAAAAGAAACCTTTGAAGGACTCTCGGAGACTTTAGTCAAAGGACTGATACTGCCTGTTCTTGGCTAAAGTTTAAGCAATGACATTAGAAATGATTTTTAGAAACAAGTCTGGCATTAAGATGAATAATCAAGTGGTTACATAGAAACATATTAAAAGCCAGTCTATATTTAATAATTATAATTTTATTAATACAGATAGTTGAAACAAAACTAATACAGGTTTATAGAGAATACATTAGCTAAAATTCCATAACCTAGCTTGCATGTACATTTCTAGGGACATCACCATCCCTGAAGTAATGTCAATGAAGCGAGTGAGCTACAAATATATGAATTTGGGTCAGTCTTCATCAGATATTTATTTTTCTTCATTTAATATAGAATGAAACTCAAGTAGCTCAGTCATGTTTACGGTTGTTTTAGAAGAAAATAAACAGGGAGAATGATTTTGCAAAATATAAATGCTTAGGCTATATTGTCTTTTCCATTAAATGTGTCATTAGGGGAATGAAAAGACAGATAAGCCTCGTACTAGTCCAGGAGAATCAAAGTGAAATAAACTGTCAAGTGAAGGAAAATGATAATTCTAATCACTAGTCCAATAAAAAGTAGAGCAAATTAGTTAATTACTTTTTTAAGTGGTATTAGTAATGCAGAAGGACAGCTAAAGATATTTTATAATTTTTACTGGCATATTTATCTTCACTGTGTACAAACATTGGATTTTTTGTATAAAATATCCCCAAACCTATAATGAATCATCAGAAATGATTGCTTTTGGTAGTTGCATCAAATACCTAATAAAAGTTAACACCCTGAAAAGAAGGGAGGGAGGAGAGTGGGGGGAAGACAAGCAAATCATGCTAGACACCCGCAAGTGCCTGGGTACTTGCTTGCAACTCTTCAGCAATCAATTTTGCTTATATCACAGCCATTCTGTGGGGATCCTGGGCATGCTGATGGGGCATATCACCTGACCTTCAGCCCTTCATTTTACTTGTCCATAAAATCATTCTGATAAAAATACCGTTATTTCACACACAGACTATGAGTTTAACTTAAGCAAGATCTTAAGCTTGCTCTGACGCAGCACCGTCTTTAGAACCAGAAAAATTACGTCTATAACTCAAAGATACTAAGAACGATACAAAAAACCCCAAACACCAGGTATCACTTGCATTACTCTTTTCTGTCCTTTGAGGTCAAAAAGACAAAGCAGAAGATCTGACATAACCCTTTTGTGTGGGGGTTTCCCCTCTAATAGCCTCCACAGTGCATTTTCTGCAGCAGTTTAATGAGTGCAGTAAGTGAACTCAGTCTCAGGACAGTTACCCACATTTTCTGTAACAAGGGTATTTTCAAAGCTAACAGCCAGCAGGCAGCTGCTGGGACAAAGCAGGTCTGTCTGAAGCTGCCGCTAGCTGTGAAATACTGTAATCCCTCTCAATTTCTGGTAATTATTTTTTATAGCTGTGTCCCAAGAAAAATAGGGCTCATCCTACACCAGGTAAAAGAAAGAACCATTTCTAGGAATCACTGGGTATTAATCTTGACATTAATCAAGGTTTCACACTGCACTAGTATTTCTCTTTTAAGAAAAGCAAAGCAAAGCAACATTTGTGAATATGAACATACACAGAAGCTGTGACTTTCCAAAGGAGACAATTCATATTGAAAGATGAAAGGGAGTGGCAGGTGCAAAATAACAGAAAATAAGTATTCCAAAATGGTGGTCCCATTAAAATATTTTTGGTTTAAATGCTTACACATGTATGTGGAGGGTGGGGGTGGCTTTATCGTGATTCTCCCTGGACTGGTTCCAGGTCCTGTGTTATTAAGTGCAGCATCTCTTAGAAACAAAACAAAAACAAAGGTTTCTACAGTTTCCTCAGCTTTGCTTTGTTACAGAGCACATCCATTCCAGGTCAGGCATAGGCCACTGCGTTCCCAAGTACTGCGTGTCCTCAACTTTCAAATGTGGTACTTTCCTAGGCTGCTAATCAAAAAAGGTGTTTGGCAGCCAGGAATCCCTAAAGATTGCTAAAAAAATAAAAGCATACTTTTCTACACTAGGCAAGAAGGTTTCACATTTTATCCATCTTTATCACCATATGGTCAACTTTTCCAATGCGTTCTAATTAGGACTACATCCTAATTAGATCTGTATCTTTAGCTGTGACTATTGTGCAGTAGGTCTGTTCACCAAGACAGCTCTCCCTAGTTTATTTCCAGAGGAAGCTCAAAGTGCTGAGACTCAGAGAGATGCATTCCATCATCCGATGATTTTCAGCATTTTTCTGTTCAATAGCCTGAAGGGAAACCAGACACAAATCAGTGTAAGATGACACTTGGCTTTCCGAGGGCTTAACGCATTGCAGCGTGTGATTAGTAGCGGTGCAGTAAAATACAAGTTGTGTCTAGAGGTTTCCTCTTCTGAAGGTGCTGTCTGTCTTTCCTGTCCACGTGAAGATTTGAGTTTTCACAGAAAACTCAAAACTAAAGTCCAGACCTGTCTCTAAGGAAGCATACTCTTCCTGTTGGCTCATTGTTCTGAATTCACCTATTAGGCTGGTGGCTAGAAAGAGATGGAAATCAGGTGCAAAGAGAGAGAGCAAGGAAGGGGCATGCAGGAGAATCACAACACAAGTCTACTCTTCACTTCTGCTTAGCTCTATCTGTAACACTAGTGTGACTGGTGTTAACAAATCCAATCAGAAAGACCAGCTGCATAGCAAGAAAATTCAGACAGTAATTGCTGAGGGATGTGCTCAGCTATTCTTACTGGATTTTCTAGGATGAATGCAGTGCTCCTGCAACAACACAGCAGTTCTAACCTAGTTCTGGAGCACCACTGACACACAACAGAGCCCACCAGCAAAGTCCCAGTGCAGACATGCCCCTCAGCTTTCCACAGGTGACTTCCAATTCTGTAGTAAGCCCACAGTTGTCTCACCATATACCATACACCGCTTGACATTAGCACAAGGAGGTCATCAGTAAAGGAAATGAAATGATTAGGTGTGGACAGCAGTAACGGAGAGCGACTAGTGCTGCCTTTACAGAGCATCCTGAACTGCAACCCAGCAGACTTAGAGACATTAGCCTGCCAAGCAAAACACTCGCCTCGCCTGGTTTTCTTGTGAGATGTGGATAATAAGTAAAAATATGCATATATTTTTTGGCAGAACACTGTGCAGAAGTACAGTATTTGTAACCCTACTAAAGTTACAAGCATTATTAATTACTAATATCATTACTGTTAGATTTTATTGGCAAACACATTTAAAACTGTGTTATAAGTGACGGGATGTAGCACAATGTCTCATAGAACAGATGCATGAGTTTATTTCCCGAGGCTTTTCATTTTTGCAAGTCTTCTAAACAATCTTGAAATATTCATATTTTCTTGGGTTTGGGGGGTGGGGTGCTTGCTTGAGGTTTGGGGTTTTTTGAGTTTTTGGTTGGGTTTTTTTTTGCAAGTTTACCATGTTTCCTTTATTCCCCCCCTCCCCCAGTCTTTGTCTAAAGTTCTTAAATGCTATAAAGAGTATTTACATGCCTTTAAATGAACTACACATTTCACCTGCAGTATTTAATCTTCCATGATGTCAAGAAGATGCAGTCTGTTCTTTGAAGGTAGCAGTACATCTCACATGTTATTACTAGAAAAGGTCATGAAAAGATCAATACATGCCTTATGCTTACATATCTTACTATAGGAAATTGTTCTTTAGAAGCAATATTAAAAAAACTCCCTTAGAAGGAAGCAGAATCATAAAGGATAAAAGTGGCAATTAATAGAAGGCAGATGGAACGCCTTGAACCTTCAAGGTATGATCCAGTGCAGCCTAAGAGGAGATAACATCCATAATAGACTCTTAATAACACCAACCACAGATATAAGTGGAGCTGACTAACAAGGAAAAGCAAGGGGGGACGGGGGGAGCTGTATGTTTACTTACTGAGAAGGGGATGAGACTATAATCAGTAGATTAAGCAAAACTGCTTCCTCCTGATGCCCCACCCATGCATTTTTTGTAATAATGGTGTAATTCCCTGCTCCTTCTAAGCACTGACTGCATCTCACAGCCAGTGAAGATTTGACTCAATAACTAATTCAAAGGAACCAGGTTACAAGTATAATTTAAAGTTGTGGTGAAAGTCACCACTTGGCCCAAAATCTATTTTCATAGAATGGTTTAGGTTGGAAGGGACCTTGAAGATTATCTAGTTCCCACCCCCCTGCCCTGGGCAGGGACACCTCCCACTAGACCAGGTTGCTCCAAGCCCCATCCAGCCTGGCCTTGAACACTTCCAGGGGTGGGGCATCCACAGCTTCTCTGGGCAACCTGTGCCAGTGCCTTACCACCCTCACAGTGAAAAATTTCTTCCTGATATCTAACCTAAATCTACCCTCTTCCAGTTTGAGGCCATTACCCCTCATCTTATCACTACATGCCCTTGTAAGAAATACCTCTCCAGCTTTCTTATAGGCCCTCTTCAGATACTGGAAGGCTGCTCTAAGGTCTCCCTGGAACCTTCTCTTCTCCA
>RSEF01000006.1:4676935-4689673 GCA_003993805.1 Himantopus leucocephalus
CCAGGTCCCTCTGGATGGCATCCCTTCCCTCCGGCATGTTGACCACACCACACAACTTGGTATCATCGGCAAACATGCTGAGGCTGCACTCAATCCCACTGCCCATGTCACTGACAAAGATGGTAAACAGCACTGGTCCCAGTACCAACCCCTGAGGAATGCCACTCGTCACTGGTTTCCACTTGGACATAGAGCCGTTGACTGCAACTCTGAGCATGGCCATCCAGCCAGTTCCGTATCTATCAAGCAGTCCGTCCATCAAATCCACAGCTCTCCAAATTAGAGACCAGGCTGTCACAAAGAACAGTGTCAAACGCTTTGCGTAAGCCCAGGGAGATGATTTTAATGATGTGTTGTTACTACTGTTGTTCTATGACATCGTTTTTGGTTTGGGATAGACGGGCATAACAGAGTCAACCTTTCCCTATTGTATCAAAGCCCTGCAAAGAATCGCCATTATAGAGAACATTTGAAATCTGTTCCCTTCCATTATTTAAGCATGAATATTTTGGCTGAAGAGTTTTATCGCAGCTTCCTTCTTGCATGGCTGTGACCACGAGGAAACCTGCATACTAATTAATCACGCACATCCTTTTCACACACAGAAAAATGAGGTACAAAAACCAATTCTGAGATCCAAGAGGGATTTTTGTATTGAAAGTTAGAGTTACTGCAATGTAGGAACCTAAGCCAAAATTACAGTCTTCAAAACCCATGTTCACTCACTGCCCAAATTCCTCCAATACATTAGTTTTCAACATTTCAAATTCCCCATCTGCCTAGAGCTTGGCTTCTGCACATCCATGTTGGGCAGGTGAGGAAGGCTAAGGAATTCACAACTTCACATCTGTGTCTTGTTAACACACACAAAGTAAAGTACTTCCACATATTTTAGCTGAGAGGGTAGTCTAGCAGTCATTCCCATAGTACACTGAACAAGTTTAACTCCACAATAAAACTGAGGTTTCTCTATCAACTTCAACCCCAGTGACGTGCCTCATTCGTTCTTTTATAGGATAGCTTACTGATGAGAGCAGTCACCCAGGAAAGAAAAAAGCTCTTGTTCTGAATACTTTAGAAGTGATTTTATGAGTCATCACCACAAGGACAGATTTTCTCCTACACCACATGACACTCCTCCTATTCCTTTTCCGTTTACTCTATTCGAATCCCGAGAGTCCCTTCTGAATCCCTAAGAAACAGACCAACTTCAACAGGAGAGATGAATGATACTTCCACACAAAACAGCCTCCAGTCAGGATGGGGCTGAGCTCTCACCAGACAAGAGGAAATGAGGACAACACTAGTAACCCACATACTGTGGACATCTCTAGTCACTCCTGTTTCACAAAAGAAAACTGTTAAATAACTTAGTGCTTTGGTTTGGTTTAAAAAAATAACTAACTAAAAATCACCGCAGAACTGGCAAAAGAATTCCCTGTTACAAAATCCAAATGGGTTGGGCAGCTTCTGGGATAGAATTCAGTTTTAGTGTACAATTGTGCAGCTTGTTGAGCTCACTAACTCCCTTCATAGAGTAGCTCAGTAGCACCCATCTCCATCTATCGATTTTTGTGTCTTGCTAAGAAACCAAGGTCTCTTCTCTAAGTTTGCACAGAAAGGTTAGGCTTATAAGTTTTCCTAGTAGGAAAAAGAGGGCTAAAGCAATGTGTTGTTGAATCCCCATCTCTTATTTGTGCTTGGTAACGTGTGCGTCTCCTCTCACAAAGGCACTGGGGCTGTGACCTGTATGCCCACATCAAAGACAGGGACAGCTTTCAAAACTGGATATTCAAGCTTGTATACTGACTTTCAGGCATTTCCTCAGAGTACTGTTGTTCTGCTCCTTCTTTAGCAGGTTCTTGTACATTTTGTCTGGGTTAAGTGTATCCAGCTAGGCTGTCCAGGCAAGAGTCTCTTACCAGTTTGGGAACCAGTTCACCATACCCAACTGTGACAGTCCTACTTCAGGTCCTGATCCAGATACTTGTCCAAACAGATCGTGTTAAAACAACTGCCTCCACCTGGAAGCAGTTTCAGCGTCTAGTTGCAGATGTGCAGTACTGCACAAGTTAGAGCCTACAGCCAGGTTTTTGAAGGTGGCAACACCCCTGATCCCAGCTCTGCACCTTTCAGTAGTAAAGAGGATTTGTATCCTCCAATTGTTTCCAAAGGAAGGTCACTCCCCATGCATTGTCTACAATAGATTGTGCTGCCTTTTATTTTTTATGGCTCATGACATTTAACTGGCATTTTCCACAGGGTGTCATTCATATCCTATTACTACCGAGTGACCAATTGTCAGCATGTGGCCATGTTTACTTAAGCTGTCGCCTAGAAACTACAGTGTTTTTCCATTTGGAGCTCAACTATATTGCAACATAGACAAACAACAAGATATAAGCATGTCGGCAAATAAGCAGCAGGCTACCTTTACACCTATTGTTTCACTTCCCATAACCAGCGATNTGTTTCACTTCGCATAACCAGCAATTTTTGTTATTAACATCGTTTTGGCCCAAGACAGCCTGTAGCATGACTAAAAAAAAAAAATTAAAAACAAGTATCAATCTCCTATTTTTTTTTCAGGACTCTTTTGGAAAGNTTTTTGTTATTAACATCGTTTTGGCCCAAGACAGCCTGTAGCATCACTAAAAAAAAAAATTAAAACAAGTATCAGTCTCCTATTTTTTTTTCCAGGACTCTTTTGGAAAACATTATAAAACTTCTTTTGTCCTTTCCTTTGGAACCCATATTCCTAAACTGTTTTCTTATTATTATAGGCTTGAGGTTTTGTTGTTCAAGTTTAAACCTAGAGACACTTGAACCAAGATTGTTTTTAAGATTAGGTGTGACTGTCTCTAGTGAGAATGGAAACAGTCAGTTCTCATTTTGTGTTGTTCCATTACTCCAGAAGGAGCGTAAATGCCTCAAAATACAGGTTACATTTTAGCCTTTTTCTAATAATTAATTGCAGACATCAAATCATAAATTAATGCCCATGGTATTACTAAATAGGTGTATTGTAACTGCTGACTTCACATCATGGTTATCTAAACCAAGCACCCAGCAAAGTCAGATGAGAAAAGTTAAAGCGAGCAACCACTCCTGATGAAAGAGCAGTCCCTTCATTCACTTCAGTGATTCAAAGGAAGTTGGAGGAATTTAAATTAAGCAAAATATTGACTTTTAACTTCTGTTATTTCTTAATCTTGGTAGCAACTTGATGCACCTTTGATGCAGATTTTCTTAGGCACTGGATAGACACAAACAATTGCCCTTTTTGTGTTCCTCACTACAGCACATCAGACCCTGAAAGCCACAGAGAAATCAGTAACAACTGCACATAACTTTCCCGCTGAACATAGGCAACCCTCACACACACGCCTGGGCTGAAGGCTTCCTTCTCATCCAAGTGTCAGGCTGAGACTTACACCTACATAGAGATATTTAACTCCCCAACACTTTGAAAAGCAATCTTCCTACCAGGGACTAACGATAGAGAGGTCCTAGTGACTATGCCCAAGGCTTTGGTTCCTCACACTGGCCTAGGTAGTCTCTGTTTTATTATGTATAGATACGGACAGATAAAACTGGGCAATTCACTTTGCTCATAAACCTGATTAAATACATTTTATTAAGGTTCCTTCATCTTTTCTGGATTTTATATGCAACTTCAGACTGCTAGGAAAGAAAAATTCAGAGGTGAACTTTCACTGTAATCTGCATTAGACCTTTCCAGTCACTCAGCAGTGTTTCCATTTGCTTCAGTTACATAACCACTGTTGAAATAACATATGGATTTACTATAGCAATTCAGTTGCTCACACTGCCCATTTTTGAACGTGAGCACAATCATTGACCTTGAAATATCTCAGCAATATAATTCTATCTAATTCTCTAAGAGAATAAAATAAATACTCTACAAAGATATGGTCACTAGAACAACTCAGATAACTAAGCATATGTTTTTGCTAAGAATTACGTTGCATGCCAAACTTTGCTTATTGTGTACATGGAGGACTTGTGCCTAAATTAAGTCCATATATGTTATTACACTTTATGCAAGTACCTTAATCTATGCAAGAGTTAGTTTTCATGTACAAATGAGTTTGTCTTGTTCTCAGAGGAAGTTTGTGATGGTTTAACAGCACATCTGGTCAATATTTAATTTAGAGCGGACAACAATGCAGAGCAGACTGATTATTTGCCCAATGGTTGTAGGCAAATCACGTATGAAAAAGCACAGCAAGAAAAAAAAACCAAAACCAAAAATCAGCTCTTCAAAAACAGGTAGTTTCATTTCTTGCTTGTCTGGCTGAACAACTAACCAAAAAAAAATTCGATACATGTAAAGAAAAATGGCCAAACTGTGACATATCCCCATTGCTTGATAAATGTCTTCAGCTATGCTAAGCTTTTATTACATCCAATTTCAAGTGTGTGGAACTCAAAGAAAATATTTTCTGTGAAAATAGCATCTGAATAGCTTCAGTTGAGTTACACAGGAGCTATAGAATAGTTTTGAGCTAGTTTGGGTTTTCTTGTTTTCAAAAATAAACTCTAGTTCTGTATGCACCTGAAAACAAAAAAAAAAAAAAGAAATTAACATTGAATGTTCCTGGTATTCCATGTGGATTAGTGAGCAAGGCTGAGAATGAGGCCAAGAGTAACGTGAATGAGGCACTTTGAGGTAAAGTGCAACAAATACATTAGCCAGTATTTTGGCAATAATTTTACTAACAGGCAGGAAAACATGGTAAACCAGCTTCTGAAACATTCTATCGATATTCCTTGAAAACATGTTGTAAACAAAAAAAAGTTGTTTTTTAAAGATTTATCTATGAACATTTCTTTCTCTCTCCCCCCACTATTTATCCCCCCTTGTCCACCCATTCACTTTTTCCCCAGAATAGTCTCCTCAATCTCTGTGCACGTACTTTCTTTCCCAGACACACTCTCTCTCTCCATTTGTTCCGAGACACAAAAAGTAGCCTGTATACTGCCCAAAGACTATTAGCTTATAGCTAATAAGTTCTGACTGGTATAAAATACTCCAAGGGAAACAGTTCTGTAAAGCAGGAGAGAGTATGCTGACTAATTCAAGGTTAAACTATTTTAAATTGGCCCACTAAAGAGACACAGAATAACAAAAATCCAGATATTTCAACTTTTAAGGAATATTCAGCCTTCCATTGTCTTCCATTACGCAGTTTACATCCAAAATTTGTCCAGTTTAACATGCTCTCCCCACCCCCAGCACAAGACAACTTTACTTAAGAATCCAATTTGTCTGCCATTCATCAATGCCCTCCATGTGAACCTCATGGCATCACAGAGACATTTCTATCCCCTGCATTCACAGTGCTGGAGTCTCTTGAGCCAACAAACTGTCAAATTAGTGCCAACTCATGACAGCTTTATGATATGTAATCTTGTTCACCAGCAAATGGTCTGAGACCCCCTGCTTGCTACTGCTGTCAAACGAGAAATGCTTTTTTGTGTCTCTCTGATAAATTTATATTTTGAAAGCAGATCCCAGCTGGGAAAGTAGTGGGTTTGCCTCACAAAAATCTTGCATAAGCACACTTAACTGCTTTCTCCATGTGTTACTTAAAAAGAAGCCTTTAGGTTTTTGCTTGAAAATGATAAGTTAGGGAATAATAAATGGGCTTAGATTAATTCAAAGTTTACATTGTCCTGCTGATTCAAAGTACTTATTCACCTAACAAGTAACAAATCCTTACTCCTTCAACATTCAATCACAATTGCTGCAGTGCTAAAAATATTTTGCTTAATCTATGTGGGCTGTAAAGCCCACATATCAAAAGCTGAGGTGAAGATAAACCCAATTTATTCAGACGTATTCAGAAAGAGGAAGAGTTAAGTTGAATTCACAGAGAACACTTCCTAAAATTTCAAGACACTGGACAACAGAACAACACTGAGAAGTTAGGAAAGCAACACGCAAATATCCCTTTACATAGAGAGTTCTTTGATACACAACATTACTCTGTGCTTTACATATCTTTATAACAACTTTGTTCTAGTCATAGCAACATAAAACAAGAGTATACTAGCTGAATTATTACACATATCCTGAAGTATTCAGCTTTTACATCCCTCTTTGTGTAAGTGATCTGATAGTAGCTGCCTGCATCTATTTCTTAATTGATGGCAGATTTAACCACAAGAAGGAGCCAAAAGAAAAAACTACATGTGAGAAATGCTTAAAAGCAAGAATGCTATTTTCAATTTGCCTCATTTATAATTCAACAGACACAAAGGGTGCAATTCTGCAAAGTTCCCATACAGAGTACCCTAGTGAAGCCAGCAGAAACACGAGGATTTACAGGAATAAGCCCTGTAAACAGGGTTGGAAAACCCAAACAGCCCAAGAGTAGGGGGGAACAAAAGTGGGACATTAGGAAAATATCAGTGATTACTTTCATTTTAAAAGTTTGGTTATACTGTCTGCCCTTCAAAAAGGTCCAAGTGTAACACAACTGTGCTAGAGAACAGTCTTTAATTTTCTTCTACTGCATGTTCCTCTGCTCTACAGAGCACCAGAAAACGTTCATGCTTTTGCTTAAGAAAATCCATTCGTAGGTGCAATACACATATCTAGACTTGAGCCAACAGGTTTTAACTAATAGAGCATTCGTACATACCTCCATGTAAAGTCAATCAAGTAACATCCCCAAATTACTCACGTAAGAAACAACCTGGACAATTAATGGACAAACTTTCCTCGCCATCCCATTACTCTAGCTGTGTTAGGACTTGCAGAGACTACAAGGCCATGAGAAACAAGGTGTGCAAATGCACTGGATCCCTGGCTGCACAGCCACTTGACTCCAAATTTGTGGCTGGGTAGATCAGAGAGACTGCCGCAGGACTGTGTGGGGCGATCCTGATCTTAGGAACACGGAGCTGCTGGAAGGGAGACCATCCCCAGGCAGAGTCAATAGTGCTGCTACAGATGAGCAAATAGTGTCTCTGGGCATTGATGGCCTCATATGAAGATAAAACTCTATTCCCAATCAAAACCCCAGGGATGACTCCTAAAAACTCACCCACAGTTGTGGGGGGAGATTTAGCACACACATATACCAAATGAGAGAAAAGGGGATTGTTTTCTTAGAATCAACTCTTAAAAACCCATTCTTGGACTTCTGGGTGAGGTTTGTTAAAAGCCTAACTCAGGACCTCAGGCACCAGGATAACCTGAGCGCCGCACCTCCTCCCAAGACAAGCCACTGACTATGAAAGACTGTAGGAAGCACATTCCTGCCACTCTGCTCTTCACCCTCCATGCCCCGGAGAGGAAAGTCCGGCCCTCCCGGGGACTGTCCTCCTCCGAAGTGCACTCAGGAAACCCGAGGAAGCAAGCGCTTTTCCCACCAGGGAGGGTAGCCTCCCTCCCTCCCACTGGGTTCTGCTTGCAGAGGAGGATGGTGGCCCCTGCTGGCACACGCCACACCAGAGAGTCCAGCAGCAGCTGCTAGGCAGATGCTGGCTGAGATCACCCCAAAGCTACCCCCTTTTTTTTTTTTGTCAGAAATTACTACAAATTGTCTTATGTATGAGGATTCTGTAGCTTTAAGATCAAAAATTATAGCAGATATTCCACTATTATTTTANGGGGGGGGGGGGGGGGGGGAGGGAGTACTTTCTAACATGGCTGATACTAAAGCCCAACAATTAACGGGAGAGAAGAGTCTGCAGCTCAACCCATTTCTGCTTTAGTTTATTTGAAAGTGTTGCTTGTTCCTGTACTCTGGCCAACTAGCCCTACATTACATAGTCTGAAATTGGTTAGGTATCAACAGAAAATTTGACAGCACAAGCAAGCAAGTTCCCATACAACATCTAGACATACAAACTAACCGATTCAAATGTAAAAAGCCCACAGTTCTTCCATCCTTGCTCTGTCTGGAAATGAAAATATCAATATGAATGATAGATTTTTGCAAAATAAACTTGTCCGCTGGAGTTTCAATTAGCGGAACTATTGCCAGATACTAGTTGGAATGAAGTATTGGGAAGACAGAACCTCAGAAGTTGTTTACAATCCTTTAAAGTTAGTCCTTAGTGCTAGCGTTTTCTGTATTCCAATAAGAATCTTGAGATCATGAAAAGATCATTACATTTCCCATGTAGTTACTCATACCAATACATCTTAAAAATATTTTAATTAATTTGCTTGAGTAAAAGCTCAGATTCATTTGGGTTCATATAGCCAGGGACTTCAACACAACTAAGAATTTGCCATGTTGCAAGAATTGGAAGCAATAGACCTAACCCCAGGCAATCCAGCCAGTCAGTCTGCATATACAACTGCCTGCCTACAAGGCGTTTCAGACATGCTACTTGGTCTTTCCTGTCGCACACCAACAATCTATCTTTCCCATTTACCTGCCATCTAATCAGAAACCGAGAAGTGACCTTTCCACTTGCAAGTTAACAAGTTAGAATCGCTGCTCACTTCACAGAAGGACTGCCACAGACTTGAGCAAAATGCGTGATCCACAAGTGCATTTCAATAATGAAAGGCATAAAGTCAAGCAGGAAGATGCGTTTTTGTTAGTCATCTTTTTAGCAGGGAAGTCTTACGTTGTGAGCCAGATAAATCCCTGTTGCTCCTTCCTCTGTATTAGCACACAGAAAGGTGCCTTTCCTCCTTAGTGCCAGTTTACAGTCTAACCAGAGCCGAGGAAGAGAGGCACACAAGCTTCTTGACACAGTAAGAAATGGAAGCCAATCCCTGGTGTTCCTGCTGAAGTGTACCCTTTCATCCTTACTGTGCGTCCAAAGTGGATATAAAGGCTAGAGGTATTGCAGTGTATTCAGTATATAGCATAGTGTGCATTTATAAATAATACATATGCTCAAGTATACTTATAAAATATGCTTAATCATTGCGGTCTACGAGCCTTCCATGAAAGCTACTGCTATAGAGTTGCATAAAACATCACCCGAGTACAGGCTGCAGCAACCAACATCTCTGCAGTGTATAGCTGAGCTCAAACCTTTCTGTACATATTCTATGCTGGTAAACTTGTGTTTGTAGTGAAGGGAAGACTGCACAGACCTCAGTATAAAGTGTACTCAACCTTTAATGTTCACTACAGTTATAGAAAGTGACATTCACAGCTGTCACTGTCAACTGTCAAATAAGTCCTAACAGAAAAGGAATGGATTGTTATTGCAAATTTTGAAGATCGCTCTATAAAGCCTTCAAATCCCAGTCTACTACAGAAAAGCAGTAATAACCAAAAAATAATTTTAAAAAAATGTAAAAAGAGAGAAAAAAGAGCAAGCAGGAGATTATGGTGCATTTGTTCTTTGGTGACACCTGAGAAAGGCTCCTGAGAACACACTATTTATCACGATTGCCAGACTCAATTAAACTTCAGTGTATGTGTCTTGGGTCCTGAGAGCAGGTAGATTGCTTTCATGGAGGAGTCAGTTCTGCAGGGAAATCAGATCAATAAAGCCCTCAAAGCGTGCCACAGTTTCTTGCTAATTTTCCATTGCTTACCACTCAATAGATGAGCATTAGCTACCCTGCTTTTCCTTGATCAAGCACATAGTTAACTCCCCCTAAAAGAAGTAATCTGCTATGCCGCACCAGACATGCTTTCCTCTAGGGGATCAGAAAGAGCCAGTGTTCCAGGCATCACTTCTCCACTTAGAATTGAATTTGTGTTCAGACTTCAGATAAAGCAAGAAATGAAAACATTACTTCTAAATAAAGAAAAGCATGAATCTCATTCATACTCTCTCTCATGGAAAGGCATTAAAATTAATTCTCACCACTGTGCTAATGCTTCACATTTGTTTTCAAAAAGCACTGTTCAGTATCAATAACAGATGCTCCATCCAACTAATCCTTCACATATCCTGTCATTTGTTTTGGCTTTCAAGCTTGCTGCTCTTAATGGATTCTTTTTCCAAGTAATGCATATCATCCTAGATGCTGTATCATTGCAACAGACAGAGGTGCCTCTCTTCTCTTCTTCCTCCCCCCTACATGCAATTTTTCTGATGCGCCTTTCCCAACCTGTTACCGTACAGTGTTAGAAGTGAGACACACACACAAAAAATAATCTTACTTGAACAATATATTGTACCTGTAGGTGAACAGTGAGTTAAAGTAAGTATGGGTTCATAGTTAAGACATTAAAACAGGACACAAAAGACCCACGTTTAGTTCCAGACTCAGCCAGGATTCTGTTACAACCTTCAGTGAAATTCATAATCCTTCAACTACAGCTTTCTTATCTGTAAAATGAGAATAATGACATTGCCCATATGGTTATTTTATTTTTGAGCTATTTTGAGGTTTAGAGTGTTCTGTATTTGCTGATGTCCAATATCTAATACCTCAGAATACAGATTGATAGGTGTCTCTAAACATGCCAAGGAAGAATCAGAAGAATAAGAAAAGCAGAAAAGAATCCCNTTTTATTTTTGAGCTATTTTGAGGTTTAGAGTGTTCTGTATTTGCTGATGTCCAGTATCTAATACCTCAGAATACAGATTGATAGGCATCTCTAAACATGTCAAGGAAGAATCAGAAGAATAAGAAAAGCATAAAAGAATCCTNGAAGAATAAGAAAAGCAGAAAAGAATCCCCCTAAGTCAGCCTTTCTTTTTTAATTCATATGTATTTTTAGAAAAACTAACAGTTTTTATTTTTTCATTGCCAGAAATTAGATGGGATACAAACTCTTTGACACAATTAGACAGGAAGAATCAAAGAGTGACTGACAGTTCCCTTCATGAAAAGATTAGAGCCACAATAGAGGCAGGATCATCTCACTTACTCCTTTTCACTGACAAGTTTGTGATGCATTGCTATATAAATCTCACATTCTCTCTGCGAGTAATTATATAGATATTGTTTGTNAAAGAGTGACTGACAGTTCCCTTCATGAAAAGATTAGAGCCACAGTTAGAGGCAGGATCATCTCACTTACTCCTTTTCACTGACAAGATTGTGATGCATTGCTATATAAATCTCACGTTCTCTCTGCAAGTAATTATATAGGTATTGTTTGGNTCTCACATTCTCTCTGCGAGTAATTATATAGATATTGTTTGTTTTTATATATCTATATAGGTATCTATGTAAGTATATAAAAATCACACACAAGCAAAATGTGGCAGCAATATATATCTTGGCAGCATACATGAAGATGACCTTTTAAAGGAACATCCTTTTATAAAATCAAAATGTCATTCTGCTTCATAAGACAAGTTTTAAAGGCAAAATAGTGAAGCAGTATTAAGTTATTATAGAAATAAACATATATAAAAAAGTGTTCTGATATATATACACACGCATATATGCATGGGATATACACACATACACAGAGAAAAATGTGCATTTAAGAGTCCAGAGCAGGTTCCTGTTCACTAGGTAATATCACCGTTAAATTTGATCATTGCTGATCAAAAATAAGTTGGTAAAAGTACAGATAGGATGCACAATCAAAGGAAATCTGTCCATCATCAGACGTTACAGACAGTGCAACAATATTAGGAGTGTCCTACGTGCATGCCCTTTCCCTTATCAGTTCCTTTGACTAACACTGTTCCAGGAAAGCATCATAGAATCTTCACGTTATGGTGCAATCATCAATAAACTGACAGTTTTGTAGCGTATATATGTTTATACATACACGTGCTCAACAAATTACTCTGGCACCATTCTTGTAGGATTCCAGTTCAGCATGCACAAAGCATATGCTTAATTTAAATCCTATGCTTGAAGTTAAACAGAGGTTTTTGTGCTCCACCTAGGCAGCTTAAATAACTATCAGAAGGAAATATGAATTTTGCTTGATCCTGATGTGGGCTGGATTTCTACAGGTTCTATGCAGAGCCAATCACATACTATGAACTCTGTTACCCCCTTAAAAACTGGGTATGAGATTTAAAATTATAATTTCGATAAATAAACAACCCCACACCTGTCACTAGCAAGGGCACATGGGGGGGGTGGTGTGTGTAAGACATGACTATTGCCAGCAATTGTATGCCATTTTCCTATGCATTTCACAGTCTGAGTTAAAGGCACCTGGCAAAAACAGGCTTTAAGCTTTTGATAGTTACCTTTAGTTAGTCTTTTATATCACTAACCATTGATGTTTTACATCATATCATGGGGAATGCCTTAAAGGAGGAGCAGCAAACACACAAATACATATTGCTCTAATTCAATCTAATTTCTAGGGCACCCAGAGCCCCTCAGTCCTGAGAAACTGCCCCCATTCTGCCACTCTCTGAGGTAGGTGAGACAAAGTTTAAGAGACACAGCACACTAATAAAGAGAGACGTCTGCGACTGCCAAGTTTCCTGTTCCTGCAAGCGCTGGCATTGCTCCTGGAACAGAGGGGAAGAACAGTCTGTTAAAGTACTATTGTCTCCAACAGCTCAAACATCTGCAGGAATAATGAGGGGATTTACTCTTCTTTCCCCTTTCTTTTCTCCCACTTCTTGGCCACTTCCAACTACAAGCACTTTTGAGGTTTGTGCATATGCCACGCTGCAATATTGACTTAAATCTGACAGCAGAAAGCCACAGTTATTTATTTAGTTTTAGCTCATAACACTAAGTTTCTCTAGCAGCTTTTCAAAGCATTATACTGAGAACTCATAGAAAACAGAACGTTTAAAAGTCTTTTAGAATAAAACAAACCTATTTGGTCCTAGGGAGTAAAAAAAAAA
>RSEF01000006.1:4689773-4724473 GCA_003993805.1 Himantopus leucocephalus
CTAAACTTCAGCCCTTTGACAGAAGCACTGAGATCACCTGCATGCAGGGTAGCACCAGTTTAGTGACCTTAATTTAGCTAAAACAATGTGTATAGGACCACTTATCAGTTTAAAGTATGGAAAGAAATGAATCTATTCAATAACAATTTAAGACATCATCCATGCGCAAAACCATGCCTTTCGGAAGAGAGGCTTAAAATGTGATTAAAAGAACCCAAAAGAACACACTGTGACTCTGTGTTGCTTTGTATGAATGGCAATTCTCAAAAGGGAATACTTTGTGTGCACTACTGCCTTCAGCATGGTATTAAAGTGCTCTTTGTCGTCTCACATTTACCCCTTCTGACAAAAGCACTCGCAAATGAATCAAACAAGACTTCTGTCAAAATAAAACACAGGAACAACCACAGCTGGGTCAAGAACCAGACCTCCTGCCACGCGTGTCGCAGCCTGTCACTACAGCAGTGACACAACATGCACCCTAGCGCCTCTGATATGCACCAGCTCATCAGAAGCAAAACCCACCAAATTGCAGCGCCCTTTCTCCGGGGATCATGATCCACTTCCAAAGTGAATCAGAAGGTAAAACAGCCTGCCTCCGAGACTCGAGACTGGGAAGGGCAGGTGCCCAAGACATGTATACGTGCTCCTTTTTGCACGACTTCCAAACAGCTGCAGCCTTGTGAGCCCAAGATATGGCCTTGCCAGGAGGACGCCGGTCACACACACCAGCTGCTGCACTGGTGCCAAACGTGAGCCACAGCACTTCCTCATGGGGCAGCTTCCCTCGGTCTGAAATCAGCTTTAGTGATTTACTGACGAAGATATATAATGTGATCACCATAGAGATGACTTTTTGTTAAAAGGAAAAAAAAAAAAAAAGAATCAATAGTAGCTTGGGCTGGAAAGGGACCTTGGAATTGATTTGGAGATGACATGCTGGGCTTAGGCCCAAAGCAGAGATCCTGGCCAAACAGAGTCTAATGCTTTTAGAGTTCATTTAAAGATGACCCCAAATTAAATTTCCAGTCGTAGGGGCCTAATTCACTCTAGATTGTTTAGAAACACTGCTAAGGAGAAAAAAAAAAATCCCAACACAAATATCCTTCTGAGGTTTTGGAGTTCAACTTAATGAATTTTTAATCAGACCCTGTATATTCTTCCATGCTTGTTCACTTTTGTTGCTATAGGTTGTCACATTCTGTTAACCCAGAGGATCAATAAGGAGGCAAGCTTCTCTGACAGCTTGCAAACACTACTGTTTTCTTCACGCTGTTTCTATTCAGTGCTACTTCTGCCATAGATACACCCACATTTTTAAAGCTATTTATTTTCCCCCCAAATAGATACAGAAGAGCGTAGCAAGGAGAAGGCACAATTCTCCACCTATTTAAACTAAGCACCCAAAAATATCTCACCTTGTTTTGACATATCACAAGCCAGACTAGAACAGTTACCTGGCTTTAGAGATTGCCATACACGCGTCCCTCCAGACTGCAGCAGTCCCATCACATCAGATTCATCTGCAGTGCAGTCTTACCTGCACACTGTGCCAGCAGCGTTTGCTTTGCAACTGCATGAGAAGCGAGAATAAACCACGTGCTGATGACCCATCAAAAGGTCACTGAACCTGGCCCTGCTGTGAAATGCCACTATATACATCCAGGAAATGATCTGGGGCACCAGAAATACAGCAGTGATAGAGAACGTGTTCATCTGCTACCCAGAGTATTTCAGCGTCTCCAGCAGCCTGCACAGTACCTTTGCACAGTTCTCAATGCCAAAGTCCTAGTGCTTACCTAAAGCGTCACTCTACCAAGATAAAGGTGATGGGGTGAGCAGGGAGGGAGAGAGAAGGGGAAATAAAGGTGAAAAGACTTCTTTAAGAGTGAGTCATACTCACTTTGACTGTAACTTCAACTGTGTCTTGACAAACAATTAATGCTAGATTTTCACACTACCACTCATTTGGCAGAACACATTTAAGCCAATACAAAACACAGATCGGATTTCAAATTAGCAAGATCACCAATGAATTAAATGATGAGAACGATAGCAAGTCTGTGCTGGCACCAGGCTTCGGCATGCCACCTGGTATTCCAGATTGCACTGATCCCAGCCTGGGCTGATCCCCACCACCTGGTGCATTGCAAAATGCCTCTTCTGCAAGGCTTTCTGAGCAGCCCTCTTAGGAGGGAGAGTCCTTCTGTTTCCAAGGTCATCCACATTTCCAAGAAACAGCCTTGCAGAAAAGCTGCTTGGCTGGATCAGACCTTTATTTGCATCTCAGCACTGCAAGATCAGTACGCCATTTTAGCCTGCTGAATGACCAGTGCTCCCAACACTGCAGTCATTCTCACAATGAGGACTACTTTCTCATGCCCATTCTGCTCATTGAGAGCAACTATACTCCTCCTGGACACAAACCACAGCGAGCACCCCCACTCCAAAACATGCTTCTGCCCAAATTAGCTTCTCCTTGCTGCTTCAGAGATGCCATAACTTCACTACATAAACCATCGAGCATCAATTCTCCACAAGAAAAGAAGTGAAGGTAGTCGTTGTGCCTTTAAACCTCAATAGATAAATAACTCTTATGGACCATCTCCTTTTCTCCCCTATCAAGCCAGTTTGCACAACAGCTCGTCCCCGTTCCATGGTCACAGTTGGGACCAGACTGCAAACTAAAGCGTACCCAGACCATGCTCAGCGCACACCTTAGCAGGCCCTGCTGTTTGCCGAGTTAAGGACATTTTGTGCTGTATCACCTGACTGAGAAACAGAACTTCTCAAATACGAGCAGACAAACTTGCTACCCCAGAAACTACCCAGGGGAAGGTCTGTTGCTGTATTTAGCTACAGATGATTTTGTAAGTCCAAACAATAATGAAGTGATCAATTGTAGAGCAGAAGAGGCTGGATGCCTGCTCTATGTTGATGAGCACAGGGGAATCACACAAGGGTCCAGCCCAGCTTGCCCACAGAAACCTCACTTTTAACAGAAACAGGTTACCGCTATTGTTGCACACAGGCATTGCTATTTACCTTCTTAAAAACTGACAGCACAAAACTCCAGGGGTGAAGAAAAACAGACAGAGACTGCAAGCCTTGGCCAGGGCCCCTCCAGGAGCACTCACAGGGATACAGCACACAGCATCTGATGCTCCAACCCCCAGGACTCCCCAGGAACACACAGCCTGCTGGAGCCCACGCTACAACACAAGCCTCACCAAGCAGCACCTACAAATCAGCCCAGCCCATCCATCCCCCAGCAACACATGCAGCAAGTACCAGGAGTGATACAAAATCCGTAACAGCAGCAACACGCATGACTTCAAAAGCATTTTTCTTACCTTAGCCAGCAGCTCCTAAGCAGGCTTCGAGCAACACTAGGAACTCAGTAGTGCAAAGGAGCTTTCTCACTTACTTAGTTTTATCACCATCCTCCAAGTGCAGCAGCCTTCATGACTGTGCTCAACCTTTATCTAGACCAGCTTCAGCCACTCGTCACTGAACAGCTCTGATGCTGAACACCTGCAAAACAAGGTGTAGCAGATCAGTTATCACTCACCTTAATCAGAAAAGCCTGTGTCTCATCTCTTAGACCACAGAGCCCTAGCAAATTTTCTGGGGTCTAGCTAGCATACAGTGGGGAGGGGAGCCAAGGGACTGCCAGGGACACACGGAGCCTGCCTGCGTGAGATGCACTGCTGGCGCGCCAGCTGAGCTCGTCAGCCAAAACAAGCACAAGAGAGCAAGAAGTGACTCGTAAAAAGATTGCTGAAAGATCTGGTTGTATACTGGAAAACAAAAAAGAACTGGAATAAAACCTGCCAAAGTGAGGTTAAATCATTATGATTTTTCTTTTTTTTTTTTAGAAAACACACACATTTTAACTGATAGGCTAAAGATATATGGAATTACTGCATTGTGTCTCACAGCTATGATGTTCTAAATCCAGTACGAGGAGCACTAAAGCACACTGTCATGCCATTGCTCTGTTTCCCTCCTTNATCTCTCTGCTATGAGAGTAGCTTAGATGCTTCTTACACTAACATGAGTAAAAATAATGTCAAGACTCTTAGAGTGAAGGTAGAATAAAAATGCAAAATATATTAACTCTCCACATTAGCTATGGCTGGAAGGAAAATAGGAGGCTCAGCAGACTAATTGCTTTACTCAGTATGGCAAATTATCCATTCCAAAAGGCAACTAGTGGCATGAAAATAATAATAAGTGAATGTTAGAGGGCATTAGCAGACGTACAAGAATTCCATACCATTAACAGTGCTAGTTTATGCTTTCAAGTTTACAGCAAATTAGCCATACCTTTCTAAAGCTTATCACCACTTCTCTCACTGGAAATTAAACCTTGAACCCTAAAATATTGGCATCTCTGCCATTTCATAGTAACAAACCTTAAATGAGATAAACTAATACTTTTCTGTAGTGGTTAGGAAAAAACACTGATTCAAATCATGCAACAGTAGCTTCAAAGGCAAAAGTCCGTTTATCTTTGCCTCTCCTAATATATGCTCATTTGCCTCAACGAGAACATCAACATTCAAGAGCAGCCAGATCTGCTTCACCTGCTCCAATTTACCAGAGGCTGCTCTGGAGTCCCAGCTGACCCCCCAGTCACAGGCTGCACACAGCGGGACACGCTGTGCGTGTGCGACCAGCGTACGCTCCAGCCCATGGCACAGACACGTGTTCGGGGGCCTCGTTTATGTCAGCGAGGTGAGGAGCAAGGAAGACTCCCAGAGAATCTGTTGTGGGTGTGAATGGAGTCAGTTAAGTGATACTGTGAAACAGTCAAAGAGAAATCACTTCTGGGCTGGGGGAGCGAGAGGCTGAGGTGGGTTCTGCTTTACACAATCAGGCATAGTTATATGAAGGGCACATTTCCCTAATGAGTCATTTTAGCCCTATAACAACAGGATGAATTCTGTCCAATATATATTCCAGTTCACTACCTGAGAAGACTAAAATGGCATCTTTTAGTTTTCCAGAAGTGAAAGACTGGATCACTGTCTCTCCCACCTGCAAAGCCTGTGGGACTAACAGGCATCACTCCATTTAGGAGACAAAAATCTGCCCTTCCAGCTGAGACCATAACCCCCGAGTATTGATCAAACGTCCACCTCCCTTCCACATAATAGAATTTCCCGGTGAGCTAATTGTTTTTACTTCTTTCATCTCTGTAAATGAGGTCAATGGCAAGGGCAAAGAAGAGAGAATTAGCTCTAAGTGTTCTTGGCTTCAAAGCAAAAGGAGACACAGCTTCCAGATTTTGGAGAGTGCCGTACAGGGTTTATAAAGCACCATGGGACCTTCCAAATATCTGAACTTAGAATTGCTTTACCTTAGGATAAGGCTTGCCTGCACTGCCCAAGGAGTTATGCTTTCTACGTCTGCCATTACAGTTTGGCAATGCCACTTGAGGGTCAATGACGGCTTTAATTTGTGCTGTCCCTCCAACAGTGACCGCCAGCTCTTGTCCGCAGCTCCTAAAGCGCTTTTCAAAAATGCATGAAGCTTCGCAACAAATGTGGAGGCAGGCAAGTACCACAGTGTGTATCAGTGCCTCATCCTCGTTACCATCTGCCTGCAGTGACAGAGCTGAACGGCACCTCCTGCCCTGCGGCCGCGGGTTGTGAGAGTGTCAGCGAGGCAAGGCAGAGTCGCAACAATGCAGCTTTGTGCATGCAGGTATACACCAACATCAGGTTTACAGAAAGGAAAACTGAACCACCCGCAAAGATGCGAATGGCAGGATTAAAACCTGACTCTCAGGAGAAAAGTGGCTCCTTTGGTTTTCTCTCCCAAAGCAGTCTCTGAGGTGTGGCCTTGAGTCCTCCACACTTTTTCCCCCCCACACACACATGGGCACATGTCCTAAATCAAGTCTTTCCCCTGTGTAATACTGCGGTTCCCCCCTGGGGGCTTTGAATAAAGAGTTCAGCAGCAAATTAATTGCTTCCCTGCCCGTACAAACAGAAGTCTGTAGGTGCCTTTCTCAGGCCATCACTCCTGATCCTTGTTAATAGTTCTGCCTGTGATAACTATGCTATAAAATATTATTTTGCCAAGACACTAATGGGTCCTGTGGGGTTTTTATATGTGTCTGTGTGGGGTTTTTAATACAGGAGAGGCCTATTAAGAGATAACGTATCTCCTAGTCATCTCCAAAAACCAAAGGGTTCCTTTCTGTTACCTCTTTTCTTTCCTTCTTTGAAAAGAATCAGCATAACCAAGTGCACTATGAATTAAACCATGCAGTCATAAGTATTTTCATATATTAATGTCTTAAACCTTCTGTGTGTCCTTGTTCTTCTTCACTTACTTATACAAAACATGTCCTGGAATAATTTTGTTAAAATACAGCCAAAACAGAGCAGAAGGCAGGTCCTTTGTAGAGGATAGGCACCTGCCACCAGGCAATTTCCAACAGGAAGGAGAGCTGGGGGACCCGATACCGTTCACTGACAGGGACACAACAGCACCTGCACCCAAGTGATTCTCAAAAAACGGGAGCTGCCTTAATCAGTGCTATAAGAAATTTTTAAAATATGTTTAATCAGAAACACTACTTTACAGCAACTCTTCTCTGAAATCTGCAATTTTTGAGACATGTATTTGGGTTTTACTCCTCTACTTTTCATTCCAGCTGATAACATTCAGGCAACTCTACACTGGTAAATACATTTTTTTCATCATACCATACAGCAAGTTTATAAAGACAGCATTGCTGTGCACAGAGTAATCACTTTCTGTTAAAATAAAAATTCTACACCTACTTTCACAGAGTTACTTCCCATATTTTGGGAACAGCTAGAATCGAAAAGAAATCATGTTGCTAGTATAAACAGCAATAGCAAAACTTCAGTTATCCGACAGAGGGATAAAACCCTCAGGTTTATGCTGGTTCGTAACTGCCCAAGTACAGGACAAGGTGGAGAAGTCAGAGCGGGGCTGAGGATTTGGGAGGTGTCAGGTCAGTTATGGCCTCACCAGACCTTGCTCTTGCCCGTCTGCAAGGAGGACACTAGTGCCAACCACCACCTCTGCAGGGCAGGGCGGAGGGGACTCTCATCTACTGGGAGCCAAACAGCCAGCAGATGGAAACGCTTCTAGTCTCTCCCAACCAGGGCAAGACAAAATTCAATGCTGGAAGTCTCAGCAGTTTGCTGTTCCTCCCTAAACACCAACGCTAAAGCTGTACAAGTCCGTTCTCCATTCTGGAAAGATGCTTTTTAAGCCAAGCTCTAATTTTTGCGGAGTTTGCAGAGACCAGCTCTCAAGACACAGGAAAAGACCTAGCAGACATTAGGGCTCTCAAAACACATGTGGTAGGTACCCTGTCCTCAGCGAGCAGCCCCCCGTTAGCCAAAAGCTACAATACAAGTAAGGTCAATAGTAGCACAACGTCCAACATTTGTAAATGGATTCTGCAAAGCAAAATTGTTATGGGAATCTTCCTGACATGTCTACATATGTTTTCACCACGTTATTGCCAGAAAGGACACCTTCTAGAATATAAAACTACCCAAAAACATATGCAGCTCAACTCTGGGAGTAATTTTTGAAAGTCTGTTCCTTCCTGGATGCGAGCAAAGGTTATTATGTGTCTAGAATAGATGTAGTCTAGACAGATGGAGCATCATGGGGGGAGGAGGACTGAACTCCCGATCTGTTTGTTTCCTGAAGAGCCTTTTGTAATGAACTTTGTAAAAAGCCTTTTTGTAAATCCAAGTGAATTAAATTGCTTTATATAGCACTGGGATAAACAACTTATCGACAATTAGATTTTTTTAAATTACTTAAATGATGAATGTTGGAAACAGATGAACAAGCAGGAAAATTTGTACAAAATAATTTAAAAATACACACATTCCAGTAGGCTGGAAATGAATTCTCTTCCAAAAAGGTGTTTTTAATTTAAATCATAGAAGCAATCCCATCAAAGTCAGGGTTTTAATATTTTCAGGAATAAAGATCTCAATCTTTCTTTTCAAGCTATGACCAGTGTCAGATCACAGAATCATCTATCAAGATTCTCAATAATCCATCTCTTTCCCTGTGCTGATTACTGTCTGTAATGAACAATGTGCCCTAGAAACTATGCACGATCCGAAGACCTCTGAATCTTTAGCAGTCTGCAGCCTTGTAAGATTTGCAGTCTCTCTTGCTAATTTTTGAAAGAGCATACAACACTACGGACACATGCTGAAAAACTTGTGCATAAAGGAGAATTCTTATAACATAGTTGTGTTTTTGTCTGGCATCAGATATCTATTATTAAAAAAAAAAAAAAAAAANAGCAAGGAACTTACGATCTTACATCCAAACCAGAAAAAGAGAAGACCTGAGACAATCTTAGCAGGCCTGATGAGCCTGAAGTGATTTTTAGCTACAGATAATGTTATTTTAACCTGTCTTTGTATCACTTAACCCTGTTGTGGCACAAAAGCCATGTTCTTTCTCATGCACTGAAATGCCAGGTTTGGTGCAAATTCTAGAGGGAAAATACGAGCATGTTTCAGCTCAGTCCCAACTATATTATATCCACTTACTAACCTGCTTCATCTCTGGCACAGTGGATTTACCCCTTCCCCCATCCATATGGAAGGAGCTCCAGCAAGGCAGAGCAACGGGCTCATGATCACTCTTTTAGCTCTTTCCTACGACATGGTGGTGGGACTTCCGTCTCGAGGTCTTACCAGCTGCTCTTCTCATGGGGAAACAAGAAAAATATTTGTTCAGACAATTCAAAGTAAAGATCTACTGCAAATATACAGTTTGGTTTTGAGTTAACTTTTGAGTTAGCCAGTCTTTACTTTGTTTTGCTTACATCAGGCTATAATCTCCTACATGAAAAGATCTTGGGAACTCCTTCATAGATATCATTCACAGCTAATTTAAAATGAGGCTTAAATGGCAACCTGTTTATACCACAAAAGGTGAAATTAGTAAATGGATGATACTGTAAATAATTCAACTAGCTTTTAATATTTAATTTCTATGGATCATAAGTTTGTTTCATAGTTCCTATGAAACCTGCCCTTAACAGTAAGGGAAAAATAATTACAATAGCATTCTTCAAACATCTGTGTTTGAATAGCAATCGCACTGAGCATGAGGGGCTGCGGCCACAGTTTAATGAGGTAGTAAAAGCTAAATCTGGCTCAATGAATTTGCGCCCTCCTCTGCCTCCCCATGAGTTTATGCCAAAGCAGATGACACACTGAGTTGTGCCACACGGCAAACTGGAGCAGAGAATTGATCTGAGTCAGAAGTACCTCACCTATTTTTTCCTTTAGACACCACTGATGAAGGAAACCGGCAGCATTCACTTGGGATTACTATCCAAATACCCATGTCCTTAGGCCATAGTCCGAAACCCTGATTTTACACCCAGGAAACCTGGCATTTAGCAACAGAAATTCAAAGCCAAAGAGGCAGTTGCTCCAGACCGCATCTTCACAGACGACCTGTCTCAGGTTCACTGCTAAGTTATCTTGCTGCCAAGTAAGTTTTCAGTACACCAGTCTTCCAGTGTAAGAATTTAAGAACCTCCAAAATAGGAAAATATAATTCAGAGGGGGGAAAAAAAAAAAAGACAAAACAAATCTAACTATACCCAGCAATATCTGGGGGAAAAAGAAAAAGATGAAGGAAAAAGTTGTGGATAGCTCTTTATCTGATTTTTATACATTCAGCATAGAAATTCTTTATCATTCCTCACAATATAAGCAACCCTACATTTCTAGTACTATAGAGAAGCAAATGTCTTTTTTGTAAAAAGAATTAATTTTATTCTATTTCCTCTGTTTCCTCCATTCAGGCAACTACTTAATGCATTGATCTTCCATGCATTTCCATTTTCTTCACCAATACATTTCTTATAATTGGAATGAGCTGCTCTATTAAGCTTCTTAATAGATTCTATGTTCTCAAAACCCAGTAACTTCAGGACAATACATTAAAATAGACAACAAATTAAGCTTGGTGTTTGCGAAATGTGAGGCTCCATCAACAGTGACCTTTAAAGCTACAGCAAGGATGCTGTTTAAAATTGGTTGCAGAGGAACCGGTGTCTAATATGTCTAATTGCATTAGTTTGTGTCAATGCTCCACCACCTTGAGACTCTTCGCAAACTGTGTGTTGGTGTCCAGGAACAAATTACAGTCCTGATGTGAAGCAGCAATGGACATGTGCAGATGTCAATGAATTCATTTAGGGCTGAGGGTCCATAGCAGTTGGGAAAAAAACAGGACCTCTGTATTTAGCTGCATCGCCTAACACAGACACAGCCTAGTTTGAGCGATGAAGTGAAGACTAGCCTTAGCTTTGTATATGCAAGCAACATTGAGCATTACACACAGCACAGAAGTATTTTGACAGTCTAACATAGTTATTTAATTATATCAATTGAATCCAATAACTATGCCGCAATATCACATTAACTTAGTTTGAAACACAAGGTGAATGGAGGTTTTATTTGCAAACCATTATAAAGATGTAATTCCATTTTAAAATAGCAAACGATATAAAATAATTCTCTCAAAGCTAGTTATCCCTGGTACGATTCCTACCTCTTCCCATAGCTATACAGCCAGCTACCTTCACATGTATTTTATACCACCTCTTAAGTCATCCAAAGAGCAGTTTTCCACCACAAGTAAAGAACAAGGTGACCTGACAACGTGTGGGGGGAAGTCTCAAACACACAATGAGCAACTGGAGCCAGGGGATGGGTACACCCCGACAGGCATTTTTGCAAACCACCGGAGTGGGTGTTTGCCAGATACCCACCCCACAGCCCATCCTCTGGGACAGGACATAAGACCACATCTGCATCAGTACATCTATCGCCAATTACAGCTTGAAATCATACTGAAGCAACACAAAAAGTTAGGAGGAACGGGGTCTACTCCTTGTAAAATCAACCCAGGTAGTTAACCCAAAATGGAAATTATTCTTCATCCAGCTTTGTGCTTCCTAGGAAAGGTCTTATTTAAAAAGCCAGCTCCTAGCTGCTCTTCACCTGCCATTAGCCTTTGCTAACCATTTGCACAGATAGTGCTGTGGGTAACAGACCCCCATCAGCACCATAACTGCCCTCTTGACTGCACCCCATCGCCCCCTCACATCTATTTTTAATTCTAATTCAAAACCGCACGTGGCCTGTTTCTTTGCACTTTCAGTCTCTCTCCCAAGATACACATTTCTGCAACCTCGTAGGTGAAGCTGTTGCAGTTCAAATCCCCTTGCTCATGGGCAATTAGCATCCTCTTCTAGGTGAAATACTTTGGGATACAGTTCATTTTCCACTACCCTGCCTTGGAAGACCTGTATGGTGCCTTCTACCAGCAGATTACTTTTTTTATTTTTCTTTAACATGGAAATCATTGTACAAAAGACTTCGCTTTTGTTACAGGTTTTCGTGTTTGCCTAGAGCTTAATCACAAACGAGACTGCTAATTATTTGTACCTCCCGCAGCGCTGGCTAGGTTTATCCAAGATAAGAAGAGTTCGGCCCCTTGTTCCACCACCTGCCAGCGCAAGACTCTTGCCAGCGATTCCCTCTGATAACTTGTCTTTTTTTTTTTTNTTTTTTTTTTTTTTTTTTTTGCAGCTGACAGGGAGGACTAAATAAATACTGTTTTTGCTTTCCTAGTGGGCAGCTTTACTTGGTGGCCGCAGAAGGGGACGCAGCCTGCGGGGGCAGGCCTGGACCTCCTCTCGACCCAAGGCTCAGGCGTGAGGGGGCACAGGCGGTGGGCCCGGCCCGGCGGGGGCAGAGGGGTTTCGGAGGACGGGGTACGGGCACGGGGGGCGGTCAGTAGCTGCGGGGACTACTGCACACAGTGCGAGGCCCTCGCTTTCTCCAACGCCGGCAGCTTTTTCAACGTATATGTTGTTATGGTTTGAGGAACCCACAACAATTTATTGTCCGTCAGTTATACTCTCACCCAATGACCCCGCCCCACCTGGGAAGGGGAATCGGGGGAAAACAAGGAAACACGCGGGAATAAGGCTAAATAATTAGCATTAATAATACTAAAGAACCAATAGTGATCCCGATACCAACATAAAATACACAAGGATTATGCTCAGCCCATTCTACCAGTGGGGAGCTGCGCGGTCCCAGCAGTGACAGAAAATGTCGGACACCGTAAGCACTATGGCTTCAGGAGGAAGGGAAGGGCTCAGGGGCCTGGTGCTGGGGCAAGAAGTTCTCAGGATCACAGCCATCACAGAAGAGCAAGAACTCCTCAGCAAACTTTTTAATTTATATTGAATGGTATGAAATAATCCTGTTCCCAGCTTGGGTCAAGTGCCCAGCTCTCGCTCCTCCTCATCCCTACACCTGGAGAGCACGAAAACACCGAGACCTTGAAACCCCCATACCGTAGCTGGCTATAAAGTAAATATTTTCATAAATTCAGGCGCTAGATAGAGTCTTCTAGAAACACGGTTTTCCCAAACATTAGAAGAGACCTTACTGAAAAGTAAAATTACTGCGTGGCTCAAACCAGGAGGATGTTGTGCGGCGCTCCCCTCAGGCTGGAGCGCAGGGCGCACAGTCGCCTTCCCGCAGCACTGAAAGTCACGGGCCAGGGGTGATTAGCACAGGCAGGGCTGTGGCCAGGCTCTCCGCCACCGTAACGCCTGGGCGGCGCCAGGCCTCCCTTCGTCCAAACCAAAGCTAAACTGGTTCCCTCTCATCGGTTTCCAAAATAAAGTCAGCGCTGCCAGAGGTTGCAAAACCTCTGCCTTCCTTTTAGCAGGGCTCACCACACACACACCCCGGCTCCTATCTACAACCCACTGCTTGTTAAACTTTTCTTCATTTTTTAAAAAAAACAAAAAAACAGTGAAATTTACAAAGTGTTCTCTCCTTTTGAAAAGGGCTACCTGAAGTGTAAAAACATATATATTTATATACATAATCAAGAACAAGTATCTTGTATAGTCTTCACAGGTGAAACATTTTCATGCTTAGTTCTCTAAGTGGTTCTCTCCAGAATGAACGCAAGACTGAAGTCCACCGTTTCCCCATTTTCCTCTTTGGCAGAGCTATTATGAACAAACTAGGTAAAAGTTATTTTTCATTACATATAAATAGCAGATGTGAAACCCTAAGTCAAGTGTTGCAGTGGTAACTTCTCAGGTGCTCAAAAAAGCCACAACTACTTGTCACATGTGAATGGAAGATGCAAACAACAGCGCATAAAATGGAAGTTTGATCTCAACAGCATAAAAGTGGGACTAATAGGAAACACTTCTTTGATTGTTTAGATTAGACCTAGCCTAGCACAGTATGACAGAAGAGGAAACAACCCTGCAGAACAAAGTCATGGTGGACCACCCTGCGCCACTCTCTGGGGACAAAAAAGCCAAGAGCTTTGTTGTAAATCTGTGAAGGTAGAGGTTGTCTATTCAGCAGAGAATCTTCAATTATTTAAGCATAAATCATGTTTTCATATTTACGTGACCTCAGCTGAATCTCACGGGGGGGAAAAAAATTACTGACAAATTAATCTGAGTCAGGCTTCAGCCTAGTATCATATAGGCAAAGATGGATGCATTAGAATTTCAGTATCAGTAGACAGAATATTTTGATATTAATTAAGAAAACCCTGAAATGCTAAACATTCACAAAAAAGTCTAAAAACCCGTTCAGCAGAAAGCTTTTGTATGAGGCAGCCTGATCCCACACGGGATCTCCCATCTGAGATAGCAAATATTACTACGGTGTAATAATAATAATGAATTTTGGCTTGATGATAGAGTGAACTCATTCAGGAAGGAGACCAAGAAATTACTGATGTTATCTGACCGACTGCCTGTTTGAGGATGAAGTATTAAAGATACATATATCACAATAACTATTTGATGCCACATATGGCATAAAAAAATAAATTCATCTGCTCTTCCAACAGAATGATTGTTCAAAGTCTCTCGTCATGCAGAGAAAGACTTCAACTCTCAGTTAATTTAACAGGATTGAAACCATCTATTACCTCTCCTCTCCATTCATTTCAAGAAAGTCTAAGCTGATCTACGCACAGGAGCGAGCTATTCTGGTGGCATCTGCTAGCACATTAAAGCTAAAGAGTCCAAAACTGCTGAGTAACAGCTGATCTCCACACCTTTTAATGGAAGATTTGCCAAGGGCAAAATTCAGGCAATGGCTCAAAGTACTGCCAACACAGGAACACATTGAGAGACATCCAGAGGAGTTCTCTCCCCCACAGAAATCGATCATTACTAAGACAAAACACTTACAAACAAACAATATTCTGTAACTGACATTAAAATACTTTATTGGCTAGAGAGAATGTGCAGTATGGATAGAAATATACTGAAATACAAAGTCCTCCAAATCTCACATAGAAAAAACACAATCCATACTTCTACATCTTATTTATATACATTGCCAAATGTATTCAAGAGCGTCAATAAGGTCATATTTGCATTTTTTTCTTCTCTTGAAAGCACGTCTGGTGTAGTCCAAGGCCTTTTTGTTTCTTCAACTGAAAATTGCACAACTACCCTATTTCGTCATTTGGCCTGAAATCTGATGAAATTTTACGTACTGTTCTCTCCCTTGCTAGATCCTTTCAAGCTTGACTTCTGCCTCTTTTTCTCCCTTTGTCCCAGTATGCGATAGATCTTTTTCTTAGCCTCCTTTTGCCTCTTGAATTTCTGTTCATCCTCCTTCTGCTTAACTTTGAGATATTCTTTAAGCTGTTCCCGATGTTTTACTTTGGCTTTCCTTATCTTGTAATTATTCACTGTACTCAAAGCACTGAGTAGGGCTGATATCTAAAAGAGAAAGTAGAGAATCAATACACAAACAGTTCAATTTTGGTGAGCAAGAAACAGTTTAACCTCAGCAGAGCACCATATAATGAATCAGAGATTCAAGGCAAGTTCCTAATTATTTCTGCACCTGTTACCCAATTTCTAAAATGGTTTAATTATTTATCTTGTTAGGAAGTTAATCAAAGGTTTGATTTTTGTGACCTCTGATTTTGGTTAGATACTATTTAAAAGGCTATGCCTGATTGCTACTACAGAACACAAACTGCAGTTTGGATCTTCTTGCCTTTGCAAGCACTCTAAAATTGTTAATTTTTGACCTGTCTGTGTTAATAATGCATAGCAATGACAAGTCGAATAAAAGACCGCAGCTGCCAATTTAAGTAACCCATAATGTGAGAGCACTACATCCAACTGAAATACTTTGCAAGTGCTGTGACAAAGACAAAAGTCATGTTTAGGCTTCAGGTGACCTACTAGTTCAAAAAAATTGACACCGTCCACTCAGCGACAGTTCCATGTACATACTGCATGCCAAACAGGAAAAAAAAAACCAAATTGCAGGCGGTACTTTTTTTCACTAGGGGCATATATGTCTTCAGCACTAGCAGTAGATGCAAGTGCTAAAACAATAGCTAGAAATCGTCTAAGCAACACATTCACCCTTCAGGAGTCCTTGTTTCAGCGTAAGTGATAATTACCTTCTTTTCATGAGGCTCCCTGATAACAGCTGGTCTCCACTGGTCTTTTGGAGTCTTGCCTTTCTTCTCAAGATTCTTAGGCTTGTTCTTAAAAGGCAGTGCCTTCTGCAGTGCTTTAGGAATGTGGAGCTTATTGAAATGCCTTTTCTCCCTCACAATAGGCTATAAGAATGAATACAGAACATACGTAAGATTCACGATCTTAAAAAGCTTTTATTTTATTTTCCATCTTTCAGGGGAAAAAAACCCAAACACCACGAACCAAAAAAAAAACCCCAAACAACAAAACCACCCCCTTCCCCAGCAAAACCCCAAAAACATTCTCTGACTTCTTTACACCCAACTGTGAATGGTATGTTCACCACAAATTTACTATGACAGAAGTCTCAGTAACCTTTTGGAGAGGACTTCTACCCTGCAGATTACTTTCTAAAATCTCACTGACCCACAACAAACTCCTTTGCACTGCTTTATCCCCATCTCATGCCAGGAAGGACTGTGCCTTGTGGATAAAAATATGAAGTCTCACATGCATATGTATGAACATGTATTTACACTGCTCTCAGTTTGCACAGGTCTGAGGCAGACTACAAACTTGACTGTGATCGCTGGTTTAAAAAAATAAATAAAAAGACATATCAAACATACCTTATAAAGAGAATCTTTGTTTTGTTTCAGTTTGATGCCTCGCTCATGCCTCAGCTGGCCTGTTGTCTTCATTCCACTCCAACTATCCTTCTCACCTGCTGGCTTCAGCAAGGATGTTACAGGGTTATAAAATGTTGGGATGGAAACAGGATACCAAGTCCTCACAAAGACGATATCTGAAAGAAAAGGAAATGTTACTTGGCTCTTTAACAACACAGTTCATCACATCCACACTCTAAGCAAAGACTGCCTGAATAGAATAGATAACTAACATCTAGACCACGTGTTAGTATTGTGTTTGGCATATATGCCAGATCTCTTCGATTTTAGGCAAAAGCAATGTAACTATTTGAACACTTGGATTCTGCAAAACCCCATGAAGTCATAAATGGTACATATTCCTGAAGAGCAGCCGGATGAATACCACCCTGTTCGTTAGTCATGTTCATTTAAAGGACTAGCAATGGAATTCATATATGTATCTGTGCCTCTACTATTACTGACAAAAACAATTTTTATAAAAGAACTAAGTTGAAATTAAGAATAATGCAAAATAAAAGCAATGAGTTTAGGAAAACGGAGGTCATATAAACCCAAATAAGCATAAACTCATGTTCTCAACATCGCGCTGACACTCGGCAAACACAGGAGATCGCTTAACCCATCCCCTATATAACTTCCCCAAAAGGCTGGGAAAAAAGTTAACTAGAGTTACAATGCCACTCTTTGGATTTCTCAGAAAAATGTCCTTCTAGCACTTGTACTACTAAATACAATTCATCTTCATGTTCAAGGAGAAAAGCATACCACCCTGTGTAAAACACTTATTTAAAACACTGAGAGAAATAGGGCTCCAAGACAAACCTTTTCATCTGCATACTATATGACTTCTGAGTATAACTGAAAAAAATCCAACATAAAATGCACTTTTTTTATAAATTTCATTCTGCACCTCACCAGATAATTCATGCTCTTTGAATTCACATCTCAATTATCAGATTCCAGAGATTCTGAGACGTGGCTTTTCAGTCTGTGAAGCAGGATGAAAGTTAAGTGATAACTTACACGGGAAGTGCAACTTACCACTCATCAGCAACTTGTCTTCAAATGTTGCTCTGAAAGCACCTACTGGAGTTCGGAGGGCCTTTTTGATCTGTCCTCGGATACCACTCACAGTACGAATCGCTGCACCTTCGAATTTAGCCACTTCCAACTGCGAGTTAAACATTCCCTGAAAGTGTGAATAATCCACCATCATTCAAGATGCTAAGGCTCTCTCTGTGACCCGTGTAGGCCACAAAGATATAAGTAATTCCCACAAGCATAACTTATAAAGAAATAGGAAGAACATAACATTATCTTTATACTAAGAGTGCCGATCATACCAAAAACCTACTGAGCTGACTTTAAGGTAAGCCACTAAAAGTAATCTACTTAAAGTCATATACCACAGGCAAGGCTTCTTAGCATTAAATATATATACATTTAAAATTCTAAAACAAAACATAGTTAAGAGGGTCTGCCCAGTTCCCTTTTAGTCATTTGCTGGAACACAGCATACCTTAAAAGCAAGTAAGCTGCCTTAAGTTGCTAGCTGTGAGCACAAGGTTAAGTGCTCCATTCGTAAGTCACAAGGAAGTCAGGAAAAAAATCTGTGTATGCTTAGTGCAAATACTTGAGTGCTGCACTGCTGAGATCAGCGCTTAGTTGCTTACTGCCCCAAATGCAGAATAACCTAACCTCTTCCTGAGCCTGAAAGCCCAACTAAGGACAGCTGGAAGGTGAATGAAAATACACTTCGGCAACACTTCCTGCCCCAAACACTTTAGTAACTGTAATTGTGAAGTCCTAAGCGCTGCCAGAAGTCATCTTTGATCCCAGAGCTGAAATTCAGTGGGATCAAACTGCCCGAATGACGCCAGGGACAGGTTCACATTCTCCACAGGTGTCTTGCCACTGTGGGAAGCTAATCATCAGTGGGTTTGAGGAAGAAAAAACACCGAATGCGAGACAGAAGACCGTTCCAGAATGTTTGTCTGGTTAACAGTAATTCATACTCATTGGCTAATGATCAGTATCTTTAGAGACCGCACGGAAGAGAGCTCAAAAAAAACCCAAGCAGCTACTGAGACGCAGAACACTATGCAACAATTATGGGGTACTTCTGCCTCGGGAAAGACAGATGGGAGTCCCAGGTTGCACTCCTTCCTAACATCGGTACATGTGGTGTTACAGTACACATACCTACATACCTACCTTAATAAAAGAAGTGTTCTTAAAAATTTTGAATGGAAAACCGGTTAGCTTTAGTTTCTTCACAATAGTTATGGATTTATCTAAATCGAGCACAACTCCTGTCGCAGCAATCCGGAAATCAGGCTGAAACATACAGAGATGAAAGACACTGCTGAATGTATATTTACCAAACAGCGAATACACCGTTTCACTGAGACAATTTCAATGCTTTTTAGAATTTGAGTTCAGAATTTATAACCTTTACAGGAGTACAGCAGCATGACAAATGCAAATTGACTTTCTACTGACTAGTTGAGGTGCTGCTGACATAACACTCCTACCATTCACTAATGAGATTTTCAGAACTGCCATTTTAATTACCTTGGAAGCAATCTAACAGTCCTTGTTATCTACTTCGCTGTGTTCTCTTTATGAAACAGAATCTTACTCGGACAGAAAGTCTCAAAGGAGAAGTGCTTTGTGCACTGCTGTTAAGTCACTATATTATGCTAGGGACACAGGATGAAAATAGCCTCTGCAATAGGACTTAAACAAGGCGCCTTTTAGGAAGGAGATAATAATCACCGCTCTGATTACTGTCATGCTCATTACAATGCCATGCAAAGCTTCCATTATACACTGTACGTAAACATAAATCTACCTTTGGGTAATATATATGCAGTAAAGATCATATTCAATAAATACTGCTTTAACACTATTTAAATTATTTCAGATACCCATAAACATTCTAACAAGATGTGGAGAAATCACACTGAGGGCAAACTTTTTCAACAGGAACATCAGTATCTCATCCTATAAAAAGGTTTTAAAAATTATCTAAATACTTTGTACCTGAAAAATCAAGTGGGTATAAATCCTTCCACATAAAATAATAAAGCAGTATTTATCATTTTCAGCGTAGTAGATGAAAATTGTTAAAAAAAAAAAAAGCGCCTCCATCCAGTTTCCTATCTCATCGCAACACACCTTTCAAAAGCTTGAGTCCACCTACTACCCCAGTTCCTACAATATCACTGCTTTACCGTATGTAAACCTTCTTGCCCAAATTTATATATTTTATCCAAAAAAACCAAGGAAAGCAGTAATCAACATTTTGTGGTAACAAACCTACCGTTGTGCCACTGACAGACTGAACTGCCAAAAATCCCGTACCCTGAGGAGTGATGGGCCCTACAAGAAAATTAATTAAAAAAAATATTAGAAGATGTACTACACAATATCTAGCATCTATTTAAAGCCAGAAAGCTTAGAAATAAGTGCCAAATATTCTCAATGAATAAATCCAAAGAAAAGTTTAAAGCATTCAACCCACTACTCACATGTATAGCCCAGCAAAAGTTAAAGGAATAGTTAACAAGAAGTTACTCATGTATGGAAGCATTGGCAGGGCTGGGCCCATAACGTGTGCAAGTGTCTCTCTGCACACAGCCAACAAATCAGGTTCCTCTTTCATACGATACAACCTAGCAGAAAGCTCAAATAATTCACAAATCATTCAAATAATTCACAAATAATAGACAGGTGCCTACTTTCCCATACTATTTGGTGTTATTTTATATTCCATTGGGAATGCAACTTTTTAAAGACTTCTCATTCCAAAATGTATTTCCTGCTACATCCTGTAAAGCTTGAGAATTTCATAAGGACTAAGCAACACAGGTTAGTAACTCCAGAACACCCTCACCCCAAAAAGTTGCTCCACAATGCATATGTTCTGGTGTGTACTTCAGAAGCCTATGACGCCCATTGTGATCTTCGATGTAGAACATGGGGATAGTCTGAAATCGCCTCCACCCTAATGAGAGGATTAAAGGATCACGTGTCTTAAGTATCTTCTTATACCATCGGTGCTTCTTCAGGCGCAACTAATTAGAAGAAAAGATGAACAATGCTATTGCAGGATAATAACATTAATTCTGAAATTCAAGCCTTAATTTTCAGGAATGATTGAAAGCAACTTCCATCTCCACTAGAATTTTTTATTCCGTAAGCTTTATGTCTTCGAATGTTCTCATTAACACTAGGCTGACTGGAAAGATAAAACTAGGAAGTATTTCACTCACTCAAGTCATGTTTGTATGCATACGAACAAGTATTATATTAATATATATGTATGTGCTAGTAACTTTTCAATGGCCACTTGTCCATAGACCATGAACCTCAGAGTATAATTTATGTTAGCAATTTAGTTCCGAGACATTTCTGCAGATGAACATGAAACAACACTAACTTCTTCCAGTTATCCAATTAAGCCTGTAGAAATCCAGTGTCTGCTACAGCGGAATTAATTGTGTCAAAAGCAAATCCCCTATTCAGGAGCCAAAGATGAAGATTTCTCTCTGTACTCACTATATCTTTAATAAACAGAAAATAAATAATAACTCCAGAACTCTGAAGCACACCTGTACTGATATAAAGAACACTCACAGCTTTGGCTACATACCTGTACGTATCCGACGTTTCCTTCACTGTTGCCTAAACCACCCAGGATAATAGGATAATGAGGGTCAAAATTCAGGACAAATTCACATGGGACATTCTCAATTTCTATTCGAACGTACATCCCAGGCCGGAAGCCCTCATACTGCACTCTGGTCTCATCATCTTGATCTTCAAATTCCGCTCGATTAAGCTATGTGACAAAGAGAAAGTCACCGTGTGTTTTACAAAATTCAAGTATTAACAACTTCTTCACGAGGTGCCAGTTCTATTTAAAACATGCTAACATTTATATAAATCTTTCGGGACAGATCTGATAGGTTTTGTGACTTTTTATTCAGAGCAAGATCTCTGCCACCATGAATTCCTTCCAATTTGAAATCCCAAGTGGGCCTGTTAGTCTACTTGAAAGACAGTACCCAAGAGAAGCAAATGACTGACTGACTTCTGATATACCTTTCATAATGGTGACTTTGGCTTTTAAAGACACAACTGTCAGAAGTACGTTTTTGATTTAGGAGCTCAAGTACCTTTTAAAGTTAACATCTTAATCTTTAAGGTGTCACTCGATGAGGAGGCTGGGCTTACTCAGCAGCTTAAAAATATTTCTGCGCATCCTCACACTGTATATCGGCAAAAGGGTCTTTCAAAGCTCTTATGTACCACACAAACATAGATATTGTGTAAATATTTAACAAGATATCCTTGTGAATAAGAGAAGCCTCACCCCCCCAGCTCCTGATGCTCAGCTACCTATAAGACACCATGTTTAAGCAAACTAATTACTAATTTCATGTCTCAAAGTATTGGCACAAATCTTCTAGTCCAAGTTTATTTTTCTAGAAGCCTTTATACATCCCCAGTTTGAGATCCTTTCCCTTCCATCCTGCAGTGGGAGTACTGCTGATACGTATTTCTGTAACAGACCTCAAGTGAAACAGTTGTAAATTGTCTTGTATTCTTTTACAAGAATGTCCTTCTTTACACTCTCGTGCTCTTAGTAAGTAAATTGGCATACCAGAGCTCATATGATCATTTATGACAAAGGCTAATGCAAGAAGGTAATGATTAATTTAATGCATATTTAAGGCAAGATTTTGTCAGAAGATAAGACAGTGAAGTTATTAGCGATGTAAGCCAATGTTCTTCCAGGTCAGCCAAAGAAGCTACTTTTAAGCTTATGAGATTTTATCTCAAAAACCACGGCCAGGAACAAAATCAACACCTCCAATTCTGGATACAGTTAACCTGCAGTACCTACCACACGTACAGAGTCATCAATTATTTTTTCCTCAAAATAACTTGACAGTCTAATGAAAAAGACCACCCACCACACAAAACTTACTTACCCATTAATCGCATTACAAAAATCACACTAAAAATAATACCAGGAAAATACTTGACACAAATGAGTATGAGAAAGACTTTCACCTTCCTACACATAAAAGGATGCCTTTTTTGGTTTTTCCCCCCACTTCTCTTCCTTGAGGGGAAACTTCTCTCCCATGTTTTGGGTTTTTTTGAGACCTGTCATGCTAGTTCCACCACTAAGGGACACTGTTAAACTGTTAAACTTTTATGTAGATGAAGTTTAGATGACACACCCTGACTTATTCAGTGATTTAGAATATGGTTAACTACTTAAGTCAAGTTAAATTAAGCTTTCAGTTGTTTGGCTTGTTTGCTTGTTTTTCTTTAAAGCTAATGGAATCAAAAAGTTCAACCATAAAAAAAATTCGTAAGCACGTATTTCTTTGTGTGTACTTTCTGAAGTAGCTCCTGAACGTCATGTGTGTCTCCAGGAAAACAACCTTTGGACAAACTCTGTGGGGTATTTTTGAAGACGTATGGCCAGATAAATTGCCAAGTTAATAGTTTGTACCTGTGCTTGTTTATGCATTTCTTCTTTAAGATCATCAAAGTACGTGGTATCCCCTTCATCATACTCTGCATCAAACATTTCTTTCAGTCTCCGTTTCTTGTCCATGCGCTCCTTTTTCTTTTCCTCCTCCTCAGGTTCTGGTTTGGACATTTTGCCATCTTCCTCCTCTTCTTCACTTCCAGACTAATCAACAGTAAGTTATCAAACATGTAAAACGATTCATTGAAAACAACCCATTCTGATTAACATTTTAATATATATTATTAAGTAATATTATGCCATAATGCAAGTTATTAGACACAAAATATTTCCATTTTAGACGGAAATTAGTAAGTTATTCCTACAAGATGTAACTTCAGCAATGACCAAAACATTTCATGATCTAATCGCATCCCTTTTCACTGAGAAAACTTCTTGACATTTATTTCAATGTCAGGGAACAGGCCCTACAACTGACCTATCTGTTATTCTACAGCTAAAATAAGCACACATAATAAAAGAGGAAAAAAAAGTAATTGTTGATAGCATTGAGTAATACTGTGCTGGAATGTGGCACTCTAGAGGCCAGAGAGGAGGAAGTTTGTCACAGGCTATTTGAAAACTGCCAATATGATGCCATTACCCTCAATTTTATAATGAAATGCAAAGCCACCAAGTTGCTCAGTCCAAAAAAATTCTTGATTTTTTTNGTTGAGTAATACCGTGCTGGAATGCGGCACTCTAGAGGCCAGAGAGGAGGAAGTTTGTTCACAGGCTATTTGAAAACTGCCAATATGATGCCATTACCCTCAATTTTATAATGAAATGCAAAGCCACCAAGTTGCTCAGTCCAAAAAAAATTTTGATTTTTTTAATCTGTATTGTCATAGATAACTACAGCTCTGTTCTTGGAAGATATCCAAGCCACAGCATAAAATTGCTTCCACCAGCCTTTTTTATGCAGANATTTTGATTTTTTTAATCTGTATTGTCATAGATAACTACAACTCTGTTCTTGGAAGATATCCAAAGCCACAGCATAAAATTGCTTCCACCAGCCTTTTTTATGCAGATATGAGGAATGACTAGGAAACTGTGTCAGTTTCCACAATTTGTTGTGTTTAAACAAAGCTCTAGAATCTTCTGCATCAGATGAAATGACATAGTACAAACAGTTATGATCACATTCGGTTTTAAAATAGTTCCCTCGTACCTCCAGATCCAACAGCTCTTGATTAAGCCTGACACCTACTGTTAAGTAAGTGAGGCGACTTCTCCTACATAATTAACTTTACACAACAATTCAGTTTGAGACTAAAAACATGCCATTCTATATATCTATAGGTTCCAAAGTCTCTAATACATATGCCTTTTCTTCCTTGTTCCCATTGATTTCTTTCCTATTGATTCACAAAAGCTCGATTTATTACATAGGATGCCTATCAGTTGATCAGAAACTCCTATACATGTCTGTTGCTAAAGAACATAAAAATACAAGGTCAGACCTCATCTCCTTCAGCAGCACCCTTTCCTTTGTGCACAACACCGGTTTCAAGATCTTCAAAATCTCCATACAGTTCTTCTGCAACAATAAGCACCCAAGATACGTGACAGTTACCCATTCTGTTTTACTGCAGTTAACCATTCTGTTGTATTGTTCCATACAATTTCTGGTATTTTCAGTATTGTGTATTTCTCAGTAATGCTTTGGAGATTAGTTTCAGCCCAAATATTTTTTCTTCCCATCACCAGTTTTATAAGTCTGTTTTGCCCTCTCTATAGTTTCAGCTGAAAATTCTCAGCTGAACTCCAGTGGCAGCTCCTTTTTCCTTTCAATACCTGAACTTTATGATTTCAAAAATGTAAATAAAATTTTCATCATTCCAGAGGACCACACACCACATTAGTTAGCGCTCTAACACCACAAGACGCCAGAGCAATCGAGCTCCTATTTTTAATTCAAAACACCAAAATTAATAAGAAATTTAAATATAGCTAACAATTTTAAGTTAAAAACAAATGCTTATAGAAGACTGTAAAACAACAATCATTTTGCATATAAGACACAGCCACATTATTAAAATTTTCTAAATACTTCCTAATTAAAAAATCCCAAACAAAACCAACATCTCCAAAACATCTGAAGAGAGATCTCACTTTTCAGCCAAGTGCGAATGACCAGTTTAAAAAAGAATTTCTGCCAAGACTATCCAAAAGAATGAGCCACACATAGAGGATACATAGCTAAACTCAGATACGTCACCCAAAAGTTGGCATAGCCACACGTTGACAAAGCACTCCATTTCCTAATTTAAATTATATACCCTATTTTTTCAGAGTAAATTTTCAGAATGTGCTGTGTGCCTACTGTTTGTACCAAGATTTACAGCAATGTTTAATTATATTAATATATGTATAATACTTTATGTAATAGTTTGAAAAAAAAATTCAAGTATATCACTAATGCAAAACATTCTATATACGTCACTACAAAGTCATACTTTTCTTAAAAATCCTGTATAAAGTAATCATTTTTAGAAGTCTTACACATACCATCTTCCTCCAACAACTTTGCTGCATCTTTATCATCTTCCCATTTTCCAGTAACAAAGCAGTCTCGAATGCTGCTCATAACCTACAAAATAATAGTGTCATCGCCTTGTACAGTTACAGCTTGTCATCGACAGAAACATTCTCCAATACATTCCCCACTCCTCCGTCAGAGACACCACCTCAGAGATAATCTGATATTGTCACACCGAGACATCATTACCAAAACTACACAATTCCTCAGCAAAAGCAGGAAACGTGACATCAACTCAACTCTTCCCAAAGGTCTTTACACTAACAAGGTCTCTACATCATATTTTCATTTGTGATTTCCCTGCTTTTTACTTTTTGGTAAATAAATAGCAAACTATGATCCACAAAGCAGTCAAGACAGCCAAGCATTACATTAACTTACTCTAACTTTCCATTCCTGTAAGAACAGACCGTGGAGTCTGTTAGCTAGTAAATACCTCTAACAACAGCAGAAGATACGACACTCTGGCTGCAGCTCCCATCGGTCTGTTTCAATGACAACTCAGTAGTAGTTCTTTATGAGACACAGCCAGGACATAACCAGTATAAGGGTATACAGAAGCAATTATCCAATGGTATTACCTCTTCTAAATCCCAATCTTGTGGCTTTTCTATCAGAAATTTGGAGCAGTCAAGCGCATTAGCCTTCTGTTTGGATGCTTTGTCTGGACGGCTGACACGAAACAAACCTCCAAGTTCATCACCTGCATCCTCACTCTCATGGTCCTCATCCTCGACAGCTAAATAAAACATACAAGCTGTGATTATTTCCCCCACAGTTCATGGATTATATTCATCAACAACCTCTCTTCTGCCTTATGCTTCACAATACCCGCAGTAGTTTGAGGGGGAAAAAAGACACAAACTAAAAATAGTTTTAACTATAAAAGACTGAAGAAGAGGTACACCGATCCAGTGTAAGAGTTAAATTAATACCCTCGCAAGGACAAAATAAGGTGAGCAGCAACCAGGGAGATACTATACACTGTGATCATAGAGAACTTCAGTTGTACAGTTGTTCCATATGGAAACATTCATTCATTTTGCAAATTCCACATAGTTTGCATTTCTTTGTCTTTGAACAACCTGAAATCTGGTTCTATTTGCATAACTGGAATCACCTGAAAAATAAGCCCAATAAGTAAACACAGGATGTTCATTCAATATCATAAGTAGAAAAAATCCCAAAACGATCTGTGAACAGAAGTGACATTAAGTTAGTCTGTAAATCAAGAACACCAGACTTGAGACTCTGGCAGCAAATCTTCCTGCTCCGGCACTGTGGAAGGTTTACAAAAGGCAAATTCTCATTGCCTTCCACAGAGGTTCTGCGTGATGAGGTTTGTACACTCAGGCTACTACTGGAAAAGTTGTGAATTAAACACGACAAATTACATAAATAGCTTGTCAGCTAGCTTTTGGGTTTTTTTTTCCTTGACAAACACACTTATTACATACACGATAATACTAACTAACATCTAAGAGAATATTCCACTCAGTCATTGTGAGACAGAAATTCCTGAAAACAGCCAACAAACGACATCCCTTTATGAAACACCTCAATTACCACAATGGATTTGCATAATATCTACTAGATAATTAATTATATAAACGACTCAACTTTAAACGTTTTGGGGGAGACACTTGTACCAGAAAACATAAGTAACAATCGAATAGTCTGGAAAATGAGCTCAAAATGCTTTGTATTGGAAAAGTAAAAACTGTCTTCATTACAATTATTAGTGAAAATGAGTATCAGCAATTAAAAGAGTCAATTAACTCTCCTCAAGGCTCCCACCAAAAGACAATGCTCAAAGTATTGGACTTGCAAACTTGGCAACAGATAAAAAGCTACCGTATATTAAGATAGTACAAGTTTCCAAACAGATTTGTACCTGTTCCATATATGAGTTTACGAAGATTGGGGGTTGAACGTTGCTGTCTCAGAAAGGCCTGAGCTGCCTTCTCTGTAAGGTCCTCTTTCCACTTAAGTGCACCTGAAAAGGAAAAAAAAAATTCATTCTACTTCCAAAAAAGAACAAGAATTAGGAGCTACACAAATAATTTAAATAAGGACATGACAACAACAGGATTAAGTGCATACACAACCTAGTTTCTTTTTTTCATACTCCATATATACACACAGAAACATAAATTGTGGCTAACAAATTATATCACTGTTTGGTTTTTTTCTGATGAGTCCTATTTTTAGGACAAATTTTTAAGATTATTAGCAGTAGTAACAGATTTGATTATTTTCATGATGACGCATGTCTTCTTCACCAACTCGCAGAATGGTTGAGGTTGGAATGGACATCTGGAGGTCATCTTGCCCAGCCCCACTGCTCAAACAGTGTCAGCTAGAGCAGGTTACGCAGCACCATATCCAGATAGCTTTTGAAAATCTCCAAGGATGGAGATTTCACAACTTCTCTGGCAACCTGTTCCAGTGCTCAGTGAGCAGTGAATACATTTTAGTAATGTTCCCCCAAGAATGTTTTATTCTTTCTTTCTAAATGTAATAGAGCATCATAACTTTTTTTTTTTTAAACACACATAGCCTTAAAGATAAAAGTTAAATGTATGCAGAATCGATGAATTTTATAAAATGAATCACCTCCATTTTAGAGGAAGGAAACCCAAGACCTGCAGACTACATTGCAAATCAAAGCCTTCATAGCAGATAATCCTACATTTCCTAAATTGAAGTTTGCCACTTAACAACTATATATATATATGGAGGGGCAACATTATATAGCATTTATTAATTATAATATCCTTTAACAATGAACCCAATTAAAAATGAGCAGTAAAAATTTTTAACATTTATAGTCTACCTGTTGTATCAGTAGAAAAATCTATTTTTTCTTCATACTCTTCTTCCTCTTTCAGTAGATTCTCCACATCATCATCCTCAGCTTCTACAGCTTTAAGTTTAGTCTGGCTAATACGATCAGCTTGCTTTGCTTGAGTGTGCCGGAATCCCTTTTTATTTGACTCAACTTCTAATTCATCCCGTGATCCTTCTTCATGATCATCCTCATCGAAGGAAGAGTTTTCAACCTCAGACTCCGATGCCTCTTCTGCTGTGCAGTTTCCTGAATCTGTGGTGAACACCGCTTTTCTTTTCAGTCTGTGATGAGAGATTTGTGGTTTCATTTCTATATCTTCACTATTTATTTCACACTGCTTAGATTCAGCTCCTCTTTTGCTTGCAGCCTCAAATTCACTACCTGAGCTTTCATCTTCATAAGTCCTTTGCTCCTCCTCCTCCTCCTCCTCATCTTCCTCCATCTCATTCTCTTCAGGGGCAGCTTTTTCTTCTTCTCCTTCAGAACTCATCTCAAGATCGTCATCACTGTCTGCAAATGCTGGCAGCTCATTCACAACTTCTTCTTTAGCCACCTCTGTTTTCAGATGTTTGGCTCTCCCAACTGCCATCTCTTCCCCTAATAGCTCTCTGTCACTTTCTTCCTCGGCATCGTCTTCATCATCGCCATCACTTCCATCCTCGGACACTGCTTCTTCTTCTTCTTCCTCATCACTTACTGCATCATCATTTTCTTTCTCCTCTTCTTCAAATAATGCCTTCCGACGTACTCTTCCAGTCTTCAGATCAACCTGTCTCTCTTCTTTTGGCATCACAAAGCTGTATTCCCAAAGATCACGTTTGGGATAAGATGGTAAAGTACAAGAAAATTTTGATGAAACAATGAAGCCTTGTGTTAATATTTTAAAAAATATTTTTAATTTTTGTTTTATTTTAAAAAAACAGCAAGGTTATGGAGAACCTTAAAAAGGCAATGGAGTTCTTTAAGTATGGAACACCTTTTAATTCAAGAATATACCCTATGTTATAGCCATAAATAATTCCAAGAAATGTCTTAATTTTCCATGGAATGAAAATAGGTTATACAATGAATTTTACTGAAGATTGTGACTGCTGTTCTCCATAACTCTGAAGAAAAACAGAAATATGTTATGTATGGCTGCATCTGCAAGGAATTCTGGAAGACAGGACTATACTGCTTGCAAAACTTTTCTAATATCAGTTATTGCTATTTCAAAATACACACGTGGCACATGAGTAGTCTCAGAAGAGGAAGAATTAGGCAATAAGCCATTCTACTAACTGTGCTCTATTGAGATTTTTTCCTAAATTAGAGCCTGAAATTAGAGATTCATTCACACTCAAACATCGCTTAGCATTCAAAACTTACTCTTGTCCTACATCTTCTGAACCTAAGGGTCTAGAGTCCATGAAGAGAGAGACCTTGCTTGACGCCATCTTAACATCAATGGCTGAATGTGTGGAGATGAGGCTCTGAACTAGTTCGTGATTTGGTCTCACTTCCTCCTGGAAAGCCAAGATTTTTCACTTTTCAATTAAAATGCATAAACAAATGTCTAATGAACAGCTACCAGAGTCATTAATCTGCCTAAAACAGCAGAAACATGCATATGCAAGAAAAAATCCCAAAACGTTTTAAACAAATGTTTTCTCAGAAATAGCAAGGTCTCCCTTCCCCTCTTCACATTTCAAGAATGCATACAATATTAATCCAAGAAAAAATAGACCCAAACGTATTTAACATTTAGAACAATACAGGGGAAAACAGCTTAACTCAATCTGTTCATACACAAACGTTTTCCACCAGTCAAATCCTGTAAGTGTTCTCCCACAATCGCCCTGCCCTGCAAAAATAAGAGTGATAATATCCCAGTGCCAGGAGTTTTTATAAATCTTAAGTCAATGTTTGGAAAGTTTATGGAACTATCTTTAGGCACTTATTATTAACTGATCCTTCAAATGTTTTGCACAATATTTTACACAGAGATAATAAAAATATCCCTCCTCTGAAATCAATAGAGGAGAAAAAGAAATGACCCACCATGGATATATAAGGATTGATTATTTTTAAGCAGCTTATTTTTTAAACACTTATTTTCACTCTAAGGATAAAAACTACATTTTGCAAGAGAATTCAAATCATCAACAGCATTCCCTTACCTCTTCTTTTTCATGAGCATGGCTTCCACCAAGGTCAATATAAACAGCATCTTTATCATATACAATGCCCCCAACTCCTGAAAGAGGGGCATAGACCAGCTTCTCTTTCTCATTTAAAGAACGCTTCTTCTGCTGCTCAGGTAGAGCACAGGGGTCTGGTAGGAAACTCACATCACTCACAGTAAAGTCTCCTACACCTGGGGTGACAGACAAGGGAAGCAATAAGGTTTTTACAAAGTTTTGATTCTGTGATTTGTACAATTCACCATGAACAGATTAAAAAAAAAAAAACAACACTGTAGCATTCAGTGAATCATCAACAGCAAGCTCTGTATCGAGCATCCAACTCTTCTACATTACAACTGAACTTAGAGAAGCCAGAACACTGCAATGCTTTGGGTTTGTTTCCTTGTTTTTACATAGGAAAACTAGCAACTCACTTTTCTGAGTACATCTGTAACTTTATTATTAAAATACTTCTGAACTTAAGCTTTTAAGTTGTTCACTTAAAATATTAAATTTATTCAATGAATATGAGAAATTTTACATAAGCCAAATTTACTTTTCACGATTAGGGCTGGTATGTTTTGCATTGCAAGCACTGTTTAAAGGGAAACACCTTTGAAAAACTTCACACACTGCCAATATGGCAACAAAACTGCACAATTAAAAGCAAAACTATTTACAACTATTTACTTTTACAAAAACGTGTATTACAAAAAATAATTTCCAAAAGCATAACATGTACCTAGAAAGGTGAAAAATCTATTTTACAATGTACAGTTTAAAGATACAAATCATTCCACAATAAAAATAGCAACAGCTACGTTGTTATTCATAGATGGTATACAAAGTTTTAAGAATTTGATAAATTACCTGGCATATGAATTTGACTTTTGTTTTTCAGGTGCGCTCCTCTCAAGTATCCATAAAGTGATATCTTCCTGTCACATTTGGGATTGATTCGAACATCTTCCGGGTTTGTCAACTCTTCCATTCTAACCAACATTCAAAAAAAAAAAAAGTTACAAATCAATTTTGCCATTAGAGGGGAAATTTCTCTGACAATTTTTTTCCAAAGAATTAGAACTTTGAAAGAGACTTGTTCTAGGCACCTTGGATTCTTGTGGGAGTTTATTCATAACCGTAAGCATTCTGGCAATAAAATATGAAAGGTGAGGCAATTTCTCAGGTAGGCATGCCCACCATCGAGATTCCTTTCATGTTCCAAAGAGACTGTGAATCAAATGCTACATGTGGAGATGGAGCAGAAGGGATGTTCCAGGGAACTCGGAGGACTAAGTCACCAGCTGTTAAGTCATTGGAATGCTGTTTCTTTTCCACAGAAATTCAATATAATCACCAGCAAGCAGGACTTTTTTTTTCCTGTGTTTCAAAACTATTTACAATATACCAAAGGCCTGTCTACATGATCCAATGCAAGTGAAAACTGAATGGCTAAAGTTACTGGCACAAACCTGAAGAGTATGCTTTCATTTCCCCAAAGCCATCTAGACAACACGAAATACACATTCACACATAGAGTAGACTGCCTCCAATATTACGGGTTTTTTTTAAACAGCAAGGTGCTGCTGTCTGTGCTGAGACTGAAGAACAGAGAGAAAAGCACATACCTGTCCGCAAGAACATACGGGTGAGACGTTTGCCAAGTAAGAGGTCGGAATTTCATAACTGAGATAAAACGCCCCAAATTGTGAATTTCCTGCTTTTGATATTCTCCATGAACCATCCCAGACAGATAAAACAGCTTAGCACCCTAAACACATTTAAAAAGACATAAAAACATTAAACATCAATTTAATACCTACAAAACTAAAAAAAGGTAATGCAATTCTAATTTGTACATCATAAACGGAAATTGCAGGTTACAACTGGTTCCAAAAAATCAAACTAATTAGTTTACTTCAACATAAAAATTGCCCCCTAAATCCTAGGGGAAAACAATTCCCACCCAAAAACGTCATACAAAGGTTAATTTGTCGCTCAGACCTACAAGCAGATCCTCCTTGCATAGCACCTGTGTAACAGACCTTTTTACTGGTATCGCATGTGTAGTAGCTAGTCACACCGGGATAGAGAATAATTACACAGGTATTTTAACAAATAGAAGAAAGATTACGTAAACTGATGCAACATCAGTCCTGTCCACTTATAGTATTGTTTAAAAAGATGTAAGAACATAAAAAACACTTTAGTATTGCCGCACTTTTAATTTAGCTTCCACAGTGGAAAATATATGGAAAAAATGAATGTTGAATGTCATACCGGATACACTTCAGTCCAGAATCTGTGCTTTAACTTCTTTTTAGTCTTCTTTAATTGTTTGTTGTTCTTGAACGTATCCAGGTGGGTAAGAACTCCCATAATTTTGGGAAAGCCATGTACCTGGCAAATGTTCAGGAATTCAAATGTTTCCATCTCAAATCCAAAGCTGGCATCAATAAGCATTAGAACCTGAAAACACAATATCAGCATTTCACTATAACACCACCACGGCACCCAGATGAGCTAATTTCAAAGACTACACCTTTAAAGTCATAAGCTTCTTGGGAACCAAAACCTTGCAAAAAAAGTTTTGTTCTTTATTTTCATATAATCTGAAAATAAACTTCAGCTTTTTAGTTAAGCATGGATCTTAGCTGCTTTAGAAGTTAGTGGGGCTTAGGAAATCAAATCTCTTCTTCCAGTCAATCAAATCTCCTTTATATAGATTTGATTTGCTCATCGTCTCCGAGAAAACTATCAAAGAATAAGGCTGCCCTATGAAAGCAATAACATACAGTATCGTATTAAGGTCTGAACAGGTGTTTACTTGGTGAATTTAAAATACGCAAAATTGTACATCTTCCAGTATTTTCAGGAACGTCTAAGAAAATTAATAAAATTTTTACATGTGTCTTGGATGCACTAATGCCTCTATGGCCAAGTCATTTGATAAAATGAGACAAACTTACTTCACACATTCCAATTACTGTTATGCATCATGAAAACACACTGACACAGGAAAACAGCACCCAACAGTCACATGAAAATGGAAGCAGAGTCGTATTAGGGCCTCAGCAATTAAGAACTTAAAACACATGGGAACCAATGACAGAGATCTGCAAGTGATTACATAATCTCAGCCTCCTAACAATAAAACCAAAAAAAAGATTCTCAGCATCACTCTGTGCATGCAGAATCTCAAACATCCCTCACATCTACTAACAGAAAATTTTTGTATTTTAATACATCTCCCTTCCTCAAGTAGAAAACATGCAAGTAGAACAATATCTGGATTAGTGCCCACATTTATTTAGACACTTAATATTTAGATAAGGATCCCAAATCCTAATTAGCTATGAATAATATACTCCAAATCCACATGTAAAGTAAAATTCTAAATAGATGAATGGATTGTGCATTGCATCTCCAAGATCAGATGACATAATCCACTGAACCAAAACTTACAAGAAAATTACAATGGTGACCACACTCCACTGAATTACTACACAGAAATCTTCAAAGATGTAGACATCAGAGTGCATCAAATAAAATCAACTAGTAAACTAATACATAGTTCTACTTTATACATTAGTTGAAAACTTCTTGACTAAAAATCATTTTCAGATTTTACATGGTTTGACCAAATCCCTTAATGAAAAGTCACTTTACCATCTTGGCTTGTTATAAGATCTTCCATTAAAAGTTTACCAGTAGCATTAGCAACAAAGTTCAGTTGCATCTCCATCCTTTCACATCCTCCCCAGCATCACACACATGCACTTTATTTCCCTTCCACCCCCAGGATAAGGAAAGTCCTAGGGATGGTTCCAGAATATTAGGTCTATTGTCAAGCTTAGTCCTGTCCTCTCTGAAAACCAAAGACAGTTTTGCCTTCGATAACAATGGGTAGAGAAACCAGACATTGGTGCAGTCCAGTCAAAAGTAGTATTTTCAATATAAATCATAGTATAAATCACATGCCATTGTTAACTTACCAAATCGGCAACTTTAGCCAGGTCAATCATTGTGTTAATGTCGCATCCACATTCAATAATAGTTAGCCTGCGTTTTTTACCTGAAAACAGAATTAAGAATCAAAAAATGAAACAGAGCGAGCAAACTAATTAGTCCACTGTTTTCAGGTCGCATTCCTTAAGTTCCTAAGGAGTACCTGGGACTCAAATTCTTGTCTAGCATATAGGCGGTCCAACATGCACCACTGTAGAAGTGCCTGTTTTCAAATATTAATAATTCTGCCAAATTTTAACTTTTTAGTTTACAATTATTGGGTTGAGTACATGTTTTCAAAGGAGTTGTTCGGTCTTTTCCAAAAACAATGCTAATAGCAAAAAAATAGGG
>RSEF01000006.1:4724573-4740967 GCA_003993805.1 Himantopus leucocephalus
CAGAGACCGGGCTCACACAGGAGGATCTGTAACAGCGACCCTCTGGTTATTTACCTCAAACCCGTATGAGATAAGAGGGTACTGGTTACCATGCATGGAGACCAGCAGGGAGGATACCACGGGAAGACCCGGTGCTGCCTGCCTGGTGGCCACTCATTCCAGGGAGGAACCAAAAGCCCACGTCCTTGTTGGTTTAGTGGGGCGTGCTGTTCTTTCAGATGTCCTTTTTTCTCTTCAACTCTTTCTTTGTGAAACAAGGCTGCTTTGCTACACTTTTGAAGACCAGTTTCTTGTCTTTTTCACGGGTAAAATTATTATTCTTGTTCTGTCTGTGCCTGGGAACAAGTCTCACTTCTCATTAAGTAGGTCTTAATGAGGGAGAGGTTATATGTAAATAAAGAAATAAGTCTTAATGCACAGTTTTAAAAAAGTTTACTAAAGGAGTCATATATACAATCATAAATACAATCATCACCTTGTACTTAGCTCTCGGATACAACTTTTAGTGTTCAAAGTGCCTTGCAGCTATTGTCTGAAACTCTAGTTCTTCTGTAATACATGACTGTGTTCCAATTCTTCAGGTCAAGGCAGAAAAGTTAAATGGCTTCTTCACAGCCACAGGTAAAAATTACTGACAGAAGTCAGGATTAGTTTTCTGGACTTTTTGTGTACACATCTTAATAGACAGCTTTCTTCACAGAGATATCAACTTCATTAATAAAATAATGGTCTGTGCTTAAGTTTTATTATGTTTCTTTTGTTCCATAAACAAAGTAATTAAGTTAATAACACATGTATTAAAATCTAGGCATACTTAAAATATTCCAGAGCCACATTTTAAACACAAAAAAGGATTTGCATGTATAGTTTTCAGCATCCTAGGCCTGATACTGCTTTAATACACAATGATGGCAGCTCTCCAGAGATACACATGAAAAACATTTCCATGATTACAGTGGTCTTCCAGATGGCCATGGATCCTGAGAAGTCTAAAAATAGGCTCAATGTGCGAATGCAAAGATGAAACACAATTAATTTTTTTTTCTGCAAGTGCAGTTCTGCAAGTTCATTACCACCCAAGTAGAGAGCCTTCATTTGGCAAATAGAAAAGTACAATTTGACAAAAAAAGACAATTTGAAAAAATTACACAAAAGGAAATCACAAAAATACTGCCTTTTAAAAGGCTACACATGTGGTCATTTTTAAATGAAAACATAAGTATCTAGGAAAAGACCAGCAGTGTTCTTTATCAGGAGCACACCTAAAACGCAAACACACCCAGTGAGCTGTCCCCTGCCACCACCAAGACTGCTTTTCCCATATTTGTACCCCTCTCATGTTAATGCTTTCTCCACTAAAAGCTATAAATAAGTGTTTTCTACAGATTTCTTAAGTTAAAGTAAGTGAATTCTGACCAGCACAGAAACAAAATTCAGTGCGGTAAGGCCACAAAACCAATGCCATAGTTCCAAGCCTCCTGGCAGAATTAATCCAACACAGAAAAAGTAAATCTTCAGTACTGACATATTTGTGAAGATTGGTCTGTATGTGCAAGTTAACGTGAGGCTGCCGATAACCAAACGCACGCAGGAATACTGCGAGCAGCTTGGTGACGGTTCCCATCGAATGGGGCAGGGAGGCAGCACACATTCAGCAGGTTGTTCTCCTGTAGCCCTTGCTAACTTTGCTTGTCTTCCTTCCCCTTCCAGACAAGGCACAAGACAGAGCAAGCACTCCACACTTACACCTGCAAAACCCCTAGCCACTTTGGACAACACTGCCAATCAACCAAAAACCACATTAATTTTTCATCAGGCAAACAAAGCAGACCCACAGCCAGTTTCATGTGTGACCCAAATGACAGGTTGAACTCTGGCCACCAAAAGCAAAAAGGTAACTTTTTGGCCCACCTTGCTCCCCATTTTGCTCAAACAGGGAATCTAACCCAGTTCCCAAAATTTCATTTCTCACGCCCACCCAGTGAGGGTCATAGTCATTTACCGTCTCCAGCAGCTGCTGCCCGTACGACGGGGCTGGAGCAGCAAGTGACCCTGGATACCCCCCTTCATGCTTTGGAAGTACCAAAGGAGGACTAGCCGCAACCAGAGTTGGACTCTGCCTCATCTGCTCGAGCTCAAGCTTAGATTCCCCTTCACCGTAACTGAAAGTGGAGCCCTTCCCAAAGGGAGAAGTGTTGGACTTGATGTACAAATAGTTCTCATCGCCCAGGCCCTGGTTAGCACTTAGGTAATTTAAGACAGGCCTCCTATACATGTTCTCTTTAGCTGCCAGGTACTGGTGGTCTTCCACACAAGACTGGAAAACATCTGCATCTGAGCAGTAGCTTTCAGGGAAAGATTTCTTCAGGTACGGATACTCCTGCGCCGGCGGCACAGGGAGGGGGAGCTGGGGGGCACTCCCCACGCTTCCCGCACCCGGGGGGACCCCTTTTCCCACGCAGTCCAAACCGAAGTGAGCCGGGGTCTGACCTGGGGCTCCAAAAGTGTTATCCAAGCTCCTGAAATGCGTATCGAGCCTTGAGTAGGGCTGCGCGGAGTAGGGCGAAGGCTGACTGGAGTAACCCTGGTTTCCTCCTGCTAGGCCGGGCTGCGGATGGAGGAGGCTCCGCTCTGGCCCGACACCCTCCATCGCCGCCCGGCTCCTCTCCTGCCAGCAGCCCCCGCCGCAGCGGGACGGCTTTTGCTTGCCACAGGCCGGCTTGGGGCAGGCGGCGGCTTCGCTCTTCTTGTGGTTCAGCTGCCGGGCTCTCCTGTTCTGGAACCACACCTGCGAGGCGAGGAGGCCACCACACACTGAGCGCCCGCCCGCGGGAAGCCGCCCCGCCGCCCGCCCTCCCTCCCTCCTCCCGCCCCTCTCACCTGGATCCTGGACTCGGGGATGTCGGTGAGGCCGGAGAGCTGCTCCCGCAGGGCGATGCCGGGGTAGGGCTCCTTCTCGAAGGCGCGGACCAGCAGCTCCAGCTGGGCCTTGCTGAAGGTGGTCCGCTTCCTCCGGCCGCCCTCCCGCCCCGCGGCGGGACGCGCCCGGGCCTGGCCTGCGGGGCGAGGGGAGCGGCGGTCAGCGGGCGCCGCGCCGGGCCGCGCTCCTCCCGCCCCGCCGCCCTCCACCCGCCCCGCTCCCCGGGGAGGCTCACCGGCGGGGCCGGGGCTGGGGGGCAGGCTGGCGAGCTCCATGCGGGCCGAGGTCCGCGGGGCGGTGGGGCGGCACGGCCCGCTCCCCGCCTTATGAGCCCTCCGCCCCGGGCGTTAGCGACCCCCCCCACCCGCCCGGGCCGGCCCCGCCAATGGGGCCGGGGCCGCCGGGCCTCCGAGGGTGACTCAGAGCCGTCTCCCACACCTCCATTGTCATCCCATCACCAAAATACACAGAATGAGGGCTCGCCCCACCGAAGGAGCCAAAGCGTCTCCTGGCGAAGCCCCCACCGCCGCCACAAACCCATCCGCCTTTCTTTGATTCAAATGGAGAGTGGATAATTTAATGAAGTTATCTTTCGCCTTCGGTTCGGGCCTCTGAGAAGGCGCCCCTTCTCTCCGCACCGCAGCCCTGGGGCTCCCTCGGGTACGCCCTTCCCAAAGGGACGCCATCCCAGCTCCCGCCGCGGCCGGGGGACGAGCCCTCGTCTTCCCCATTTAGTCACCCAGCTCCTGTTCCCATCCCTGGGACATTCCTCATCGGCTTCACCCCGGTAAATAAAACACTGGTGGCTTCACTAGACATCGCGTCAAAACCCAGCGTTGACAGTAAAGGACGAAGCCTCCCCCAGCGGAGTCTGCGGTCACCTGGGGAGAAGGAGCGCTCTCCCTCCCCAGCGCCTGCTCAACAGCTCAGCACGAGCTTCTCCTCTCTGAGGGCTGCTTTTTTTTCCCCCCTCCAGATAGCTCTACTCATCCAAGTCATGTACAGAACAAGCAAGGTCTCTGCTTTCCGCCCAAAGTGAAATCACGACCAACGTATTAATCCAAAAGAAAGGCCAGAAATATTATTTAAGAGAGCCAAGAGTGACATAAGGACTCACAGGGAGCAGCAGTTGCAATGTCAAAGAGGATTAGATGTCAGAACAGGATTAGAACAGCAGCAAATCAATTAGTCAACGTAATAATTTGTCAAGTGAGGCCATTAATGGCTATCACTGAAGGTGCTCGAGAACAACGGCATCATTACTTCATGTGTTTTTCAGCTCAGCATGTCCCCATTAATTTTTCAGATTTGGCACCCGCTCCAGCCTGCTCTGAAGCTAAAGGGTACGGGGACAAAGTCTGCGAGCTGTTACATACATTTCTTGGTATTCCTCCCCTTTTTTTCTACCGTCGCATTCCCATAAGCCTGGACTGTCACAGCACAGATATATCCCACAAGATTTCTTTTCTCCCCCAGAGCTCCAGGACAGTTCGGGGTTTTTCTTGTCCATTTAAACAATAAAATTTGTATTTAAGCAAGAATTTTCATGTGGGAGAAGGGAAAAAAGCAGCCAGGTGGCAAGTGGTTCAGCAGTTCTAGGTACAGTCAAGGTGTGCTGCTAGTCCTTTGGTTTTAGTTCTTTTAATATTCAGATATACATGTCGGGAGGGGTGGATGAAGGCTCAGACACAACAAGCAGACATTTAAAGCTTGGTGGCATAGTTTTATTGACAGTCTTCAGCTATTCCTTCTCGTTCTAAGCATGCAGGGTGCAATTCTACCTGCCTTTAAGCCCCCAAATGGCTTCACACACAGTCCTGCGCATACCACCTCCAGCGCACACTTGACCAGCAAATGAGTCAACTCACAGAGCTACTTCTTCCAAAAAAAAGATTTTTTTTTTTTTGGCCAGGTTAGTTTTTGGTGAGTTTAGTTCAAGCACCAGCATGGGATGGGGATGCACAGGAGCAGGGGGGTAAAAGACAGCCGGGGAGCCCCTATTTAAACTGGCAAAATAAAGTATGGAATTGCATATGACTTTTCCACCTCTCTGCAATTCCAGTACAACTGTCTGTGGGGTGCATAATAAACTGGACCAGACACACCAAGTATGTTTTTAGGGTACAAAGAGAGCTTACTCATTCAGTCTGGCCACAGGGAAGGCTAGAACAAACGCTGTCATTTTTCTTTCTGGATTTCCAGTTTTCATGGCAGAAAACATCATCTCATAGGAATAACCGCAACACAAAGCCGACCCTGCAGGCAGCCTGCAATACGGATCTCAAAAGGACAGGGAAGCCACCCCCCTCCCACGCACACATATACACCTTATAGCCACAGCTATAAGGAGAGATAAGGAGGAGCCAGCAGAGGCTTGCACCGACTTGCACTGCTTGCTCATAGTGACTGTCCATCACTCCGAGCCAGGTCAAACACACCAGGCTTTTGTTAACATCCTCTGGCTATGGAGAGAGCAGTTCACACTTCCCGGAGTTATTGTTTCAGGCACTCTGCCAGGCAGCCTCTTTACACCCTTCATTTTCAGAGATTTTCTTTGCAATGCTAATTGGTAGAGACTTAGATTGCCAGTTTTGTTTTTAAGTGAGATTCCAGGAAAGAAGATGGCAATCTTTGCCTCCCCCTCCTCTTCCCCCTCTTCTGCTGAGACATATGGACTTGGCCTACCGTAAGAGCTACAGTTTGACCTTACTCTAATCCAGGCAGCAACACTGACCAGCCCTTGCTGCCCACGTTCCCTTGGCAACTGTTTGTGAGCCACCCCATCGCTTCTCTAAGCTGTATCGGGAAAACAGTATTCCCGCCGGGTATTTTTGATTCTTTTCACAAATAGGGGAATGGGAAGAGTGTGGGGAAAGAAGCAGGAATAATGAAAGCAGCATGCTTAACAAAACCGGCATATCTTTGGTTCATAGATTGTCTTCAGTCTCCCACCAAAATCCATGGAATTTTGCTAAAGATTTCAGCAGACTCCAAATGTGGAAACCCACTGTGTCCTCCGCCAATGTTCCTTTACGCCAGAGTTGTGGTATAAGTGCATCTACAGAGGAATCCAAATCACATGTGGAATATGCTGAAAATACAACAAAAATGAAAGATGTGTATGTAAAGGACATTCAGGAGAGACAACGCAGTCGTTAGACGAGGACTAGCCACAGTGCTCTTGAAAATGGCTCTCAAAAAAAGGTTTGCATCTATCCTAGTCCAGATCAGGGCATCGGGAGCTCCTCTCCTCTCTCCCTCCAAAGCATCCCTAGTGTTAGGAGTTGCAAAGGCCACCCCAAAAATCATGCTAGCATGAATGGGATGCCGAATTACCCAGTGCAGCATGGGCTCTGTCACCAGGCGCCTGCCTGGGGAGTCCTAGGACAAGCACAGCCCTTTAGAAATCCCTACATCAAACATTTTCTAGGGCAGTACAATGCTATTGATGTTTAAACAGAACTTTCATCCTGAAGGAGGCAAGATCAATTTCACTAGTTGGTCTTCAGACATTAACACCTCATAAAAAGGATGCTCATGCCCTGCTTATCTGGAGTGCATCTTTAATTATCTTTTGGTACACCTTTTGCAGCCCATTACTTACCAGTCAACACTGCTTTAATTATGGGCTTGGCAGTAAAAGGCAGCTCTTACATCATTGAAATAAAGCTTCAAAACAACCCTGGAGAATTGCAAAGAGATTTCATGTTCAAATGGAAAACTGTGGAATTCAGCGAAACAACGGGAATTCTCTTCCACAAAGATTTCTCCCTGTGCGCAGTACTGTGACGGCCAGATGCGCCCAGGAACCCTCCAAAGAACACGAGCAGCCAAGTGATGGTTGTGCTCTCACCTGCTCTTCAGGGAAAGGAGCATTTACAACAGCCTGTTTTGTTTTGAAAATAATGCAGTGGCCAGACAGGCACGCGTCCCTGACGTGTCAGGGCAAGCAGGATGGAGGCACATTGTGCACCTTGAGCAAAAAGAAGGAAAAACTTACGATAATCCTTGCTTTCTAAGGGCGTTCGTTCCCCAGTCCAGAACCGGCTCTTGAGCGAGCTGTCGCCTGCACCACTGAGCTTTCTCTTACAGTAAGCGCTTTTATTATGCCAAAGCATTGCTCTAGCCTTTTTTCCTACCCAAAATGAACGTTGTTTCTAATGCTTGAAGGTGGAGGAAAACAGTATTGCTGAAAACACCACCCACTTTTGAGACATACCAGTCTTGCTCTGACTCAGTTCCCATTAAAATCTATAGATTTTAAGGTGAAAAATGCACTAGGCCAGTTTCACCGAACTTTTGAATAATCTCACATTTAAGTTTTTCATATATTTAACCCTTAAAATAATTCATGGCACTGACTGTCATTATCCGAAATCTAAGGTAACTGTAAAAAAAGGGTCCTACTAACTAAGACCAAATGTCTGTCTAGCCTCATATTTAACTCTTCAGCAATGGCCAAAAATGGATACCTGTCTAGGGAGGGTAGGTATCTATAACCAGCGCAGTCGGCGATGTACCGGTACTTCTACCTAGTAATGATAATGTTGACCTCGGTCATTTTCAGCCCAGAGACATCCTGACGTGGATGAGAGTTTCCAAGTATACTGAAAACACAATATGCTTCTGTTTTGTTAACTTGTTCAGTCTTTTTCTGAACTTATGTAAAATTTTAGCTTCCAAAGCATCCTCTGACAAGGACTTAACCATGCGTTGTATGAGTTAACACTTTTATGTGTTCTTAACATGTTGCCTGCTAGAATCATTTGGTGCTCAGTACCTCCCATACAAGAATGTGGAATGACCTTCGCTGGTTCCAGTGGTTCACGTTGCCCATTTTTTCATCACTTTTCCCTTGCAGCCACCTCTTTTCCAGATGGAAGAATCCCATCTTACTTACGGTAGCTGGTCCCTGATCACTTGCCCTATGGTAACTGCTCCATGCCTTGGATCATGCATGTTGCCCTTTTCAGAGCTTTTTCCAGTTCTACTGTGTCCTCCCTGAGATAGGACGACTAGAATGACTCTCAGAATTTAAGATGTAGAGGAATTGTGGTGTTTTAAGGGTTATGATGATAATGTTTTTTTCTCCGTTTCTTTCCTAATAGCTCCTAACATTTGCTTTGCTTTTTTTGACCATCACTGAGCTTGTGTTCCCATAGTACTCTCTATCAAAGTCCAAGATCTCATTTCTGAGTTGTAATGGTCATCTATTGTCTGAACCTGAAAATGGTTCCTTACTTGCACTGTCATTATGCTGCCTACTGGTGAGTTTTTGACTCGTGTGACCATCCTGAAAGAATTTGTCATCCCTTTCAAAGAGAAGACTGCCTTAATTTTTAAAGGAAATAAGACCCCAGGTAAAGCTGAAGCCAAAGTATTTGCAAACTTTCTGTCTTTTATTAATTGGTAGCCCGGTGGTTCCCAACACCATTCATTTTTCTTCTGGGCAGTAGAAAAAAAGTCTTGGGAGGTGAATGTAGGATAGCACAGACTTGCTGGGAAGGTAGTGATTAGTGCTCCCACTCTCACACAATACAATGTCTCCTGCTCTGGTGGAGGGAAATCTCTCTTCTTTGGGACAGATCCGCCTCACACAGCCCCACAGAACACTGATCTGGAGTTTGGACAGGCTGAGCCCGAGCCTGTAAAGAGTTAGGGTGACCACAGGGAAGGGCAAATCAGCACAGCAGACTCCGTACCAGCGCAGGAATGGGCTGGAGTAGGATTTCCACTTTTAATAAGCCTAACACGTAGATTATCAGTATTCTTGACCCCTTTGAATGCCAAGTAGAAGAGCCGCACAGGAACCCACGTGGTAGCAAACCTGTGTTGACTAAAATCCTGCCTCAAGAACCATCAAAAAAATGTGTATAAAATATCCTCCCGAAATCCAGCCTGGGCCTCCAGAGGATTACTGAGTGCAGTTCAGTCTGGCAAGCCCTCGCTTGCTCCAGCACCACTGGGATAAATACAATTGCATTTAAATGTACCAGTACTTTATGCCCAGTACGGTCAGGTTTAGCGTCTGCATTACTTTATGGTAATCCTTTCCCTCCTGCTCCCTGCCGTCTCCTTCCCCGTCTCCTTTCCTTTGTAAGAAAGTCTCTGTCATCGTCCTCACCCGTGCTGTTTGTGTAACTGGCAGATGCCCTGTGACTGATCAGCTCCAGAAACACTTGTGGACTCTTAGCACCTGAGAGGATCAGACCTCTGAACTGCAAATATTTTAGGACAAGGACTGTATCTTTTTCTTGTACTGGCAGAATACAAACACACCCACGTGATACTATAGAAATAGAACAAGTCGCAGCATCATAGTCTGCCGAACTTGATTACGATAACTAGTCGCCTAAAGATGAGTGAATTTGGCCTTAAGGCTAGTCTGCTGGGACTGGAGACAAGTTGTCTGGAGTCTTCTCCTCCCTGTTCAAAGAACTATCGCTCTAACCTCCCTTGTCAGTCCTATTCCTTCTCATCTCCCAATAACACCCCCACCCATGTGGTTGTAATGAAATGTGCTTCCCACCCATCTCACCCATCTCCTAGTGACCCCATTTCCTTGCTAGATCTGTGCTGACTTTTTTGTACTGCAGTTAGCTTTTCCATCACAGTGTTCCTATTCCAGACACGCAGGAAAAAAAAATAAATGTCAGAGCTAGAAGACTGTGTCAATTGACATGACTTGTTCATTAACTGAGAACCACCAGAAAGATGCATTAGCTGGTCCCGATAGACCCTCAAGAACAGTGAACTAATTGAAAACCTTTCCTTTTTCCCAACACTGCACTCCATGCCATGTGACGAACTTGGCAACCTAAGGCAGTGTCTTTCAAAACAGGAAGCAGAAACAAAGACGAATTCCTTCAGAGAGAAACAAGAAGTGATATCAGATACCAAATACTATGCATTAAAATATCACATGCACTGTCATCAAGTGGTCAAGGGACAGAACAAGGCATCAAAATGCTGATGGTTTGCTGGAGACTTACTCCTTCGGCCTGTTTTAACCACTCAGTCTATAATGCTGTACGATGCTGGTATGCAGAGTCATGGCCCCTTATCTGTATGTAATGCAGTTTTGAATAGCCTAAACTACTCGAGTTTTTCCAACATGACCAATATGAACATGGCTGTCCGGTCACATGTAATTTATCCTTGCAAGGAACATTCAGTATTATTAAATAGCCTCCCCAAATTACATAAAATATTTTTTGCCCAAAAAAATCCTGTCAAACACCTGTAGCATATATCCAGTTTTAAAAATTCCATCAAATACTTGTGGCATAAATCCAACCTTTATAAAGTGAGATTTCAAATGGATGTTACTTGTTACTCTTTCATTTTTAAAGGTACCTCACACAATAAAAGAAAACCGTCTGAGATGTTCACAACATACTTTCAGCAGGACTGAAGTTACTGACTTCCAGCAGACATCAGTAAAAACAAATACAAAACTTCAAAATGCAGAACTGGGATCAAAACTGAAGCTCTCTGTGCAACCTGGACTTCAAACTGGTGAGCTTTGGCTGTCCATTTAGAAGAGCCTATTAACGCGATGTTGGCTGAAGCACATCGTGATAAAAAAAGTCTGCTTCACCTTTCTGTTCCTTTTTAACAACAGAAAAAAACCCACAGTGATAGTATGAGGATGAGCATATAGAACTCTGACATAAATTCATCTCTAAAATGCACAGACTGAATTTGTAGTAAAATCAACTAGAAATTAATCTTAATCTTTTCAAAGAATAAAGTATTTAGCTGGGACCTTTATAGCTAGCAATTTCCAAGACTTGAATTATGCTCCCAATTGTGTTAAAAATGTGATAGAAGAGAATTAGTTTTATCAAACATGCAGGGAATTCATTTACCTATAAGAAGGATACAGCAGACATCTGTGCAAATGTTTATTTACTTCCAAGTCACAAAGGGTATATATTACAACAACAAGGAGAATTACTATACCCCATTGTTTCTTCTTATGCACATCTCAATACTCTTTAAAATTTTTTGTAAGTATGAGAATCTGCTGAAAATCTTGACCATTACCCTCAAAACTGTACTGCTCGTCAAATTGCGACATGAAATACTTTTAAAGACAGTACTTTTCCTTACCTTCTCTACTCCTAGAACTAAAAGATTAAAGTGAAATAATTTTTAACTCTGCATTAAAAATGGCAGAAACAGTCACACGTTAACTAGTTACATTAGGAATCAGACATTGCTTGCAGTAGCTTTGTTACAGCATTGTGTTATTTAACCCTGAATACAATTTTTTTTATTGATAATTCCATCTCCTTAGGTAACTTTCACTGACTGCATCTCATCTCTTTTATACCAGCTTCAAATCCAGTTTAAAGTTGGCTGCAGTTCATTTCCAAGTAACTTCCTAAAAGAAGCCCAATCCCTTAATCCTTACTTCTACAGAAAGTTGCTGTTTACCCAAGTCACATCACTGACTCCAGTAGGGTGACTCACACCATAAAGGTTGGCCTGAATTAGACTAATCCCCCTCCCCCCCTTTTTTAAAAAAAAAAGAATTTTAAAAGACACAGAAGAGCTAACATGTCTCTATCTAGTCTCTGGCATCTACCAAGAACACCAAACAAAAGAGGCAGACTACCTGGCAAATACCCTTTGTACTTCCCGATGAAAGTGAGATAGTCAATATCTCTAAGTTAGAGATAGCAAATGTTTCTGAACTGAAGGGGGAACAAGTTTTCTCCACTACCAGCTACAACAGAAACTTCAGGATTTGAAAATCTAAGAGACTGGTCTACTGATACAGTGTGTGAAATGAGCCAGCTATGTCCCACGGATTAGGCAGGAAGAACGCGCAGGTCCTTTTTACTGTTTCCAGCAGAACTAACCCGTCGCGGTTTACATACCCAGTCACTATGGACACCTCAGGATCCTACAGACACAACTTCAGTGAATTTTTTTTTTTTTTTTTAAACTAATGTAGTTGTCTTTGGAATCTCAGAGAGGATCACACGTCCCATTTTCATGTTACTGTACGGTTAGTAACCTTACCTGTTGATCTCACAATGAACAACTCTTTCGGTCTTAGATTCTTAAAAATTACTTGCGGCTTTAATTACTAACCTAATTTGAAATCTAAACCAAGTGATGCAAATGAAAGAAAAAATGTTTGTACGCAATTGTGAGGGAACATGCTTTTTTTTCCCTTCCAACTTGATTTTAAGATTATGCTTTCCCTCTCTTTTTCCATGGCCTTGACTACTATAGGAACAGACTCAGTTTGGCAATCTGTGCAGCCTGAACCAGGGTAAAGCTAGATTAGTTCATGTTCTTCAGATGCTTACAGAGCCCTGGCATCGTGACAGCAGCTGTGCCGATTGCGAGCTACCAATATCTGCATGTTCTTTAGCATAGGAGAGGCCTGAGAAAAAAAATACAGAGCTGTGTTAACTCCATCACAAGAGAGATTCATGTTCCGAACTATAAATATAAATCTGGCTTCTAGTAAGCACGGCCAGAGCTGCCCAAGCTGACTGTCTGCGCTCAGCCTTGGTGATATTTTGGTGTGTAGTATGCTGTTGAGAGCTGCCAGATCATAACAGCGTGCCAGGTCTTCATTCAGTCACTTTGTGGCACCGATTAAGAGAAAAGAAAAGGAAAAAAGGAGAAATCTCAGAAGTTATAGTGAAGTAAAGCATGCAGAAATCGTTTTATTTCATGTAAACTTGGCAAAGTAAATTGGTTCTGCATTTTTTCAANTTAAGAGAAAAGAAAAGGAAAAAAGGAGAAATCTCAGAAGTTATGGTGAAGTAAAGCGTGCAGAAATCGTTTTATTTCCTGTAAACTTGGCAAAGTAAATTGGTTCTGCATTTTTTCAATAATTCATGAAACATCATTTGGGATTTGTAGTTTTTAATTTCAATTATACTTGTCAATAAATGCAACTCACTGACAAATAACATTTCCAGTGTTGACACCACAAAGGTAGCTAACCTACTAGTCCAAAATATGAAGGCATAAACGCAAACATTGTGCAAAATATGATAGAACAAGCTTTTCAGCTAGACTCTGGAAAATTACTCCCTCAAAATTAGTTCTTAGGTACATACTAAAAACCCCTCAGAAACTCAAGACAGACTAATCATTGAAAGCAGTGGGTTCTCTGTCTTTTGACGTGCTCAAAGTAAGATAAAATGCCCCTTGCAAAGTATGCTTTAAGTAAGTGCAAGTTACTGAGCTCAATTCAGAGAAACAAGGTAACGTTTAATGGCCTGCGGTGGCCAGACGAGATGCTGCTACAGGACTTCTGGCTTTAAATTATGGAAACTGGAACTATATGCAGCTTCTTAAATACTCCAAAGACTCCTCTCTTTGTCAAGAGAAACAGCCTTTTTTAAAAAGTCAGGTCAAAGACACTGCCCTGGGTTAGAAATGGAACCACTGGAAGTCCGCCCCCACGAAAGGTCTGAGCAGGGAGTTGTCTTCATTAACTATTTCACTTTCAAGTCCAAGGCGGTGGAGATGCCCAGGGCTGGTAGAGCTACCTGTGTCGACAAGGCTGGCCGCTGTCACACATGAAGCCTGGCCCCTCCTGGTGGGCCACACGCTGGGCTAGCTGGTTTCGTGACCACGGGCTATCCAGGCCAGGAAGAATGTCACTTAATGTTAATAAAAGGGTAAATCAATTACTGTTGGTGAAAGAAAGAAGAGTAAGCCGGCTACCGCTCCTCTGCCCAAGGTGACACACAGTGTGGGCAGTCTTCACTGGAGTGTGGCAGAAAGAATAACATGACATCATCTCTGATCTCACCTGGCTGCTTTTGGCCACCAAAGCCAATATAACAAAACAAATGTCATAGAATCATAGAATAGTTTGGGTGGGAAGGGACCTTTAAAGGCCATGTAGTCCAACCCCCCTGCAATGAGCAGGGACATCTTCCACTAGATCAGGTTGCTCAGAGCCCAGTCCAACCTGACCTAGACTGTTTCCGGGGATGGGGCATCTACCCATCCACTCTGGGCAACCTGTGCTGGTCACAGATATGTTCACCAAGACGCATGAGCAGCAGAGATGCGTGTTCCCCTCTAAGGAGCAGTAGGAAGGGGAAGGGTTTGGCTCCCGGTCCCCAGCTGTGGGTCACACACCCCATGGCCGAGATAGCATCACCCTTCTCCTCCCAACACCCTTCTGCTACAGCAGCGCCCGGTTGCCGACAGCCCGTTTTTTTCCCCTGTACTTGACTGCCCTCTCCAGTCAACTCCTCGCAGCAGCACAGCCATCCTTTTAAAAAGTCAGTTGCTTTTTGTTTACATTCTCGTAGAAACTGCTTTAATTGTGGCCGTAGAAGTTCTTCCTGCTGTGTGGGCAGAGCTCCTTGTGTGGGACAGTCCCAGGCGCTTCAACCGCAGAGCCCGGGCCACTCAGGATCTCAGCGCGACCTGTGGACAGGGATTTACAGGCAGGCAGAAACAATTTGCATAGAATATGCTACGGAGCAAGAAATTATGTAATGGGCTACAAAAAATAAGTTGAATTTTAGACATTTCTGGCAGATACCAAGATGTTGTAGGTGGAGCCACACATGCTTCTCCCCTGCCTCACCAAAGCAACCCACGGGACTGTATCATGCAGGTGGAATTCCATGTAGTCAACCTCGATGGTTTTTATAGATGGCCGCCCAGCAACAGTTTGACCACTGCAGGAATTTCTTACCAAACTCTCCTGTAACCGCCACACAACACCTCAGCAAAAAAGCACAGTGCTTTGGGCAGGAAGAGCTGGGAATGAACGACAGGGCAGGGAAACACAACAGACAGCACAAAACTAACCCGAACGCATGCAAAACCAGTCCCCTCTATAGCGACCCTTTTCTGCGACACAGTGCTCCTGCTGGGAAAACTCGGGAGTTACTGCATTAGTTGTTGAAGAAAACAGCTTTACAGGCACATCATTAACACATAGTTAAAAAAGCATCTGTATTTAGCCTTCAGGCAAGGACAGAGAACAGCACAGTCAACATTTCTCACTGTATTTAACCTCTACCCTGTCAAAGTCACTGTCGAGCACGCAGGTAGCAAAGTTCTAAGGAAAACATGAGACAGCTCTCCCCAACATTTCTGTGGGCACCTTCCCCAAGGCCCCAGCGGCTTCTTTAGACAGGCTCATCACCGAGTCCAAAGTCCCAATATGGCATAGAGTAGAAAATGTTGGATTTAATACGCTTTAAATCGGTAGTTTTCAAAGGGGAGGGTATTACGTAGTATTCTGGGAGCGTCTCATATATACACACATATGTAATATAGCACTGTGTGCATATATATTTATAGGTTTATTGTTTTTACCAGTTCAAATGCTTTATTTAATCTAAAGCATGGACTTCAAAGTGCTTTATAACCAGTTAAATCTCAAACACGGGAGAAATTAACTTGGACCCTTCAAGCGCCTCGTTTAGTTTTGCCTTAAGTTGCGGGTCATCCAAGGGCAGGATGCCGGTAGGCCTGGGCTTCCCCGGCTCGCCTGACTCCAGCAAGCCTTCCCAGGGCTCCTCAGCCCCTTGGGTTCCCTGTCCTCCCGCAGGTGCCGGGAACGCTGCTACCTGCTTATGTCAGCCCAGCAGGGAGCCCCCCCGCTGCCCCGTACCACCGACAGCCCCTGGGCCTTCCCGGGGCCCGCTGCCCTCCCACACACCCCCGGCAGACCGCCCCTCAACCCCCTGCTCCCTCACGGTGCCACCAGGGCGCGCCCCCGTCCCCTCACAGCCCGGGAGGGCGGGCGGGCGGGGTCAAGGTGCGCCGGGAGCCAACGGGGCGCCTCTACCGGCAACTGCCCCATTTCCTACGTTCTCTGCTTTTCCTCCATCCCCAAACCACTTAATGCGGCGGGTAATGCGTCAAGAGTTGAGCCCCAAACCCCGCTCCCAAGTTTTGAGCCTCTCGCGGCCTGCGGTTCCCCCTTCTCCGGCGCGGGGGACAGGGCCGCCCTCGGGGCACGGCCGGTCCCGTCCCCCATCCCCCGCCTGCGGGGAGCCGCCGGGGCCGCCCGCACCCCCATACCGCGGCGGGGAGAGGCGGCCCGCCGCGGGCTCACCGGAAGGAAGTGACGGGGCCGCTGCCGCCCCTGCAAATGGCGGCCGCACCCCGGGGCGCCCCCCGCCGGGCCCGCCCGCCGCGGCGAGTCACCGGCTCCGCCCCCGCCCCGCGCGGCGGCCTTAGCGGCGGGTGGCGGGCCCCGGCCGGCAGAGCGGCGGCAGGATGACGGCGGTGACGGGCGCGGAGCGACCCCGCGATGGCAGCTGCCACTTCCAGCGCTCCCGGCTCATCTGGATGATCGCCATCACCTTCGGCATGATCCTCCTCGGCGTAAGGGGGAGCGGCGGCGGGGGTGGGGCGCGTCCGTGAGGGGCGTTCAGGGGAAAACAAACAAACGAAAAGAGAAATACTGCTGAGAGGGGTGGGGGTGTTCAGCCTGGAGAAGAGAAGGCTCCAGGGAGAC
>RSEF01000006.1:4741067-4767297 GCA_003993805.1 Himantopus leucocephalus
TTCCAACCCTAACCATTCCGTGATTCCAAAGCGAAGGAAGGCTGTGGCCCCGAAGGCACCCAGCATCCCTGGGCGCGATGACGGCAGCCCCAGCGGGTTTGCGTTGCCACAGCCTGTGGGAGCGTCCCCAGCACGCGCAACACTGAAACCGCCTTGTGCATCAGTAAAACTCACCCTAGGACAGCTGTCGGCTCTATCAATAAGTGAGGCGCGTTTAAAAGTGACGGCTTTAGGTGTTAACTGGTAGGGTTGTTGGAAAACAGACGAGTTCAGTCACCACGTTGTCTTGATTTCTAAAAATGGACTTCAGCAAAGATAGGTCAGATTACTGGCGTGGGGAGATTAATGACAGTTTTGATAAATCAGACAAGTTCATGAAGGTCATCCATTGACTTACACGTGTTGTAGTTTTTCTTCTTTTTGCATGGATTTTCTACCCGGTCAAGGCAGGCCAAACAGCGCACAAAACAGCTTTTGGACTGTTTCAAGAAACAGAATGAGCTTTAAGCAGATTCCCTGTTTAAATCCACCATCTCGCCACATGCTTGGCATAGCCAAATTTACATATAGTTAGAAACTGCAGCGTTGGTACCCGAGGAAAGATAAACCAGTGTGAGCTTTGGCCCAGTTTAGTGTTTACCTTACATCCCCCAGTTTAGTGTTTACCTTACATCCCCGATGGACTCTGAAGTGCACAGCTCACCGACTCCCTACTTCTCCTCCACAGCTTCTTAAAATAAAGGTGGACAGCAATAAGCACTGCAGACAACTCAGTGACAGGAAGGATACCCCAACACTGCCTGCATCTTTGGTCTTGGGCTTCGTGCTCAGTTATCTTCTCTGCCCTGTTCAAAACAGAACAAAATCTGACATTGTATTTTTTGAGGGGCAGAAGAAGAATGACTGATCCCCTAGTTATAGATGAGTAGTTATTCTTCCTTCTCAGTCTAGACATTGTTTGAATTCTTCAGGTCAGTTGCATGAGATTAACTTCTTCAGGACAGAGACAATGTATTTTTTTGCTGCTATTGTGTCTTAATAGGTAATGAGCTTACAACTTAAATGCCACTTAACGAGCAGATGCACTCTTGGTACACAGATGGCAACCTTAAACTTATCACCTCGGTATCTTGTATGTCAAGGAAAAGAAGTTTCATAGGTTTGAATCTTTAAGCGTGCTTTAGAAGGCTAGTGGTCTCGTTGAAGAATGTGGGTCTTAGACAAGGCTAATGGAATGCAAGAGTTGAAATACTATCAATAGATGAGCCCTAAAACATGTTTGACAGACATGGGGGGGGCAGGGAGAACAAAAAGAAAGCGAATTTGAAGGTTAAGTTGATAATAATTCTACCTTGAAGTAAGCTAACTAATTATTTTTTTATTTTTTTTTTTAAAGTGGGTAACACTTTGGCCTTCAACTATACCGTATAGTTACTTGGGAATATTTGGTACCTTCCTTAATTATTTAGTGAAAAACTACCACAAATGGGTATGCTACGGGTAAGTTATATTTGACTGTATAATTATTTTGCATCTCTCCTGTTGCTTCACTCTGACTCTTCTGCTTAGTCTGTGTTAACAAGCTTTTCTGTAACCTAGTCGTTAATTACATTTAAAGAGCTCTCCTTTCAAGCTCATTACCACTAAGGGTGCAGGGTAATAAGTATGTAGAAGACTAGACAGGCTAAGACCAGTATGAAAGTTTAAAAATTCAATGTAGAATTTGACATCTGTGTTGTTACAGTGAGAAAGGAAAAAAAATTAAGCTACTACTTTTGGACACAGTTATCAGTCCATATGTAAGCTTGTATTCGTAACACCTCCTNAGCTAAGACCAGTAAGAAAGTTTAAAAATTCAACGTAGAATTTGGCATCTGTGTTGCTACAGTGAGAAAGGAAAAAAAAATTAAGCTACTACTTTTGGAGACAGTTATCAGTCCATATGTAAGCTTGTATTCGTAACACCTCCTAAAAGTGGGTCTTTTGTCAAATTGTTACTGAAATAGTCCAGTTCTCTTTAGGAGTCGTCTTTTTCCAGCTTTATTACAGAATATTTTCTACCTTGCTACTACCTTACCCTGATCCTGTCCACATCAGAAATAATGTGAAAAAACTACAGTGCTAAGTTTTGCTGGGTTATACAGCTTAATTTGTTACTTTAATTAACAAAAGAGCTGGAAAACACTTCCCTGTAACCAGTTCTCTCACTTGCTGACTTCCTGTAAAGACAGCAAGACTTTCTTGTTTATTTTCCCATGCATCATGTGGAAAATAGGCCTTCATCTTTGCTCACATCGTCTTTTTCTCTAACAAGGTATTGAAGTGATCCTAACTGAATATCGTGTAACTTTCTTTTAAAAAAAAAACACTTGTATATGAAAAGTTGTAGATCAAGTTTGACTAATCAAGTCATATTATATATTCTGAATCTGTACACACAGTTGCTTTCATAGAACTAAACCTATAAAAACTTCAGTAACTTATTAGGACCACTAAAAATACCTGTCTAAGTAAAAGGATAGATTTTGCACACTTAACTAAGATTAACTTCTACTGCTTTCACTAAGCATTTGGCTTTTTGGCTTAATCTAAGTGCTGAAAGTTTTGGAAACGTGCAGTGGGTACTTGAGATAGCAGGTCCAGGCATATTGCATGATATACGTTATCTTTCCCAGTGGACTTTAGTTTCTTTTAAGACTACCATGGTTTTTTTTTTCCTAAGATAAGAAGCACACCTCACTTTCTAGGTTAAAGTGAGGTGTCACTTCTGTGCTTCCAGTTTTACATTCTCTACATAATGCATCTCAGATACAACAGTCTTCTCCCTGATTTTCAACAAAATAAAACATGGTTTCTTTTTATTAGGTTCTGGGTATCCTGGTTGATTCACGTAGTAGAAGCCTTCTACAGCGTTAAGTTATGCCAGTAAGTTGTTCCCTCCCCCTACCCCAACGTAGGTTCTCTGAAAAGGATTTGCGATACAAGTGACAAACTACAGACCGATTTGGGTGGTTCTCAGCAGCAGTATTAGTTCAGAGCGCCCTGATAAAATTCCTGCCGCAGTTTGCCATCCTCCACAAGGAGTTACTGCAAATTCTGCTGGTGGTTACTGTTGTACAGGGTGGCAAAAGCAAGGGATGGCAACTTGCAGAACTGGGAGCAGCAAGGTTTGTCAGAGCTTGTCTGCCTGCCTCCAAACTCACTGTTCACTGGGTAACATTGCACTTTAGGAAGCAGAGGGAACAATAGGTAGTGTAGAAATAGTCTGATAACTTCAGGCGTTACAGCTTCATCAGATCTTACCTCATCAGAATTTTGAGATTGCTAATTGCCTGCTTAAGTGATTGTATCTATATTGTGAGAACACAATTGGACACTTCCATTTGGGACTATTTAAGATCTACTTGTATCTGCAGTTCTGTGCAATAAAATACATTGACTAATCAGACTATAAAAATGAGGCCAACTAAGTCTTATGTTAGGATAACAAACTGTTTGGAAGGGTATTGCTGTCCAAACACGTAGTCCTTCTGTTCATTTGAATTTCGTTTGTAATAATTCAGAATAATATAGATACTGGTTCTCATGCTCTACAGAGTAGACAGCCAGTCTGTTTGCCATTGTAAAAATGGTGGTTTTCCACTTCATTTAGTTCAGTTCACAGCTGTCTGTCACAGGCTTCTCAGGTAACATCTCTTGGAGACAAAGGGATTTTGTTCCATGGAAAGCTATTTAAGGTGGTTTTCGAGATAATAGAATATGGATGAACATTTTCTGCCTTCAGAATGGGAGTCAGCGATAAATTTTTTACCAGCCTGCAGTTTTAAATTTTGTAGCTTTAAAGTTCTAACTGATCAGATTTTGCAGATAGATAGGTATACAGGCTTAAGGTGATTTTTAAGTACGAGGGAACTTGATTACCAGCAAATGTACCAAAAGAGCGTATTGTAATCGAGTTAAATAATGAAGTTTTACAGAGTAGTGTTAAAGCCCGTAAGAAAGAGACCGTAGATTGCCGCCCATCGTCTCTTCAGACACACTTCTCTAGATTACTAGACAGTTGTACTTTACTATAAGCACGAAACACCATATACTTTTTACTGATGTGAAAGTGATGTCTACTTACAAATACACAAAGGAGGCATGAGGAAGAACTAGCGAGGAAGCAGATAAAATTTTTTAATCAATAGCAGTACAGTCACTGGCTGTTGGCCTGTACTTCTGCATATGGTCTCTTCAAGTAAGCTTGCTGTATATAAGCAGGTAAATTTCTTAAGCCCTGGTTTCCCTTTCTGCACTCATTTGGGAACACTGCAGCTGGGATTATAAAAACATTTTCCACAGCTAGTAAGACAATTTAAGAATGAACATTTCTTAATATTGTGTTAATCAACACTTGCTACATAGTCATTGTGCACGTGTAGAAGATACAGAACAACTAACAGCTCAACAGTTCTAGCAAAGGTCAGTAGAGGGAGCTCCCTTGTAAACTAATGAGTTGAAGGACAGTTCTGCTTGACATAATTGTTTACTGGAAATGTGAGATCAGTTGGTTTTGCTATCATCTTTATATGCGTTCTTTTCTCTAAAAATTCAGTAGTATTTTCCAACAACAACGAAGTGGAGGCAAAAGTGATGTTTTCTGTAACGTACACAAGATTTCACATGTGCTATGTTAAAAATAACTGACACAGGAAGGTCTCTGATTTAGAAGTAGAGTTGGGTGCCTTCAGCCCCTTGCACTTGTATTTTTTTAGCCACAGGTAACAGTGCTCCTCCCTCCTGCATCACACAGTAATTTGTCAGGCCTCTTTGCCCTGCTAGCATATAGCCTGCCTTCAGTGACTGTAGTCAACAAGAAGTTACATACAGGATTGCATACTAAGATTAGCATTAAGCTACTCTAATTTCTTGGTTCTTTGTACCTAAGCTTCTAGGATAAGTAGTTTCAAATAGCATAGACTGAGATTGCAATTTATATATTATTGAGGAAATTGTATGCATGAAATCTCTGAAAGAACCTTTGTCCTGTAGATAGCTTAAAAATCACACGAACTGATATGATTAGTGTGTACAAGAGAAGTCTCAGTAGATTGAAATTAAAGGTACTAAGATCTAATGTTCTAATCAAGTCAGATGTATCAAGAATGGGTAGAAATGTCTAACCTTACTTTATAAGTATCACAGTATAGTCTGCAAGACCGTATGTTTTTTTGACACATTTTATGTTTTTGTGAATATTACAGATCTAAAGGAATCACTGACCCAGCAATTCAGTTTCATTGGTTCATTCAGACACTTTTATTTGGGTATGCTTCCTTTGGCCTTCTGGTGTCTTACAAGCCTGCAGCCAAGAAGCACTACTAGAAGACAGTGAAAGAAGCCACTTCTCACATTCCTCATCCTCATTTTTCAGAAGATATCCTCACTTACACGTCTAGGTGCTATAATTAGCTAAATTACATTCCTGCTACATGATGCAGTGCCCTTCCACCCAAGTAGCTCTCCTCTTAACAAAGAAGACAATTATAATTCACAGGGCCCTGTGGATGGTTCAGTAGAAATTCAGCTCTTCAGTCTTGGCACTGCCGAAGTTTAATCCCATTTATTATGCAAGAAGCCAGTTTTTGACATAGACTGTATACTCTGATTGTCATTGAAGAGTCCCTGACAGCTGGTAGTAGTGGTTGATAAATTTCTCCACGTGAAAAGGTAATCTTCATCTACAACAGGGAGAGTTACTTACGGCCACATCACAACTTGCACTTGTTTTGTGATAGGATTTAAATTTACCTGTATTTTCTCTATAGGACATTTTACTGGCTTGTTGTTGTTGTTGTTAGAGCCTGGACTTTGTACCTTGTTTTGTCAACTTCCTTCCTTCCACAAAGGAGAGACCACTGTTGCTGCAGGCACATTAAAAAGACCAAGTCTCAATTCAGGTTGAGGTGCAGTGATGAGCTTGGATACATAAAGCACTTTAACTTGGTTTAATACATGTGCCTTAAATTTCATGCAGCATGACCTCATCTTCTGAATGAAGATTTTAATCTTTGAGTTAGTATAGCATAAAGTATTAATCCTGTAGCTTTGAGGGCAGCTTTTTTGAAAAGTAATTATTATCAAAGAAAAAAGAAAAAATCAATTAGCATTCCAAAACCCAGCTGAAAATTTTGTATTTGTACATTAAGTTAGATACAGGGATTAAACATACACCACTGTTTCCCAGACACTGATGTCCTGAAATCTACGTTTGAGAGACCATCTTAAGCACCCCTCAGAGTTCTTCCTGTACGTGTAGTGAGCCTTTTATCCTATTGTCTTTTACTTTTGACTATTTGAACAAGAATTTAGCCTGACTTGTTTTAGCACTTTTAAAAGTAATTACTATTTAAAATACTAGCTATAGTGTGGGGGCAAATTTTACCACACCACCTGTGGTGCTACTGTTCTGGAAGAAGGACAAGAAAAGGTTGCTCTTCCTCTAATCAAGAGCTCTACGAAGCAGGAACAAATAAACTTACGCCTTGTGCAGTACCTACAGACTGTAACACTTCTGCTGGAGAAGTCTTACTCAAGCACAGGTCCATGAAGTTTTTGCTTTTCAGTTGGTACTAAAAGCATGGAGAACTGAAGGGTTTGAAACGGTGGTTTTATTTTATTTTTTTTAAATGATGAACTGATAACATCGACATTTTGTAGAGAATTAGAAACTCATGCTTAGTGCCTAGAAATCCAACAGAAGCGTCAAGAGCCTGAGCAATGTTTTACTGTGTAACCTTTTATCTTAGTCTGTGACCCTGGAATAAAGATCTTAAAAAAAAAAAAGGAAGAAGTTATTTTTCTTTTTAATCTATCCTGGAAATAAATGTCTATACAAAATATATAGGCATCATCTTTACACCGGTGTCAGTATTCACACTTGGAACATATAGGATCAGCTGGTGGTATACTTTCCAGAGTAAGCCTAGTATTTCTAACAGGACAAGGTATTGATGTGACTTGTCTCCTAAGAAAAAAAAAAAATAATTCTCCATGGCACTAGAAGACATATAGGAATAATATTTTGTGTTTCAAGATGAATTTTAATTGAATGTTTAATGAGCATTAACTTAAGAATGTGAAGGGATAATAGGAATAACTTTGGTTCAATGTTTTCATAATAGCGTTCCTGTACAGAGGAGAAGGCGTAACAGTAAGACCAAGGCTAGCTAAGCACTTAGGAGAGGGGCCAAGAGACTTCTTAATAGGCATTTTTGTCAGTGTGTCTTTCCCACTATTCACTTTCCATCGGTGAAGCTGTAAATAAGGTCAGAACTACTACACTATCTTCCTGTCCCACCGCCAGCCTGCACACCAAGCACTTGTGATGCTCACCATCACAGCTTTCACAGCCCTTCCATGAGGGCACTGCAACGGCTAGAGATAAATCACAGCTCTGCGAGGTTGACAGCTTGCTGTTAGACTCGACTCAATTGGAAGGGCTTCCTTTCAGAGAGGTGATGGTAAGAGCTTCCTCAATGCAGCCCAAGGAAGCTATAAGAGAACTGTAGAAGTGGCAGTAGTTCAGTTTTTCCACCTACATATACATGTTTGGGTTTTTTTAACAAGTATTTACTCTCAGCCTCTGTCCCAGAGCTGCAAAAAGCACTGGTGCCCGACTTTTAATGTTTTTGAAGACCATGCAATCCCAAACTCGAACTCCAAGAAGGATGGGATAAGCAATGCTGACTAGCTTTTAATGTAAAATAGCCTTGAGGAAAACAAACACACCCGCAGAATGCCAAGACTCAAAATAATTTTGAGATGTTTCTGAGTATTTGTTTGTCATGTCCTTAACATTGCACGCAGCAAGATAAACACACCATAACACTTTACAAAATTATTAGTTTAAAAAAAGCCCACAGAAGCACAAATCCAAGGCAGCAACTCACTAAACCCGTGAAGAGACACACATTCATGGCTGGTAACAGGCTCTTCAGCAACAGCGCTGGTTACACCAGGCGTAAGCATTTCTCCAGGCTATCCTAATAGCAACGCTAAAGGATTACTCTTAATCATGTAGAGTAATTCTTTCCACTGCCATCGGAATACCCTTTCCACAACAAAAGGGGAAAGCAACAGAGGTGCACCCTTCTGTCCTTACAGCATCTCAGAAGCTAGACTTAGTGTCCAAACACCTCCCACATCAACACCCAACCCACCCGCCTGCCAAAAAACCCACTTGTAAACATTAATACTTCACTGGGGGGAGGAGGGGGGGGGGGCGGAGGGGGTTCAAAATATTACTGCCCACCAAAGGGAAAAANCCACCAAAAGGAAAAAACAAATGAAACTTACAGAAGGGCTTTTAGTATTAAACACCACTAAGCAGGTAAGTTGCCAAGAAAGCTAAGAAGGGTTTTCAGGGTGGATATTTCTGCCAACCAGGCTGTTGGCAGTGCTGAAGCTAAATTCATATTGTTTAACCATCCACTTCAATTTGAAGCCATAAGAAAAAAAAAACAAAACAAAACAAAACGCCCTTGCTAGGAAAACTTATGTGCAAAACGGGGTATGCTTTATGCTAGAAATGTAAAGTAGATGCTGAAAAAAAAATTGAAACAACAGTGCCTGTTTTTTTCAAGGCGTATACCAAAATAAGGCATTGTTTATTTGACCTGCATCGATGATCAAAAGAAATCACTTCATACAAGTTGCAAATAACCGTATCGCTGAAAACAGCGCTTTTCTGCTGTGATTACTTGGTAAATTTGTTGCAGGAGAAAACACAAAGAAACTACAGAGATCCATTTTCACCTTTAAATCATAATATTTGGTAACGAGCATAATGTACTTAAAGGCGAGTCATCTCCAGATCAGCGTGTTCAGCAAATCACTGCTCAAATTGAGCCGTGTTGATGAGAAGCTGGGTCGGGAAATGCAGCATCAGCTCAGAAACTGTGCTGAGCCTGAACAGAGGCAGTGAGATGTCCCCCATCTGTTTTCAAGAACTATTTCTGAAGCCTCAAGGGCTGTAGCTCATAAGGGAGCGATGAAAAAACCCCTCTCAGAATCACAATACATTGTCTTGCTTTGCCTTTCTTTCATTCTGACCTAGATTTTTCTCAGCACAAGAGGAGTCAGCTGGGCCAGCCTTTGGAAATACCCAAGTGTTGGTTCATTAAGAACATTGAATTTGCCCTGGGCCTGGCCAGCTGGTCTCCTGAATGGCAACGGAGCCCAGTTGAAGCTGGGGGAATGGCCTCATTGACCGCTGTCGTAGTGTCTGCAGTTAGTTTGACCGCTATAAGTAAGGTCTTTGAAGTTCTACAGTCCGCTGCCTATGGGCATCCTGGCACCATCTCTGGGGAGGGGGTGAGCAGAAATGGCAGACCTTCCACAGAAATACAGCGGATTTTAGAGGAACATGTTGTGGGAAGCAAGTGTTAGCTCACCGATTTTAGGATTTCCAGGCAAATGACTGTTACAAAGAAAAAAAGTAACTCACGCAGCAATGTTTCCATGAGTGAGAGAATCTGAATTATATGTTCCTTCTGTATTTATACCTCATGTTTGAATAAAGAGAGGGGAACATCAGTTCGTATTTCTTAGTTACAGTACTGTTGCATACAAGCCCTCGTTAATGAGGCTGTCAGTCTCACTTCACTGTTTACGAGGCTACACAGTTTAAACAATCCTTTGCTTTTTTTGCTTGTTAATTACGAACCTGCACATTTTTATTCCCCTGCCTCCCAGCAGGTGATCACCACATACAAAATAGATATTTATAGAGGGTTTTTTTTTTTAATAACTCTACTCATTTCAGGACTTAATGAATACTTTTGGCATACAGCCAAGAGCCTATACATTCGGTTTATCTTGGCAGCAACGTATTTATGTGGACTGGTGCCCGTACACAAGGCTTGCTATACCAGCTCAAGGAATTGTCATGGTTTGTTGAAAGCAGAAGAAACAGAAACTCCCCTTCACATTTCTTTTACTACCACTCTTCAGAGGAGAAGTAGCACAATCCGTGTACTGTACTAGACCTTACACAGGCCCCTGCAACTCCAAACATAACTACAGCACACGTACAACTGGGAAGGAGGAGGGGAGAGGAGGAAAGAGAGGTATAAGGAACACCATTGTATCATTTACCAGCATTCTTCAAGACCGCTCTCAAAGAAAACCTTAGATGCCGCTTGAGGGAGTGGACAGGGAGACCAATTTACCGAGTTTAGAAACCACACGAGTTAAAATGCCCTTTCTAAAGACACTCTAGACTTCGTATCAGAAGAAAAACTGCACACAAACAACACCCTTCACAAATCTGAGAAGTACAAAAGATTTAAAAGCTCATAGATGCAAAAAAAAAACCCCGACCAAATAGAGTACCTGCATTTAGAAGAGATTTCAGGCAACAGCACAGCTGAACCCCCTCCCCAGCCTTCCCCTAGGGCCAGGGCAGGCCCCTCATATCCTTTCTGTGGATGCACTCAGGTGTGCTTGATCTGGCTCTGCCCCTTAAGGACTCTTCCTTTCTTCCTTACTAGTCCTTAGGGACTCTTCCTTTGTTCAGAGAGATAAGCTGTATGGGCTTAGGGACCCCGTTGGTGTGTATGATCGTTACTTAATTACTTCCAAACATTCCTATTTTATTAGAATGCTTTCCAGCCACAGCCAACAATTTGCGCTGCATCTTTGTTTAAAATAAATAAATAAACTACTTTTGAACAATGGGAAATTCATCAGCTCAGGGGGGGCATGACATTCAGCAGGATTCCGCCTTCCTTTGGGATATAGCTAAAAGTTGGGAGCACATGAATGCGAACGTTTGTAATAGGAACTCTGCAAACTTTAATATCCTGGCAGACTTTAATAGACATGGCAGGCTGCTTACAGTTAAACAGCAAAGAAGGTGACAGGAGAACCAGGGCCACGAAATAAATGACTGGCAGGAATTATAGCCCAACCCCGAAGTCTTGCCGTTTCCTCGTCCCATCACTAAAGCACCTGCGCAGGTCTGGATGTAGCAAAAGTTTGGTATAGCACGTCAAACACACTTCCTGCATTTTGGGATGGGAAGGAGGAACACACATTTCTAAATCTTCCAAAAGTAGCAGGCTAGATGGCAAGGTGCTACTTGTGAGGACACACCACCTGCATGGGGAGATGAACTTCTGATGCTATCTAAACACATACTGGCAGAGCTTTAGATATTAATCCAGAGCTAACAGGACTTGGCTGAAGAAATTAAGGAATCAATGTGGGAAGACATTTTGTTTCAATTAAAGATATGCTTTGTTTGCATCAGTCCTTGGAAGAAGTTGTGCTGTGTCCCTGACAAACCTTGGATTCGTAAGACTGCTCCCAAAGCTAAGGAGCTTAGCTGTAGCAGAATTACCTGGCTCAAAGCAGCCTCTTCCGCTGGAGACATGAACATGCGTTTTAGCTGGTGGAGCCTGCTGCACCCTGAAATTGAAAGACTAGTTTACCGAAGTTCGTAATATTTGTGATGAGTATCTCTGAGATCCGATTCGCCAGATATCATGGACCTAATTCACCCACACAAGCCCAGCTCAGGATACCCCTGCACCCAGACTCTGCTCATCGCCCAGGAACGGAGCGGGGTGCAAGCTAGGTGGCATTTCCATCTGGCCCAGTACGTGAAACAGGATCTCTTTCCCAGGCAGCAGGGAGAGGTGCTTGCCCAGCTGCGCTGGCGGGCTGTCTGGCAGGCTCCCATCCCACTCCGCAGGGCAAGAGCGGCAGTCCTGCCCAGCTGTGCTCACCTCCCCGGCAGCCCAGAGCTCGGCATGCACGAGTGACGTGGATTTCGTGTCAATGTCAATGACAGAGAAAGGAAAAAAAAAAGAACTCTGAATTTTTAATGCAAGGCTGCTATCAGTACCATACGAGAGAATGACCAGACTTTCCTTGCTGAGGTGGCATACCATAATTTTAATTCTTTTTCAAATAAATACAATGCTTAAATTTACATTTTGCTATTTAAGAATTTGTGACATTTTTACATAATCATTCAAATTATTTTTGTTCAAGGTACATAAGAACACCCTATATAAAAATACATCTTTAAATGAAACATTTAAAAACCCGTTATTACATCTTTGAAATGCTGTAGTCCTATTATATTTCATAATGCAAAAAGGTTAGCAGCACAGATTTTTCAATATTCTTTCTGATTGCATACATTCATTTAAATGTTTAATTTTGCTTTTTCTTTTCCCTTGAAGTATTTCATCTTAGCTTTAAAGCCGATGGAGTTGCAGAAAAGCAATACAGAATGGAAATCAACTCTGGTATCATTATATTCACATGTAAAGTGTTTACCACTGAGTAGTGATTTACAATTTTCTAATGTTTATACTTAATACAATAAAAATAAAACCAAACTGCATATATCATGTTTGACATTTTAATTAACTTCTAGACGTCACTTTCCTTTTTTTTTTCTTCTTTTTTTCCTTTTTCTTTTCCCCCCCAAAACACATTTTCAAAACCATAGAGTGATTTTAAGTGCATTGATTTTTGGTTGCTCTATCTGCTACCTTTCTTGCCCCAGTTTTGTGACGACTCGCTAAATGCAGTTCCCACTGATTAGAAAAGAAGCAGTTAACGTGCTGAACTTCTGAAAAAATAAAGTCCAGGATGATGCAGGGCGATAAACCAAGGACTCGGACAGCAGAAGCTGTTGGCCACTACTAAGAACTTTGGTTATAAAGTCCCATTTTCTTCAGAGACATCCTCAGGGTAGACTTTTGCCAAGAGAGTTGAGAGGATAATTAGACCCTTATTTATAGTGGGTTTGTGTCCCTAAATCTGCTCTTTGATGATGTGGTTCATTGGTTGTTTAAATGGAAGTAGCATGTACACAATATGTAGTCTGTCATCACATATTTCTGTCCAGATTTCTTAAACTCTTCTGACCGCGAAGAAAGGAGTTGTGTCTGACAGGCTGTGATTTACAGGACATGTTCTGGAGACCAAGCCCTATACCCGTCGTTCTGGATGGCAAGAAGGGAAAGAAACTAACCATTGGGGCATCAATAGTTTTTAGTTCCGTGTGCAAACCAACACGGTCCTTCCAAAAATGGACCAAATTGGCGACGTTTTATTATTTGTCCACCATTTGTGAGAGTCCCTTCTCTACTCCTGCTCCTTTATGATCCACAATGAGAAGGAATAAACAGAAAAAAAATTCCGCAGAGCAAGCCAGAATGCTGCCCTTTTCGTCCCACCTTGCAGGCACAAGTTAAGTTATAGATACAGGTGGGTATCCATAAGTAGTAGATACAACGCAGATGAGATCTGCATAAGATTGGATGTGCAATTCATTCTTTTTATCCATAGGGACCCCCTGTTTAGGTTGCTCTAAGTCTCTGGATGATGCCCTTCCTAGCCTGCAGATGGACTAGAGCTAAGAGAGGGCAGAGAAAGCTTTCACCTACCCCAGGGCATCTCCTCTTCCACATGTGACTTCTTGATTGCGTTTTAGAGAGAAAAGTTTCCCACTGCAGAACCAGGAAAGCAAACACACCAGCAAGCCCATTCCTAACCGCAGGGGAGGACTAAAGATGGAAGCTCAATTTATAGAGCGTAATATAACAACAAAGGAGCATCACTATGGGCTTGCAGCATCTTTCTCCCCGAAAAGTTGTAGTAAAGGTTGGTTTTCATGGACACCTAGCAACACCTCACCCAGCTCTGCATGTGGGAACCGGAGTGATTCGATCCCACGCGACCCATGGAGACGGTCACTCTGGCCTTGCTGGATTTTCAGCTGGGCTCTGCTAGGGCACCGCTAAATACATCATCTTCATTTATTTTCTATACTTAATTATTAACTTGATATGCTAGAGGCACAATTAAGACCTCTCATTAAAATACCTACACCCAATATTTGGGTCAATCCTGGTTAAATGTAACCAAGTGGAATGGTATATAGCGGCTCTGTTGCAGCCGGCCTTGACTTGAATTTTGCCCAAGTGGAGAGGTGACTGTTGCAGGCACGCTCAGAAGTTGGCCTGAATTTCCCTTACATTTTTTGCCATCCCACTCTGTTACCTTATTAGTTGGCCTCTGCCTGTAGTGATGAAAATGGTATTTAGGTCAATGTGTTCTTTGTTAATTGCATTAGCCATGTGCCTGAGACTTAGGCTTCCTCTTCTCCCGGCACTGCCTTTGGCTATTAACATGTGCTCTTTAAATATACTTCACTCTTAACACTACTTAATCTGTCAGGTGAGATGGATAGAGTCTGTTTTCGGCAGACTAAGATGATCAGTGAAATGCTAATTACGAAATTCACATGGGTGGAGAGAGCCCTTTTTATAAAGAAACACAAGCCGTTTTATATGCTGCTTTTTATACTGAGTCCCCAAAAGCAGAGGGAAAACTTACGTTTATGTTCTGCATACGAGGTCTGATTATATTGAGATTATGTATTTTTTTATTGCTGCAACATCTTTTGGAACTTTACTTCATAAATAGTGCCTTTTTCCCTTGGGAAAAAAAAAAAAGGAGTACAATATTGGCTTTTATCTTCCAAGGGTTTTGTTCGGTTTGTTTAAATTGCATTTTATTAGCATATTTTTTCCTCACATGATAGCAAAGATCAGAACAGAAGTGTGTTCAAACCCAGACCCACATATTCGTAGTATGGCAAAGTCCAGCGGAAGGAGCTGCATTACTTTAACTAGGGGCATCAAAATCGAAAGACCTTTGACACGTCTATATTCAGATGTAAAGAAAAAATGCCTTCTCCGTGTTTATTTATTGAATGCCAATGGCTCCTAAATACTAGCCAAAATCCAGACAGGCAGCTGATAATGAAGTACTGAATTCCAACACCAGCAGAGACTAGAAGTTTCCCTTAGCTAAGCTAAAGTTTGGAGTTTAACTTTATTCCCAAGGACATTCACTACATTTTGAGCAGGAAATAAATACCCTGAAACTATTCACTAACCGTTCAGCTTTGAAAGATAATATTTGTTCTGAATGCCTCAAGATCAGGGCTCTGTAAAATACTCGTCAGAGGATGTTGGCCCTTTCCCTTGTGCCGTGCCCATCACCGTTCGGTCCAGGCAGCTGTGGGGTAGCGTTCCAAGAGCGCGTTCCTCAGCTGGGCTGTGTGGATCTTGTCTCTGGTCTCCACGGTGCAGGTGACCTGGGAAAAGAATTAGGAACATTCCTGAAGGCATGGCAGTGATCTCAGACAAAAACATTTCCAACTCAATCCTCAAATACACTCGTAAAAGCAAAATGATCAGTTCAATGTAAAAACTCTGGACCGCACGTCCCCTATCTAGGCAGGTAAAACTGACATTGCAGATATCTGGGGCTCTTCCAGCCCTTCTGCACGGTCTTAAAACCTTCCAACAGCCCTATTTTATTGCCTTCAAAGTTTGAAGAAGATAGGCTGATCCTCTGCTGGCTCCTGGGCAAGTATTTGTCTGCTGTTGGCCTCCCTGAAGTCATCCATCCGTTGGCAGCTTCTCTTTTCCGTTCCCTGAGGTACGTACGTGGTGCGGCTGCCACCTCACCTCTCTCCGACTCTCACCTCACCCCATTTCCCGTGTCTCTGGGCAGTGTTTGTTCCATCCTTCAAGCTTTTGTATCAGCTTGCGTGGCAAGATTTTGGTAGTGGGGCCAGGGAGGGGGGGAAGGCTACAGGGGTGGCTTCTGCGAGAAGCTGCTAGAAGCTGCTCCCACGTCTGGCAGATCCAAAGCCAGCTGGCTCCAAGACAGATCCGCTGCTGGACAAGACCAAGAACATCAGTGATGGTGGTAGTGCCTCTGGGATAATATATTTAAGAAGGGGAAAAAAACCTCCAGAACAACTGGGCAACTGCAGCCAAAGACAGAAGTGAGAATATGTGAGAGAACAGCCCTGCAGACACCCAGGTCAGTGAAGGAGGGGAGGACGTGCTCCAGGCACTGGAGCAGAGATTCCCCCTGCAGCCCCTGGAGGTTAATGGTGGAGCAGATATCCACCTGCAGCCCATGGAAGATCCCACACCAGAGCAGGTGGATGCACCTGAAGGAGTCTGTGACCCTGTGGGAAGCCTGGGCTGGAGCAGGCTCCTGGCAGCACCTGTGGACCCATGGAGAGAGGAGCCCATGCTGGAGCAGGTTTGCTGGCAGGACTTGTGACCCCACGGGGGATCCACACTGGAGCAGTCTGTTCCTGAAGGACTGCACCCTGTGGAAGGGACCCACACTGGAGCAGTTTGTGAAGAACTGCAGCCCGTGGGAAGGACTCGTGTTGGAGAACTTTGTGGAGGACTGTCTCCTGTGGGAAGGACCCGATGCTGGAGCCGGGGAAGAGTGTGAAGAGTCCTCCCCCTGAGAAGGAAGGAGTGGCAGAGGCATGTGATGAACTGACCACAACCCCCATCCCCCTGCGCTGCTCAGGGGTGGGGGAGAAGGGAGAGAGATCGGGAACAAAGCTGAGCCTGGGAAGAAGGGAGGGGTGGGGAGAAGGTGTTTTTAAGATCTAGTTTTATTTCTCTTTATCTTACTCTGATTTGATTGCTAATAAATTAAATGAAATTTCCCCGAGTCGAGTCTGTTTTGCCCGTGATGGTAATTGCTGAGAGCTCTGCCATGTGCTTATCTCGCCCACGAGCCTTTCGTTATATTTTCTCTCCCCTGCCCAGCTGAGGAGGGGAGTGATAGGGCGGCTTTGCTGGGCACCTGGCGTCCAGCCAGGGTCAATCCACCACAGCTTTTGATATTCTCCTCCTCTCTCATGGAGTTATCCCCCAGTCCTTTACCATCTCTGCAGTATTTTGGCTGGTTTCAGCTACTCACACACCTTCTTGGTTTATTCTGATTTTTTTATTTGCTCATTGTACCACTTCTAGCTTTCTGTTCTGGTTGTTCTGCTGCTAAATCAAGGTAAACCCAGGAAAACCTAATCTTGACAATTTGCTTTTTATTCTTCGCTTGCCTCCACATGCAATTACAATAACTTCAATATCAAGTTTTCAATTCTTCTTTAGTCCTTCTTTTCTACATGCTCACACCTCTACTGCATCATTTGAAAATCTGGTCACCACCAAAGGTGAGGCACCAACGAGAAGGTGCGGAAGGAAAATTATACTTTACAATTTTAGACTACTAACTTCCATCACCGCTGACCCTGCTGGAATTATCACTAATGTCGAAAGTGCCACATGGAAAAAAACTTCACAGAAACGTGGAAATCTAGCGAGGAAAGGATCCAAGATGAGTCACGGTGCAACAACAGAGTGTTTATTGTAACAGGCAAATCTACAGAGAACAGAGAAAAAACTGGTCATGGTAACCTTAAGGTGGACTACTGGAGACAGATGCCCTGTATAATGTTCCTGTCAGAGCTGCGTCCTTTACAGAAAGCAACAAGGCAAAAAATAAAATGGTCCCTACTCAAATATGCTTATGAGGACATTTCTAAATATGAACTTTGTGAATTCATGTTTCCGGCGATGATCTTAAAATAACAATAAACCTTCAGCAAAACTGTAGAATGAGAAGACAAAACACTAACTCCAGGTTATTCTAAACTGCCATGAGCTCACTTAATTAGAAAACTGGCTATAGATCCTTAAATATCAGTCACGAAATAAGCCACATCTCTCATCTCTTTCCATAATTCTTCGCCTCTTATCCTGAACACAGTTCTATTCCTGTTTGGTTCTTTGGAACACAAATTAGATGCTAATTTCTTTCTCCTCTGAAAAAGTGGGATTTAATCTCAAGAGAAGGACAGTCACAGAAGACAATTAATAATGAGGGAAGAGAACACAAAGACTGGGAAAAGTATCTAAAGGATAGGTAGGCACCAAAGAACCATCATCCATTCCCTCGTTCGTATAAAATCCCTAAAGCTTTGCAGTCGTATCTTCAAGAAGGCACGCTCATCTCTCACGGAGTCTGTAATTAAAAAAAAAGCACCCTTTTTCCCCTTCCACAGCAATCACGCCCGCTTTGTCCTGAGCAAATCAATTGCGGCACTTGGAACCAGCCCGGACTTGCCGGGTTCGGCTTTGAATGTTTGGCAGCACGCAGTTGCTGTGCCCTGGGAGCGAGCATGGGAAAGCATCTTGATCTATCGAGCTAACTATCCTCCTCTCTGCCCTTTTCTCTCCGCTAATGATTGAAACCAGACAGACTTGGGTAGATTGGAGCCAGCGAGCTTGTAAGCAGTTTGGATAAATACTGTCTTTTTGTTCTGTGCACGCACAGCATCCAACACACGAAATGTCCGTTAATATGCTGTAGTGTATTATAAAAGTAATAACAACAACAGCAGCAGAAAGAATAAACAACTGCAGAAATTTACCTGATTTTTTTTACACTTGTCAAGTAGAGGAAGAGAGAACATTTGTTCACAGCAGGAGCAGAGAATCACTCTACACTTCAGACCTAAACAGCAAGGAAGGCAAGAATTTCCTTTCTTGCTCAGATTAAGCCAATTTACACAGCAGTTTTACCTTCACAGAACTCCTCTCTCTTATTTGCTTCACCTGGGAAGTGTGATTTCCGTGAGTGTCCAACAGGACAATCCCGCAAAGAACAACAATCACCGCAAAAAACGAGCACATTTTATGCGTTTCTCTCCTGCATATTATATCCTTGCTGGATTAAAAAATAATAATAATGAAAAAACTATCTGGTCCTGCAAGACTTAAAATTACCAGCTAGATGGACCTTTGACTGTGCTTAGAGTTCTGCCCAAGGGTTTAGTTAGCCTGTCCGGGGTTTTTTATAGCGTGACTATAAGTAATGGAAGACAGAACAGTCTTCACTGACTATTGATGTCTTGTGGGTTTTATTTAATAACTAGAAAGAATTGAGGGAGCGGGAAAAAGGCAGGGCAAAAGATAAAAGAAAAAATTGATCACAAGTTGTTACCCCCTGCAACACCAAAATCCAGATGCATAAATTAAAATATTCATAGGAATTAATTCCATTCCAAAGAGAGGAAAGTTCATAGCTTCACAAAAGGAGGAAATTTGCAAAGTTCTGTGCTGAATAATTTCGGCAACAGGGTGGGCACCTCCGCTGCCCTTTAACTGCAAGTCTCACATGTGGGCACTTAGCCCTTCAGATCATATTTTCCTATATATTAAAAATTAATTTGGCATGCCTCTCAACCCCCTGATGCCTGATACCGGTACATTGTGTGTGCAAATACAGATATTGGGTGGACGTGCCAAGCCAGTGCTAGAGAGCAGAGGAAATGTTAGTAGCGTCGCTTAACCAAAATATTTCAGTCTTTTGCACTTTTCCAGACTCCACGTAAAGACAGATTTTAACCGGCTTGTGAAATTCCTTATGTCCCTGACTCGTCCATCAAACCTTCATATGCCACGTTGTTAATCCTAGAAATCATATTCCCCACCTTCTAAGCTGTTGGTCTCGGAGGAGTGACATAACTTAACATTCACGATGCACCATGCTCAACAACAGTATAGGTTTGTTTGCATAAAAGTCACTGGAGTTAGAAATGAAAACTTTATCTATATACACTGCTTTCAGTTCTATAAATAAAGCAAGACTTGTCATTTCTATTAAAAATATCAACAACATTTCAACAATTTTCAACAATTATTCAGTAAACACCCAGTGTAGGTTACTGCACGTTACAGATTATTTGGCAACAGCACTTCAGTTTGTGGTTTGGGGATCAGCTGCCAGATAGTCCCCACGGTCAGCACCATGCAATGCATGAGAAAGAGCGCAACAGCTGCCATAGCTGTCACTTGGTTGTGCAACCTGAGCCCTTATCTTTTGGCAAACTCCTGCATTCAGGTCGGCGAACACAAGCACGAACAAGTAACCGTTGCATTACCTAAATCAGATAATAATCCAACAGGTCTACTCTCAGTCTCCCCAGAGCCAGGTACTTATTTCTACAACCGGGGCAGGCTATTCTGTACCAGGTCAGTCTGCCGTGGAATGGCATTGAAGAAAACGACCGAAGTATTTTGGAGAGCCTCAGAAGAAATGTATTGTTGAACTTCCCACTCCAAACAACTCCATTTTGCAGCTGGGGAACAGAAGCGTGGAAATAGTGCCTTGCCCATGTTGTGCAGGAAATGCTGCACAACAGCTGCACAACAATCCTAAAGAATGATAGCATCCTTCTCGTAGCCGGACAGCTGCATGCTCCTCTATATTCCCTTCTCAGGACAATAATATGGAATATATTGGCAACTGGGGACTCTAATCCAAAATATTCTCCTCCGGCCTTTTACAAAACGCAAGTTGGCCCAAAGGAATTTACTCAAATTGACCAGAGCAGACTAAAATCACTTAATGAGTTCTGGCCTGAGGTGAATAAACTATGGAAAAAAAAGGTATTACACCACACAGAGTAAGCCAGGAACCCCAGCACCGCTGGGAGGGTGTGTAATCTTATCATAAAGAAAAAACAACATTTGATTTATGAATTAGTATTTTGCTGCTCAGTCAGAGGGAGAAGTAATGTGATGGATGTTCTTTTTACAACTGCTCTCTTCTGAGTTATTTAAAAGCACAGCAGAGTTAAGCTCCCGAGAGGTTTGAAGTGAACAGACCAGACAACCCCGTAACATCAAACAGGACTGAGGTCAGAGGGAAAACTGCCACCGCGGCTTCTTCTCTGCAAAGCTGCTGGGGCACCTCAAGACCTTGCAGACCCTTGCTCACCCGTTCCAGGACCTTCCTGTACCTGCCAGTCTGATTATGCTGGAGGTTCAGTGGTGAGGAGAAGACTTTTCTAGAAATTTGATGAGCTCGAAGATACTTCTTTTCAGCTGAGTTGTCTGAGTCCAAATATGAGAGATCCACTAAGCAGGCAAGCTGCGGTTCTATAGCAGAGCCTTGCGCGGCTTCATAGCAAAGACAGTTCTTACCTTATTAAGTCATTTATGATTTTGCTCATTGACTTCTCTCTGAGTCAATAATACTATGAAATTAAAGGGATTTAAATGGTTATAAAGAGGTTTACAGATGAAAGCTATTTAAGCAATAAATCATCCCACATTGAATCTGAGAAATATTACTGATAAAGGATAGGGAGAGTTCACAGAAGCAAGTTGTGGCTTCCTCCCACGAACTGGGTAATACTTTAGATCTCTATATCCAGTTAGCTGGTGATACTAGATAATTTTGTACTTAACGCTGATCTCTATTTCTGTCTAGATATTCCTGATCATCTGACCTGCTTCAATAGCTGTAAAATGTGAAGCCTACCAGACTGGTTATTTGTATGATTTGCTAAGAGTTACCTGTTTCAATACTGGGACTTTAGAAGCCATTTCCTAACTGCTCAGGTAAGAGTGAATTAGGGTGTAGTCCTCTGCAAGACAGAAATCCAGTATAAGCTACAAGGAAAGAGAATCTGAACCGGAGGTACGAGCATGAAGTATCCAAAAGAAACTCCCATATTGCTCCAAAGAACGTGACCAGCTGATCCCACTGCACAAGGCACTTCATTAAGAATCAGCTGAATCTAACGTAGCCATGATCCTTTTTATTTTTAATTAAAAAAAACCCTCTTATTTTTGCCAGTAAAATATTCCAAAAGTTATTTTTCCAGAAGTGTAGTTTGAACATAAATCTTCCTTTTAGAAAGTCCTTACTACTCCATGCAATCAGACTATCAGCAAGGATCTTCCCACGGAGCGTTCCAAGCATGCACCAGATGAATAAACACTAACCCAGCAAGGCATTTCACCAGAGGGGGAAAAAAAATAATGCTCTATCTTCCTGATAAGCAGGGACTAGAAGCCAAGTTTCTCTCCTTTGGAAATGAAAGGGTAAACCTAAAAGGATGATTAAATACTGAGATGACAATCTTGACAGGACAGATTTAGTGTTTCAAATAAGCCACTGCACTTACTGCTCTGTTCTGTCAAACACTTCATCTATATCCACAGTCAAAAGTGTGTATTAAAGTTAGAGTGGAGTAGGTGTAGCTGTAATGCCTTTCTTATTATTGAGAGAGTTGGGGTTGTTCAGCCTGCAGAAGAGAAAGCTCTGGGCAGACCTCACCGAAGCCTTTCTACAGTACTTAAATGGGGCTTATAAGAAAGACGGGGACAAACTTTTTAGCAGGACCTGTTGTGAGAGGACGAGGGCTAACAGCTTTAAACTAAAAGAGGGTAGATTTAGTCTAGATATAAGGAAGACATTTTTTATGGTGAGGGTGGGGAAGCCCTGGCACATGTTGCCCAGAGAGGGGGTAGATGCCCCATCCCTGGAAACATTCAAGGCCAGGTTGGACGGGGCTCTGAGCAACCTGATCTAGTTGAAGGTGTCCCTGCTCATTGCAGGGGGGTTGGGACTAGATGACCTTCAAAGGTCCCTTCCAACCCAAACTATTCTATGATTCTATGGTTATTGCCACCAGTTCAACACGTGATACTTTTGGTTCTCGATCCAGATTTAAATGCATGCTTAATTTAATGTGCTGTGATTTACACTGATGAAAAAGATACAAAGTTCTTTGCAGGTCTGCTGTAGTAGCAAATGCTTAAAATGCTCTGCTGATGCAGGACTTTGGCCCTTAAAAGCAAAAAAGAAAAAAGCAAATCCTCCCCCACACGTATTAGCTTTATGAAAAGAAGTGCATTTTTTTCTATTTCTGGTTAGAGCAAATTAATTTGATACTTAAAGATTAATTCAATATTCTACCCTTTTTGATTATGCTTGTTTTAGTTTTCAAAGAAAAGCTTCACGATTCACTAGCTGTTAGCAGATAGACCTGCCTCCAAAGTCACTGAGGTCTATAAATCTGGATCATACTTTGTACTTCACATCTAATTATCCAATAGCCTCTCCCATACTGATTAAAAGCCATCATGCAAATCCACCATCCAATTAAATTATTCAGAGACACAAATTCCTCCCTTCAACCTTCTTGTAGTACAACAGTGTCACATTCTTCAAGTGGACAGTGAGTGAAAATACATTGTGTTTAAAGCGCAGACAACAGCACATGGCACTTCACTCAGGGACTGTATTTACTACAGATTCTGATAAAATTGCCTTGCGGGGAGAGGCTGCAAGAGCAACAGAAAATGGTTCTAACATTCTCAATCAAAAACTAAGAGAGTAGATTTTGTTTCATTTACTTAGTAGCATTAATAAAAATCACAGGCATTACTTCCTAATAATCACATGGAAAACTTTAGAAGAGTTACAGGGTTTGTTGAATCTAGCCTCCAGTAAGGAGGTTTTTCAGAGCTAAGTTAGTCGCTGAATCAGAGGGATTTGTCTACCCCGTGCAGTGTCACGTTATCTTCAAGTTACCCAAACCAGTAAGCTGGCCTATCGTTTCGGCACACTGCGGAACAATGTAGTTTTAGTCCTAGGCACTTGAGAAAACTGATAATATCATGTTCTGAAAGACATTTGTGAACTTCATTGTAGTCCTTTGCTACCGTCATCTTTAATCTAACCTGTTCTTTATATCCGCAAGTGAAAAATACTGATCAGCTTTTCGCATCCAGGTGGGAAATTAGGTTTAAATGCCAAAATGGAAGAACTTGCTTACTCAATAGCATTACTGGATTCCAGTTATGAGCCTGTTTAGCAAAGATCCCTAATTTGACTTCCAGCTGTGATTTCACAAACCAAGTCAGGTTGGACTCAGACAGTGGCAGCATGAAATCAGTGGAACCACACCTTTGCCAAACCAGTTGAAATAAGAGCTATACCATGAGGCAAATGATCTTTTTAAGAGATGCCATTAACTGATAACATCTACTCACTGTTACTGTATCAAATACTCAACAAAGGAGTAAAGATTTTGCTCTATGCTCTTTGCGGATAAGGTACAAAACTGGGGCTCTAGTTAAAAACGAGGATTCCTTAAGAGTAAGGGTGTTCTCCACGTTGCTTTAAGGCAAATTGGTCTCGGATAATTACAGCCAGCCTACACAGCTGGCTCTTCAAGTTCTGGATGGATGCTGCAGCTTGCTCACCACCTCCGGCACACCACCACGCACGTAAGGAAGGTTTGCAATAGTAACAGCTGGAGTATTTCATCAACAGTGTCGCAACAGCAGGTAAAACAGGTACTGTATTATTTATATGCCTGACAAGCGTTTGGTGAGGCAAGATGCTGTATAGCACACAAGAAATTATCTACCACACTGCTCCCCACTCTGTACACTCTATTGGAACTTCTTCAACATAGTCATATAGAGATACAGGAAAGCAGAATCAATTAAGGGAGGTCAGTACTGCTAGAGAAACTGAAAGTGCATCTCATCTTACCTCGACAGTGAAGAGCTCAGATGTCACAAACGTGCGTTCTTGTTTGATATCCAAAACTCTAGATCAAATAAGGGATAAATTAGAGATCACTACAATCCTTTGTCATTGTAAAGTAGTTACTGTGCGTGTTTAGACAGTAGCTATCTTTGCTGCTTTCTGTATTAGACACTTATTCCGTGCGGCAAAGGTGCTTCCACACTGGAACAAAAATGAAGGCAATAAAAGTTTTTCTGAAATATAACAAGAAAAAGCCCTTTGATTAATTAGTTACTTACAGACTTGCCTTCAGAGAACATTTGGAAACATGTCCAAATCTTTAATAATCTTTGTGCTATTCTGTGATTATATTTCCCTACTACTAGTCTGATTTACCTTGCTTCTTCCCGAGCCAAAATCTCCAGAAGCTTTGAAATGTCTCCTGGGCAGTCAGAAAGCACAAGGGAAAATCTGCACACTCTGTTGTCGAGGGTCAGGGCACGAGCTATGCACTGTTGCAGCAAATGTAACTCCAAGTTTCCACTGCATATAACAATCGCCACTCTGAAAACAGAGAGAAAAATAGGATTTTTGATTAGCACTTGTCTGTGCAAAGGAACCATAAATCACTGACGCTGTATTCAATATCGGCTTAAGATCTGCTAGGACTGCCCTTCAGGAAATAGGTATCACGTGCCGGAGGGGCTCCTGGCTCTCAGCATCAATTGTGGGCAGGCAGTGGGAGCCCAGAAGCTGGCTGCATTAGTTGGTCTGAAACTTGGTTTTCAGTCTGCATTTCCTGGAGATTTTAGTTGTGTCAGAGATAATTAGCTGGAGAATTCTAGGTCTGTTTCAAATTTTAATAATGCGGCATCATTTTTCCCTGGAAGTTCTGAGTCTCAGACTCTTGATGGTTAGAAGACATGGATGTTCAAGGCTTTCGGTAACCATTAATTAAATCCATCTCAGCCCTGCAAAATGAGTGCAGAAATGTTTGAAGAGCAAGCGAAGAGCTACATGGTTAGTCCGTGACAATCTCTCCCTGCAGACTTAAACCTGACCTCTTTAAACCCAAACCTTTGCATTTTCCCTTTAATTTTAGCTGTGCTGAATTGAAATTTGTTGCTGCCCTGTAGGTGCTCTGTCAGCCCCTTCTGAAGAATTGCCTCAGCGGTATTTTAGTGTACAATGCTGTGCATTGGAAAATTTATTTTGTCTTGAGTGCATGTATGTTTAAATACATTCTGGACTATGTCCTGAGCCAAGGCTCGATCCGCTTAAGTACTGAGTACTCGAGCCCAGATGCAAGAAGGCATTTACCCCCATGTTTAACACTAAGCACGAGGGTAATCCCATTGACTATCTGAGCAGGAGTTCTCAGGGCTGGGAGGCAGGTGTCACTGGGCGACTGCAGAAGACAGCCTAGCTCCTGTCCCACCACAGACAGGGCTGATTTCCAAAAGCGTAACGAGAGAAGGCAACAGGCTGACAGGAGCAGGATGCTCTCCTGGCAGTTGTGACCGTGCCTCCTGGAGCTGTGTCTAACTGCCTTTCCACTAACCGTTTGAGAATACAGGAAAATGACAAGATTTCTCAGGCTTCCAGGCTGACATTTGCCTTGTTCAACATGGTCTTCCTACCTGTAAGTGGTCTCTTCAGCCTGAAGTAGANCTACCTGTAAGTGGTCTCTTCAGCCTGAAGTAGATGCCCATTACAAGTTCAGGGGCAGGAACTGCCTCGTCACTCATAGGACAAGTAGCTCCTCCCCGTTTCCCGGGACCAAGGCACCCAACCCCATGCTTTTGCCACAGTTCCCTGTTTGCAGTAGGTGCCGTACCTTTTACCCTTCAACTCGGGCAGCTTCCCCGCAACCAATGCCGCGAGTCCAATGGCCCCTTCTGCATCAACCGTGGCTCGCTCATACTCCAGCAATCTCAGCATTGAAATGAGGACGTCCTCCTCCCTGAAGGCAAAAGCGTTGTGTCAAAACAAAACAAAA
>RSEF01000006.1:4767307-4789807 GCA_003993805.1 Himantopus leucocephalus
GAACTACTTCCCAGCAGGTCTACCCCTAACCTATACTGGTGCCATATACATGAGAGTAAATCACCAGCACAACGAGGGATGGAGGTCATGCAACAGGACACTGCCATCGGACAAACCCCTCAAATAGCCTTCAGGCTGAAGAGCACATATCTCTGTTACCAGTATCAGGTGTTTACAGAGCTGGTAAGACAGAAGTCATGTTTCCATTGCCATCGCTTCCTTCAGCTTCATACATTTTAAATCTTGCAGTCCAAACTAAAAGCAAAGTCTTGAAAGGAGATCTCCTTCTCTTTATTTATCAGCGGAATTTAGTGTTCGTGATAAATGGGAATTTTCATGACATTTACGCACTGCATTCAACCTCACAAATACCAAACAGATTGCTACAGCGTTAAGTCTTTCCACAATGCAGGGCCAATATCTGATACCTTCACATTACTCTGGAAGACTCTGGAAGGTGAAGAGAAGCATTTAGTTGTGCCAAAACACTCACTGGTAAAACACTTTCAGGCAAAGGTAATATAATGAGAAGAATAGGGAGAAACAGAGTCAAAAGATTGAAGTCCACTATACAGTCACACAATTGACTTGGATCTATTTCTAAAAGCTCTTTTGTGTTTTATTTAAAAGTTAGCAATGATGTAAATGTAGAATGATATATGAACAAAAAATATGAAATCTCTGCATCTCTGCCATTTTNGCCTGTTTGTTCTGTTTTTCCTGGCAAAGGGGCAAACAGAATTATAGATCCAAGGACTTCACTTGATTTACTTCACCCAGGACATCTGGGTACGAGGAAGCTATGCTTTTCTTACTCTTAGACACGCACAGAGAGGCTCAGCACAGGAGCACAGAACACCTGCAAGGTGGAAGCCAAGGCCCTCTTGAGAAGTTACCTCACATCTATAGCAAAACTGCAAATTCCTCAGGGCAAGAGTCTATACAACTACACAAGAAAGTATAGGAGGAATAAATTTTCACTCCTGCTAAAGACAAGGCAAGAAATCATAGCGGGACAGGTAACTGAACCCCTGAATTTATTGTTTTTGTCAAGATACTGCAGAAGCTCTCTCCTCCTTATACACGACAAAATATCTCACTGGTCTCCTGAACAAGTCTTCTGGAGCCTCATTCACAAACAAGATTCAGAACTGAGTTTGGGGAGTTACATGGGCAACCATGGGGACCCGCAAGAATGAATGAGGACCTGGGATATTCAGTTTACGAGTAAAACTTCTCTAACACCTGAAAATTCTGTCTGAAGGAGACTGCTCTGGGCATGGAGATCTATTAGCAGTTTGAATGAATGTTTCAGATAATCATGTTTTCCTTGCTAACATCTAGTTAGAACACCAGTTCACTGATCAGTTTTCAGCTTTTTATAATAAAGTGGGTTATTTTATTTGCACTGTGACTGATTACTTTTGCTTTGTGAAAGCAAACACATCTTTTTCAGTATCGTATGCCATTGAAGGAAAAGGGCAGCTAAATCTAAAGCCTGTAGATTTAAATAAGCATCTTTGAGTCAGAGCCAGAAATTTGGCCATTTGCCTTCTGAAATGTGTGATACATCAGCAATCAAAGACGGGCTGTCAGGCTCCAGTTTCCCAATGACATTTTGACGTAGCAGCTAGCAGGCTCTGTCCCCCTGTCCTCCAAATAAAGGGCTCGAAAGCTATCGGCTGTCCTTCCTAGAGCAACAGACTAACCAGATCACAAATGAACAAGGTTCAGGTCTGATCAGTATTGGGATATGGAGTTACACAAGAAAAAACGACTCTCAAGGAAGGCAGGCGTGTAATTCAATCTGTAGCACTCTTACCTCTCTGATTCACAAATCACATCTTGCTTGCATCATCCCAGAGGTATTGTATTACTTACTGGCAATCTTCACATTGCATTTATAATGAGGTCCTGAACATCTATAGTTATTAAAAATCCCATGTTACCTAAGCAGCAATTATATAGACTTCATGATTGAATTCCAACCGGAAAAATCACATTTCCTTCCTGGAATTTCACAGGAAGTTGCAGTTGAATAAAAAGTTTCCTTCCTCTAATTGAATTCTTGCATGATCATTTTCATAACACAGGACGTTAATTGCACTTAAGAAATGGGAAGAACTGACATTGACACACCCAACTGCAGGACATTACCCGTGCAGGTAAAACCAAAGACAGTCATGTAATGTCTACTTCAGGAATGAATGAATGAATTGTTGGTTAAGGAGATCCAGAGACCAAACTGACAGAGATTTCATGTAAGCTAGAATTAAGCTGAAATAAAATGACATCTCGGAAGTTCCATTCTAAGCACAGGAGATCAGCTGATGTTTTACAGACAGCTTTGGCAAGTGATGATGAGTGTGTGTCAGACACACATTGAAGAAACTGGCTATCCGTATACGCATACATCTCTCTGGGAAAGCTCTCCCAGTCTACACCCAGCAAAATATGTTTCAAGCATCCCGTTATGAAAAGGGTCACAGTTGTACGGGGGGGTGGGGGTGTCTATTTTTTTTTCTCCAGAGTGTGAAAAATTGCATCTTTGAGGTTTTCATTAAACACAGTAAACAGATTGAATAACTGTTTCTTGTAACCTAAAACCTGAAATAAAGCCGAGTGCTTTGATATTATTAGTGGTAACGTGTACATTTAGAGTTCCTCGATGCTAGGTGCTGAAGTCCTTCACATGCATTGTCCCTGGAGTTTCATGAACCTGGAGAATATCTACCTTACGTAACATAAACAATTACTTGGGGAGGAGGGAAAGATTAAACATGAAATTACAACAAAATAATTTAGTTCTTATGTGCCAACGTGATAGCTGATGCAAGCCAGCTGGGACTTAACACATTGATTCAAAAATGGTTGACAAATTTGGAAATCACCAGGTTATGGAAAGCCGTGGTTTTCAAAGATGGCCTAAATGGGTTTAAAATTCAGTGGGATTTAGGGCACCTCATTCCCTTGTGTTTCTCTGAAAGTCTCAGTCTGGGAAAAGGTTGTGCCCATGGTGACAGACAAGGCACACCAACCAGCCCTGTGGGTCACTTGCTGGCAGCAGAGCTGACGGTGCAGTTGAAGAGTACAGTTTTTAGTATTGCCTTCCCAATAAACCAACTGGGAAAGAAGTGAGGACTTTCTCCGTTCTGCTCATTCTGGGATCCTCTTTCCAAGCAACATTGCTCATTATTGCTATGCTTAATGCAGTAGAGCCTAGGAGCCCAAGGGGAACGGGCACTCGCTGCAGGGGTACCATACAAACACCAAGTGGTGGATAAAGGCTGCACAGAGTCAACGATGGGGAGGGAGAATAACATTCCAGCTCAGCGTATCAGGCGCACCGCCGGCTACCTCATGCTAATGATTCACCTCTCCGTGCTTTTGGAAATCTTACTTGAGAAAAGGCAAGAAAAAAAAAAGGCGGGGGCGGGACAGGGAGGGAAAGGTGGAAAAGACTGCAGAGAGAAAAGGAAAGAAAGGGAAAATGAATGAGGTCTAAATATTTTTGCCTGTCTTCTCTTGTTATCATCATGTTTTTATTAGATCCGGCTTGTTCAATGACTTCAAAAAGTTCAAACAAATTTATGCTCATCCTTAGCTAGTTTAAATATATATGTGAAGTAGACTCTTCACCATCTTTTTTCAAGGCAGAAACACAATTTTGTCAGTCACACCAGATACATGAAAATTTTACAGCATTAACCTCCTCTTGCTCTATACCATACCCCTGAAGCCTTCGCATTAGCTTTTACCCACCTTAACTCCAAACAGAGAGACCACAAACGAATGCTAGCCTTAAGGCTTCCTGACAGGGTTCATAAAGAGTTAACGTATATCCCATTATCATAGTAGCCCATGTAATTCCTAATCAGGAAGTTTGCCTAATTTGGGGGGAGATTGTTTCATTTTGGTTTCCATCCCCAACTGTTACAGAAAGATTCATGATTTGTGTCTGGGAATATGTAACTGTCCATACTCCAGGTAATGGGAACATTCTGATGACCCGTGACCAAATCTTAATTAAACTAATTGTTTTTGCAGAGCTGCGCAGGTGTCTAATTTAATCTTTCTAATCAGCCTGACTTCCCACTTACTCTTCGAGGTAGAGGTAACCATTCTCCTGCGCCAACCTTCTTGCGTGCGTCTGGGAATCCTTAGCTGTAGTGCCATAGGATATAACCATGGCACCGTACTCACGGCACATTTTCACTCTGGCTGGGGACGTGCTGGTTGACATGATGACAAACACTGGAATACGGAGCTCTGAGGCGTGGTAAGCAACAGCCATGGAAAAGTTAGTGTCCGAAGCCACGATCACCCCCTTTCTTTGCTGATCCTAAAAAACAGGGTTGCTTATTGCACGTTACATAGTGTCACAAAGTTGTCCCATATGATTCCTGGATCATTCTACTGGTCTGACTTCCTTTTTTTCCCTCTACTAGCTTATCATATTAGGATACAGTATATGCACGTCTGGTGTGATCGCAGGACTTACACACAGAGCTAAGACAGCACAAGGTCAGTCCCTGTTCCTGCACTCTTCTGGGTTCAATTCTTGTTCCATTGGCATTAGCTGCCAAATTCCAGCTGATCCCAGAAGAGCTGATATCTGGCCCCTCAGAGGCAATGTCTGGTCCCTCTTTGCTGCCTGTGTGAAATTATTTCATTTCAGGTTTCCCTTTATAGGAGGATTTATTCATATTATTACAGAAGTGCAGGAATAACCACTGTTTCTGAGCTGCTGTATCATGCCAATTATAATTACTATTGCTGCAAACTCAACCTCCTATGACAACTGAGAAACGAGCTATTCGTGTAATGATGCTGAAATTCATTACAAAATCAATTGGTGATCTAGATCCTCCTCATCACCCATTGTAACTCAATTTCATCATCACTTCGAATTTGGTGGTTTCAACATGTCAGAACCATAGTACGCATGAAAACACTTTCATCTAAATGCCATGGAAGAATGCTGATGTTTGTATTTTGCAAGCTTCTCTTTCAAATATTTTTAAGCATTTCACCAGCAAATAGGCCAAGTGTAAGTAAAGTGGTAAAGTACTTTACGTTCAGCTACTTGCAGGCCTATCGGTGTTGTTCAGTGCAACGGTTCAAGAGGCAAGAAACACCGCGATTCTGTGGACATTACAGGTAAAATGACCTTTAATTCTGCTCCATTTTTGGGAAGGAGAACTAATCTATTTCTTTTTGAACGTTGAGATTTTGTTATACCTGAGGCAACGATGTCAGCAGGTAAAGTACACCTCGTTCCTTCACAGATCCCGTGTACTGGAGGAACTCTTTCTTTAGGTAGATGTCCATTCCATACTGTTTGGATAGCCTAGAATACTGGAGTACAGAAATATTATTATGGAGATGTATCTAAAATTAAGAAAAATCTTCCACAGGCATTCAGCTCCCTGGTGAGGCATGCATTCAACTGCTATGTATGGGCTCCAAAAAGTAAATTTCATAATCTCTTTCTTTAGAAATACGTGACATTGTGTTGTTACCTACCAGATTATTCTGGTTTATGGAAGTAATTTTCAAACTCGCAGCAGTGAAATATGTACTCCATGCCATTATGAATTCTGGAAATAGCACTCATTTTGGTCTTACTGTTCAAATACAGATATTAAAATAAGTATTTTCAACTATTTCAAAAACCGCTCTATGGTCTGATATTATAGCACTTACCAGAACTGGATACTGAATACCCAAAAAACAAGGTCATCTCCTAATAGACACAAAAGCAGTTAGAAAATTCCCCCTTCACTCCCATTATGGCTCTGCTATGGTTTCTGCCACTGATTCACCACTGAATAGTGTTCATTTTGCATCCTAAGGCCAGTACAACATTAGTGAAGACATTTCTTAGTTGAAGAATGATGGAAATACTAAAAAATACTTCTCAAGATCGCACCTGTAAGCAGCAGCTGTTTGAAAATGCTCCGTGTTTGGAACAGAAAGGATCCCTGAGCTGAGAGGAATTAGCAAGCACGGTACATATGATGCAATAGCCAAGTGCATGACTTTTTTTTTTTTTAATGGCAAACCTTTATTGTTTTGTATGGTAAGACACTCAAAGCAGGCATCATCATATTAATTTCTTATTACTGTATTATCTAAAACATGAGTTTTAAGCAAGATAATTTATGAAACAGCTGCAGTAAGAGTATCAGTTCCAGTTCCCCAGCCTTGCTCTGTCTCTATTTCATAATTGGCTCTATTTCTTCCATCGCCTGCCAAAGCAAATGAGGACCTGGGGATTTAGGGGATCAAGCCCTCATTTATGACGAGTCACGAAGAGAGATGATAGATTAAAAGACAGCATGACAATGTATTTTAAATATTTATCTCAAAAAGTATCTGGCGGTGTCGTGCATATGGTGTATAGTATATATAGTAATATGTACCAACATATTCTTCAGACTGTGGGACTTTCAAAGTGAATTTACATAAACTAAATATATCTGAAATAGATACTTGCTGTAAGGTATACAATTAAACTAAACATTTCAAATGAATGTTTCGAGGCTTTTTAGCGGATTTACAAGCATGAGTTAGGTTCCTCACCCATAGGTGGGGCCAGATTCTCTATTTTGCCTCTGAAAATCCTGCGATAGGAGCTACCACTTGCTGCTTGTTTGCAAATCCGGCTGCAGAATTGAAAGAATGGAAAGTACTTAGTACACTAATAGGATAATAGTTTCTATCCTAAACAGTCTAATCTATGGAGAACGCCTACGCAAAACAGAACAAGGACACTAGACAGGAAACACTACTTTACTGGTTCTTCACATATCGTACTAGTTTTATCATTTTTAGTTTTGTAGAGACTCTTGGATTTTAGAGTGAACAATGAGAAAAAGGATTTAAGGAGATGAATCCTGTGGCTTTATAAAGTTCCTAAGTATCCTACATTTAAAAATACATGTCGTTAAGTCACTCTTTACGACAAAGGTGGCGTGCTTCAAATTATTATTATTTTTCTTTAATTTTGATACTCAATATTTTAACTCTTCAGGTTATCCTTTTCTGCCTCCTTTAACTGAGGCTTTTTTTCATGTAGCCTAAATATAGCAATTGCTTCTAATAAAGGAGGTGTCCGTGCTATTTTCAGCTGTACTGACCTGATGCGTAACCTCCTAAGACGCATTGAACCAGGCTGTAAGTTTTCCCTTTTGTCACTGTGATCTAAGGACTGCAGATACTGTGTCTAATGCACAACACACAGCACAGCCTCCATTTGGCATCAACAAAGCTAACACAAAAAACCTCTTAAAGTTCCTACATTAGTAACCAAACCAAGTCACCAATTTAATGCTAATTCCTTGTTTTCCTGTACTCACTACCTCTACAACATCTGTTACAATCATTCATGATGCCACACCTCAGCTCTGGGCAAACTCCTGCACAAAGATCCAGGATGCTCCATCCATGATTTTAACTGCAGATTAGGTATCACCCTGAAAAGTGTTTCTCCATTCAATTATATGAATGAGTTATAGTCATCCTTGCTTTTTTAATCCAAGCAAATGTCCCTGAAAGGGGCTCTTACCTCTCAGCAATGAGTTAAAATTAAGGTTATCTGTGTTTTTCTTGACACCATGCTGTGCTTTCAATACCTTCCTTTTGAATCAGTGCATGAAATATATACTAATGAATTCTGGGTGAACATTACTTTGAATAGCAAGAGTCATGGGCTATTTTCACACTAAAACAAGTGGGGATACAGGTTTTCCACTATTCTGATGATCCCAAAAGCATAGTTCATAAAAAAGAGACTACAGAAGGTTAGCCTGTTTAGCTTGGCACAGCAAATGCAGAAAGGGGATACAACCGTATTGCATAAATCTGCCAGGGACACCCCAGAGAAAAGGACTATTTAAGTTGAGCGGCAAAGCTGCCTGAGAGCAAACGGTGTGAATTGGCCAAAGACACCTTAACTACTTGTGAGCAGGAGCACGATGAGTTTACAAAGTTTCATCTTACACGGGTGCCTGCAGGAGCAGAAGATGGTGCAGCCTCCCCTATTCCTGCATTAGGATGTGTTGAGAGCAAGGACATGGCTCAGGGCATGGGGCCGAGATAGACTTTACTGGTTTGGCAGAAGTGCATGATGCCGTGAGCTGCAGGGAAGGGATGACCCGGGCTGTCACAGGGTACGGAGCTAGCTAGTTCTGCTTTCCAAATTAAGCCCTGACGCTCTCCCTCTCCCTGCCCACGGACCTACCTTTGTACAGTAAGATTAAACCCACCTAACAAAGATGCCCAGAGCTGTCAATTGGAGAAGTGCAGTGCTCACTACTGACAATATAAATGCCAATCTTCTCTTCCTGGGACAGCCTCTCCACAAGAGCAGAAGATTGACACTTCTGTCTAGAGCAGTGACTGTGCTCTCAGTGTGACAGTCTCAGAGTTTTGCTGACAAACGACACAACCTGCTGAGTTTGGTACGCTGCCTCTGTTCGCCCAGGCCCTGGCCCCCCGACCACCCGTGCTGCACACGTGTTTGCTCGCTCCCCCCGCTGCCTTCCCGAGCAAGCCAACTTTTCCACTCTGAAAGGAAATCCAGGTACAGCTGTCGGGACGGTTCGCTCCCGAGTCGCTCTGAACAGGCAGTATACGAAGGCAAAACGCATCCAGTTTGATTCCTGCACTCCGGCCAACACTGCCCTGCAAGTTTTTTGTGCCAGCTTACAGCCCCAAACAGTCTTGTGTCATGCCCTGTGTCACGAGACACACTTCTTCAGTTGTATGGTACAAAAACCACAACTACCCTCATTTTGGGAACTGTAAGCTAAAAAAAAACCCCACCGAAAGTAATTATGTTGTCCCTGGGACAGGCACCATCTGGGAACCAGGACAACTGCTGAGCCTTGCAGACCCGACCACTGCGCTCCAGGGACCGTTAACCCCAAGCAGTGGCTCAGGCACCAAGGTCCTTTCCTCTGCAGGCCAGAAAGACAATCCACAGCCAGCGAGGCTGGTGCGGTGCCCTGGCTCAGCAGCAAGAAGCGATCCTCTCTCATCAAGAGAGCAATTTGGGGCTGCTGCTATGAATTGCCACTTGGCAAAGATGCCCTTTTCACCCGCTGCAGGGGAAAAAGGAGATTAGCCACAGAGTGTCTGCAGTAGCCTTCATGAAGAGCTCCCAATGGTAGAAATATACTATGAATTAAATAGCTCGCCACTGTACTGCTCTTTCTTACACTCCCAAATGCTTGTACATTTGGGAGTGTCTCAGTCATTTTCATGCCTAGACTGATCGATAGGTGCCTATGTTTGTGCGTGTGTATCTTAATGTCCTCATTTTGTTGAAGGTGCACGTGGCAGAACCACCTGGTTACAGAACATACCCAGCCTTGCCAGGTTGGCCAGGCTAGGAATGAAAATCTGTACCTTCCAACTCTCCAAATACGAGGGCTGGTTCCAAACCAGACCCTCCCACAGGACTGCTTACCCAAACACTGACAGTCCGCTGTCTCCAACTCAGGTTCCTTGTAGCAAGAGTTTTTCACTGTGAGCGTGATACCACAGTGCATTAAGTCTATACCTAATGTGGTTTATCCTTTGTTTACAAGTCACTGCAATCTTTGAGGATTTAGGTTAGTGTAAACAGGTAAGAAGAAAATGCTTATTGACAGTTAACAACAATGAATGTGAACATGAGTCATCTCACACAGATCTACCTGCTGCAACTCACACATACTCTTCATTCATTTCTGACCAGCTTTTACAAAGAAAATAAAAGAAATACCGAGAGAATGCAAAGCCATATAAACTCCCTACCATGCAGGGGGTTTTCTGAACACCGCACTGGATTTTGAAGGCTGCTGCGCTAATATCTTCAAATCGAATCAGCTTGTTAGAGCTTGACAGGCTGGTCCTACTGCTCGACTGAGGGATGCGGGAAAGGGCATCCCTAAGTAACTCCTCATTACGGCTCACTATCTTCATTTCCCAGGTCTTCACATCCCCGTTCAGGTAATCCTCCTCACCAAAATCTTTCAGTCTCTCAGGGCTGATAGAGGGCGACTTCTGCCCAATAAGGCCATTTCTTATCGGCCCATCCTTACAGCAGTGAAGATCACAAAGTGCTGGGGCATCTTGTTTCTTTATTTTATTGTCATCCCTAGAAACAAATAAAAGAAGCTTGTTAGGGAAGCTTGGATGATTAAAGGCTGGACATTTAGCATTTAAGAAGGATGCACATCTCGGTTGCTCTTTACAAGGCTCAAATAGACAGACTGCATTATACTGTCATATTACCTTATCTTGTAGGTGGATTGAAAGCTCCCATAACCAGCCAACTTGTAGAAAAGCCACAGATAACCTGGCATGTGGGCAAACTGGGAAACTGTCATACCCAAGAAAATAAGAAAGTTATAATCCGTGCTTTCTGGGCAGCCAGACCTTCCTCAGTACTCAGTCTCAATCGGCAACGATCCCAGATCAGTGCTTCCTACAAATTTTGGAATAACTGGAATTGTATTTTCTGTATGCAACGCCACGATTTTCGAAAGAGGCAAATAGCTGCCGCAGAGCATTCCCTAAGAGTATTAATAGCAGTAACAAATGTCATTACATTGTACACAAGAGGTCTGCTTCTCTGCTCTTGCATACTTGCAGAGCATGCTGTTGACAGTCATCGACTGCCTCGTGACGGGAAGGAAATTACTTTGATAAGGGGTAACAATTATATCCTTCCACAGAGCTAAAGACCTAGGTCTCCTGATCTGCGAGTTAACACTTCATAGATAAAAACACTTGTAGATAAGACGACACCGTGATGCCACACAAACCTCTTTCCCCAAGGAACTTCGGAGAGACAGCACTGCTACAAAAATTTGCCTTACTCTGTGGTCCAGAGTGTTCACAAGGGATAATATAGTGTAGTGTAGGATTTTGCAGCCCTACTAACAAATAAATGCCAAACATCTAGGAATTCTTGGAATTTGGAAAGTAATGTGGGGAAAAAGGAGCATTAAGCAGAAGAGCAGTGATTCAGTAAAAGAGCTGATACCACCCCTGGTCTGGGGCTATGATTACACAGATGGTATAAGCCCCTCTACATGAAGGACTCCATATTAATCTACTTGGAATAAAGGGTTTTCTAAAAAATATATATGTTAAACTATGTCAGAGATTTCAGCATCTTCTCCAACAAAAAAAAAAATTACCTTTTTCACAAAATAATTTGGATTTAAGTTATGCAGTTATCCATCAGCAGGGCTGGCTAAAGCAAATGTTGCCGTAGTGGTGCAGCAGTCATCAGCACTGTAATATGCATTGTAATCATTTCCAAAAAAGAATTTAAAAATATTTAGAAACAGCTGCTTTTTGAGCAACTGCCCCACTTTTGTCAGTGTCATCCATTTTCCTTGTGGTCGCAATAATCTGTGCCAGTAGCTCTGCTTCCTATTACACTTCCAATCGTTCCACTGAGGCCTTCACATAACAATATGGGCAACACAAAAGGTTTTGTTATTTGAATCAAGTAATACACCAGTAGCACCAATCATTCTGTATATCCTCACAGGAGACACAAAAGGACAACTTTTGCAGCAAGGTCTTCTCTCTCCAAAATTAATGAGATCAACACTAATTTTCTACGATAAATAAATAACGTATTTACACGTTTGTAACTTGTTTATGTTGAAACTTGTGATTTAAAATATCTTCCCAATACCATATCTTAAAGTTGATACAGCCAAACAGCAGGCATTCTGCCTTCAAACTAAATAGCTTATCAAGTAGCTATATTTCATGTTTTTCTGCTCCTTCGGGGGTAGAGGGTTGAAACACTTCATAAAGATGTTAAGCTTCCACTGTTAGTTCTCATGCATATTAGTTAGCTTAATGCAAAGACGAGAATCAGATCAGACTGTCTTCGCCACGAACTGGTTACAGCACAGCCCCCGACATAAACAACATCTATCATCATCTCGGAGGCTGCATCGCTGTTAAGAGTTCATTCCCTACCTTCGCCCCCCAAAAAAACATTTCCCATATTACAGTAGCCCATAACGACTCCAAAAAGAGAACACCACATACATCTTCTCTCTGAACACACTGTCTAAAATGTTTAGCAAGCGTTAGCAATGAATGATATTTCTTACACTAGCAATGGGTAAAAAGGGTATATGTCGGGTAAAACACATAGGTAGATCAAAAATTTGTGATTTTTCTAGGTCAATTTTTTTTTTTAAAATTAACTGGCATTTGAGATAGGACATGAATTCACACTTTTTCCTTGCATCAGTTGCAATCACCTACAAAAAGTCCATAAAAAAACCAGCCAAAATTCCGTTGATGAGCCAGGATTCTGCTAGAAAGTACAAACTACAGGGTAATGCCTTACCACACTAGTGCCATCAAATATTTTTATCTGCAAATAGACCAAAATGGGATATTGATTTTTGGCCCTACTTTTGGATTTCATTTTTTTGGCAGAACAAAGGAGGGAAGTAAATCACATTCTCAGTCCTTGATCTGCAGCACTGCTGTCATGAACAGTGAATATCTACTCAGGACCATGATGGAGACAACACCTTATGACCACTGGGAAAAAAGAACAGAAGTCAAACAGCTGTAAAATATGCGTAGGCTTTTCAAGCTTGAGATAGGTTTAAAGCACATTTGAAACATTACCATCTACACTTTTAATATGGGAACTATCATCCATTTGCATCTGAAAGGTCAGCAGCCTCATTACCAAAGGAGTATCATCATGCTGTTGTATAAGTACATATTGTATATATTTCAGATGAATTTTTATTCTCTTTCTATGTACCTATTTTTCATTTACAGTAGCGATTGACATTTTTCCCTATTGAGCCCGCCTGGGTGTGCCACTGAGAGCTCTCAAACTCCCAAGGTAAACAGTGGGTTTCAGTTTGACAATCCATCACAAAGATGCAGCTAATAACCCTGTTGGGTCAGATGCATTTCTCTCCTCAAACACAGTTCATATGCTTGGTGTAGATCACCTCAGTACAAATTTCTTTTGCAGAAACAGTCAAAGCAGGCAGCAAAGCATGCAAGTGCTCTCAAAAAGACAGCCCGGGACTTCTCATGCAGAGCACCAAAGTATGGCCCCCGTTCTAGCGATCGTGCCCACCAGATGAAAATCTGAGCCAATATAAATACAAACCCCAGCGTTATAAAACATTGCTCCTTTCAAATGGATCGCTTTTCCTTTTTTGGAGTTTGTCTAGGAAAGTTTTCATAAAAAAGTCTGTTTATTTCCAACCATAAAACAAATATCCAGCTGGCAAGCTTTGTTACATGGTTATAAATTACGGCATTTTACCTTTAAAGTGATTAGTAAAAGCAAACACAAAAATACAGTTTATAAACCTACTTTTTCAAGAACAGCTGCTCAGCATAACTGCAAAAAATAAAAGAGAAGATCCGTATGCAGACATTCCATGAATAATTAAGGAACTGGAAAAAATATCATTTGTTTAAGCAGATAGCTTTACATAGTTTAAAGTCTCAAAGCCCACACAAAGACAGTGTGTGCTAAAATGTACTCCTAGAATGATAAAAAGCAACAACTTATTTTTTCTGTTTCCAACTTGGTTTTTATGAATATATTGATAATTTTCATCAAGTTAAATAGCACTGGGGAAAACAAGTTTGGAAAAAAAACAGTAATGTCCATAAACTAATAAATTAATAAAAACAACAAAAATAATTTTGGGAAGATAAAACACAGTAGTAGCACATACTATACCTAAACACCCCATTGTTGCCTTCGTTACAAGGAGAAAGAAATGCCCACACAGTTATGCTGCAAAGATGGGATGATTACATGTCCCCATCAGTTGAAGCACACACAGATTGCCTTCCTCAGTATCCATGAAATGGACTGAGCAGATTAAACTGATATACTGCATCTCTCTAGCTTCTAAAACCAAAGGAGCAAAAAATCTATAAAGTCACAGATGTCCAGGAAATAGCAAACCGGGAAGGATTAGTAGCTGTTTCTCCAAGTATAAATGTTAGGGGGAGATCACATGAAAGTATGAGATTCAAAATTTAAAAGTTCCCTTCTTACAGAAAATAATTAGCTCACAGAACTCATTGGCACAGGGTGCTATGAAGGAAAATGGTATAAATGGGTTCCTAAAAAAAATTGCGCAACTCTGTGGAAGAAGGTCTAGTAGTGACCCATAAACATGTCATTCAAGAAGCAATCTGTGATTCAGGAAGACCCTTAGCACTTACTTGGCAGACTCTACGGAAGCATTTGAGAGGAACCATCTTAGGTGGCTTTTATGTTTCTCCAGGCTCCTGTTACTGGCCACCACTACAGAGAAGACTCAGAGTCAGACTGCTCTTTGGTCTGACCCAGTGTTGCCATTTTGATTTGCAGACGCAGCCAGTGTCAGCATTTGGCCCATTTGGCAGCTTTTACACCTCTTACAAAAGGAGTCACATAATTCCATAATTCCAACTTCATTTCTGCCTCAAAATGCGTTGTGCATTTTGAGGCAGAAACGAAGTTGGAATTATGGACGTACATTCCCATGTTACTGTGCTGCTTCAAAGATTGAAATGCAAGTGTCACAAAAGGAAACAAAGAAATTTTAGCGTGAGACTGAAAACTCAGCATTTCTTTGTCATTTCTACAGCAGTTTTTATCATCTGCATTCACAATGATACACGCTCACCATGAAGAGGGACTGACAGTATGGGACAAGTTCTGTAGAGTATTTTAGCATCCTTACAGGTCTACAGCATGAAAAGAATTTCAGCCTGCAATGCCTAACTTGGACTGATCGGTGGCACAGTGCAAACTGGCGAAGTGTTAAGCTTGAATACCACTTCAAACCATCCCAATGAATTGGGGCTGGCCTGTAATGAACTCATCAGCACACGTACACACACGTTCTCTATATGTGGATTTTTTATTTCATTCTTTTTTAGTGTTTTGGGGGCAGGGGTTTCTCAAGCTCATATCTACATGCCCTCATCGTCTTCAGGCTCCCTGAACACCTTCCTGGAGCACAACAATCAACAGCCATTGGTAAGATGCAGTTTTACACATAGTTGTCATCTGCTTTCTGGATAAATGGGCTCAGATCTTACGCCTGCAAGTTTGGAATACTTATTACAGCAAAAAGTGACACCCTTAAAGTCACTTCTGCCTCATCCCTCAAAGTGTTGAGCAGAGATGGGTCACGTACTGGGGGCGTGAGGCAGGGGGAGCAGCCTGCTGCAGGTCTGCTCGGCTTATGACCGAGATATGACTAGAGCTGGGATCTCCTCTCAAAGGAGCAAGAAAGAGGTAATCCCAGGATATGACAGAGAGGGCCCTTTCCCTCATCCAAATCCCTCTTTTACCCAGAATCTCCCCAGCTCCATTAATCCTTCTTATTCCATGTCCCCAGCCCCGTCTCCTCTTACCCTTCCGGATGCCTGAGCCCTCCACACCCCTCTGATAACTTTCCCATTTCTCACAATGCTCTTTCCCAACAGCTCCTAAACGTTCCTATTCCATCCCAACTCCTCTTCTATTTTTCCCCCCATCCCCAAACATATCAAAATGCTGCATTAGCAGCAATTCTCATAAGCATCCCAGCAGCTTGTGCGAGAGGGTCTTTATGAAAGAGAAATGATAGAAAAATTGAGGCTTGCTGAGATACAAAGGCAAGAAGCATCATAACAGATGTCCTCTTTACTGCTAGCAATTCTAGTTTACTGCACTGAGTGTCCCCCACAGGACTACAGGTGACAAACAGAATCCCCCAGGCATGGGGAAGGAACACGCTAGATCTCTCTTTGACAATACACTTAAAAGAGATCAAAGACAATACTGCACTCAAACATTACTTTCTTGAATTATCACTATTTTGTATAACACCAGCACTTAGAAACACCCGTTTGAGACTGTATCGCTTCAACTAGTGGCAATTACAGGATGGAAATTTAAAATGCATCTCTGCCATTTAGATACACAAACCCTACGCAAAGTTGTTGTTCCTAAATCACATAGGAATCACCAACATCTTCCCCTAAACAGAAAGACCCATTCAGGAAATATTAGCTCACCTTTATTGATAGAAACTGGGGCACAGACAGATGGAGTGACTTGCCTAAGACTCCCACAGGAAGTTCGTAGCAGGGCTACTTATCAGAGTGTCTTAAAGACGAGGAGATCAGGGCTTAGTTATTGGCCTGTATGACACACACGCTAGGTGCCGTATACTCTGTGACCATCCAGCACAGATAGGTACGCAATAACCAAGCCTTGAGACTGAGCAGGCATTTATAACTCTACTCGCCATATACAGGTCCGACAAAACCACCAGCAACAAGTGCAAAGAAAGCTCAGGCTCACGCAGGGAACAACCAAGCTGCATTATCACTTCTGATAAAATATCTCCTTACTTCCAGTAAGTCAGATTTACCAGAGCCTGAGCCTAGTGCTATATCTGCCTTCATCTGTGGTCATAATCCATTGCCAGTCTTCCAGACACACTACTGAAATGTCGTTGCTCGCTGCTGGCAATAGCAACTAGGTGTCAGCTGCTGTATAGATAACATAAGAAAAAGCAATCTGAAAGCAAAACGAACTCCAAAGGTCATTCCTCTTGGTTGCCTCTGCTTCCACAGCTTCCAAGTGTCCCTCGAACAGACTCATCCCTCTAAGCACTTCTTACAGGACATTCACAGCTGTGAATGTCAAATGATCGCTATCAAACACTGGACACAGTTTGGAAATTAAAACTCTTCAAATAATTAAACATTTTTCTTCTTTAAGTTAAATGCATTCTGAGTTTAGAAGTTNTCTTCTTTAAGTTAAATGTATTCTGAGTTTAGAAGTTATCTGGTGATTAACACATCTCCCTAATCCACTTGAAATAAATAACAAATAGGATAACCCAAACAAAAGAGTGGTCCTGTGATGAAAGGACAGGTTTAAGATTCTCAGTTCGTTGCAGAACACGTCAAATCACGTGGGACTTTGGGCAAACCATTTTTTCAATGCACGACAGGGATCTTGTCTTCCCCTTTGGTGTTCCATGAGGGTTTATTAACTGCATTGAGCCCACTGAAACTATTTATGTCTTAAATATTACCAACATCTGCGACTATTGGCAGAATGCAGGAAATGAGAATTGCCCTTTGTTTATTCTGCACCTGGCAACACAGGGTTGTGAACTTGCTAGCTGTGTCCAGGTGATAAAATTGGGGGAGAAAACAGCTATGGGAAAGGTTAAGAGTGAGGCTGTGGAAACACAACCAGCACATCCCTAGCTGGCGCTTCTCAAGGGCACTAGATGTCTCCTAAATGTCATCTGCACAATCCAAGCTTGAAAACAGGAATTCAAGAAGACCATAAGCACCACAACAAAGACAACCACTGAACACCTTGAATAACAGAATCTGATACAGGCTATCCCAAGATAAATTTTCAGCAGTCCATCGGCCTGTCTATGGTTATTCCTAATACCATACTCATGAAGAAATAAAATACTGAACTCCACAGGCTTAAAGTATTCAAATCTCCACTGCTTCTAGTGGACGACTCCAAGAGCAACTCATACGCACAGCAATGTTGGAAAATTACAAACAATNAGCACAGCGACTAAATAAACAACGAGGTGAAGCAGAACTCCAACTACGACACCATAAGGAGGCAGGAGGGGTCCAGGGGTCGTCATGTCCGTGGGCCTGGCCCTGGGTGTACCCCGAGGGCTGACCATGACCCCTGAGGGGGAGGAAGGAGCACTCTAGCTCTAAGTCAGACAGCAATATTCTCCAACCTTTGCCAGAAAGGATCGTAGTCTTCATCTTCCCTGGAGCGGTCCCTGGGACTTCTGTTTTTTAAGACCCTGGAGTAGAGAAACTGTGCTGCAAAATTCATGGTAATTCCTGGTGCAAAGCAAAGCTGGGAGACTGCGGGCAGGGGACACACTTGCCTGTGAGAAATGCCAGCCCTGCAATGCCCGGGTGGGAAATAGCGGGCGACGTGCTGTAAGCAGCTCTCCAGCGCTGGTTGGGGGAGGGAAGTGCCTTTGAGAGAGATGGCTGCTGCTATTTAAAGAGATTATTTCAGAGGCCAACCTGTCCTTGTCAATTTGAGTCAGGGCCCGGATTATGCTTGGGTGACGCTCTGTTAGCAGGACACTTGAAGCTTTAGTTACTTACTGCTTAGCTGTGGAGCATGATCTAGACCTGCTGTAGGGCCCGCGATTTAACGGCGTGCACTTGGGTGGGCAGAGGCAGCAAGGAAGAGATGTCTTTTTCGTGGTGGTTGAGTCACCTACAGGGATCCTTTTATGGGTCTTCGTGACATGGCACAGAGGAGACCAATTGCTTCGTTTGGGTCTTCTCTTGGCACAAGTCCTCGTGGCAGAAAAACACAAATATTCAGATCACATGGACAGAAAAGAAAAGAACATCTAGGGAAAAGACTGCAGCAACAGATATTAAGAAAACCAACATCTAAATCTGTTCTTCATGGCGTTAGCAAAGGCAGTGCCAGATTTCCAGATGCAGGATGGATGTGCAGGGGGTCCTTCTGTAGTTCCTCTCCTCTGGAATACAGTCCTGATGGGGCACAGTCTCCAGGCTGCTTGGGGACTGATCAGCTCTGCCTTTCCAGGTATCAGTGGTCCCTCAGGACCCTCTGCTTTCTGCTGACAGGGTACAAAATCTTAACCTCCAAGACAGAGAACAGGCACATCGTAAAATCTAACCCAAGCTGTGACCTAACCGTCCCCACAGAATACCGTATTATAATATATATATTATTATATATATATATTTTATATATATATAATATATTATAATCTGCTTTATATGGGAGAGTCGGAATAAATGATCAGTCTTCTGGATCTCTAGGAAACTCTGAGCTGTGCTGGTGGAGCCTTCCCTACACTGGTGTGCCAGACAGGTCCATGCTCCCCCAACTTTATCAGTACAGATGAAGCTCCAGATTGACCATTTTTTCCTGTCTCTCCTACCCACAACACCTTTATCCTTCCCTTTCCAGGCAGTGTGTGTGCAGGTTGTGAAGGTGGCACGTGCTCCATGTGGCCACAACCCAGCAGCACGCTGCTGCCAGAAGTGAAGAGACAAAAAGGCAGTCGGCCGCTGTCGGCACTGGCGGCTGTAAGCCAGAGTGAAGTTCAGGCCAACTTCACCGATGCCTTGAAGCATAGAGAGAAGGCAGGTGGAGTTATTACTTTGCTCGTAGCACATCTACAGTGCCATGGTGGGCAGCAAAGGGAATGTAAAAGCAGTGGAAATCGCCATGCCCAGCTTTCGGGTGTCTGGGAGTCCAGACGGATGTGCTCAAGTCTTGACATGAATTCAGCTCCCCACAGATTGAGGCCCCTGATCTGTGATCAGCACTTCTAGAGCGCACAAAACCAGTAAAAAGATTTTTGGGACCATTTGGCCGAGCAGTTGGAAACAAATTCACCAGGCTGTTTCAGGACAGAAGTACACGAAGCATTGAATTGCTGTGCTTCTAAAACACCCCCGAACAAGCAGCCCACTAGGGAAAAAGGGTATTTGGAAATTTCTGCTGTAGATTCAGGCCCACGTCAAACACTCATTCAAAGTCCTCACCCAAGCGTGTGCTGGAAACGCTGACTGTGCAGTGTCTTAGAAGGTACTGCATCACTGCTAATTGCTGTAAGTTAACTGTGACCATTTTCTGAGCTGCTTATTTCCTTAATGAGAGATAAACGGTTAAACACACACTATTATTAGATGTGTCTTCCTTTCATTCTTGCCTGTCAAACTTCATTGTCCTTACAAGCTGCTTAATGCTTTGTCCGCCACTTCACATATCCACCTTCACTGTCTGTGCCCACAGAGGGGACGGCTGTAGAGCACTCCCACTTTCTCTTTCTACACCAATTGGATTTTGTCACCTTTCACAGGCACTGGTTTTTTGGTATCTATGTGTCTTCTCTGACTAAGACATCTCTCTTTGTTGTTACTTGAATCCTATAAATAACTTGGCCACCTTCATCTAGGAAGTTAATCTGATCTCCTACTTCTTCCTAATATCCTTCTCCAGGAAATTCCTGTTTATTTCCTTTGTCTTTACTAATGCAATTAGTAGCAGGAGTTGGCATATCTGCTGCTGCTGTCCAAGAACCAGAACTCACCAGCAGAAGGCAATGCCCCTGTAAATGATGTTTTTTTACGGGCAGTCTCACATCAAAATACTTATTCCGGGGATGAATTTAAGTACATATTTTATGCTTTTTGATTCCAGGTTTAATACACTTGAATTGGATTAACCCATAGTTTAACAGCTACTGCAACACCGGTATGATGGAGCTTACAGCTCCTTCCTGATTTCATTGCCTTTTCAGACGTTTTTCCCAGCAGAGTGCTGTGATTGTTAGAGGAGCTTTACAGTTGACCAGGTGGACGCAAACAGCGACAGCAGCAGGGTATTGCACAGCCTCCTTCCCACTGCCACCGAGAGCATCTAGGCAGGTGAGGGGGAGAATCCAACCCCTGTTACCTGTGGTGCCGCCTACTTCATTTACACCAACAAACTGGTCATGGTAGACCAGCTATGCACTTGAACTCGTTGGCTATAAAGGGGCTTCATCCCACTAGCGATTTCTCTGATCCAGGCTTCTGGCAATTCCTTTTTCAAACTGAGTGCCTCTGAATCAACCGTCTGCAAGGGGCTGCTGTCTGCTGCGCTTGAAATGCCCAGGATGCCCTCATTTCTCTCTGGTTTTGCACCTAATCGGCAAACACCTCCTCTGGCGTATCACCTTTTAATATCCTGAAAATCTTTCACATATAATCTCACTCTTGACTCTTATCTTGGAAAAGCCAAAAGGCTCTTAGCTAATAGACTGAAATATGTTATTTTCACTATATTTGTTCATCTTGAATAGCATCAAGCCAACCGCCACCAGCCGACCAATACATATGGAAAATTAACAAGTTACCTAAGTATCTAGGGATCGGTCCACTAACTACTTGAAGATTTAAAAATATGGACCTAAGACCTACCAGAGAATTAACACGTGAACGAGAGTATGCTGTCCTGGGACAGATTGAGGTTGACTTTTCTGTGCCTTTTGCATCAATTTGATCTGAGCTATAGCCTATTTGGAGACCAGTTATCTAACTTCCAAATAAGCCTGGCACAGAGATTTTTGGAGTCTTAGAGATTCTAACAAAACTCTCCAAATAACCATTTTCCTAATTCTCTTAAACCCTGACCCGGAATAATTTAATAAAGCCATTTTGAAACATGTTCCCAGTGCTTCGAAAAACACTACAACCACTGCAGGAAGGAAAAACTACCTTTCATTTTTTATTTTTTCCTTTTATATGGGGGCGGGGAGGGAGGGGATAGGTAAGATGTAATTACATTGCTGGTACGGTCAAGTGAAACCCAACACAATTGCCACAAAACTGTCAAGGACAACGCAAAGTCACAGGTCCTCCCCAGATGATGTTTCTTTTCAAATCTAGAGTTTCTTACCTCCTCCAAGCTGCTGTTTGGTGTGTCCTAGGGGAAGAAAGCCAGCATCTCAGTGCTGTATAGCTTTCTGAAGGTTTCATTTACACCTTCCATGCTGCCACAACTCACACTTTTTGTGGTTGTGCAAGGACATCGTCATTCATATCTGTACAGCTTTTGGCATACCTAAACTGAGACCTCAGTAAAACCAGCCTCTATCAGGGGCACTGTGTACATCTGAAACGGCAATTCTGAAGAAGTGTTTTTATCCACATCCTCATACAATATGGTTATCTTGTACTTAGATAATTTTGAGGCCAAAGAAAAAAAAAATAACCCAAAACCAAACCCACAATTTAATCAAGGGACAGAACTGAAATTCCTTGACCTTACACACAAGCACACGAGCACTGATTAGGGCTGGAAAGAAGTGGAGAATCTAAGTCTCAGAATAACAGTTTTGCACTCATCAGGTTGTATATGACTGCCTGCCTTCCTCCCTCAGTCCCTGGCACAAAAGCCATTGAAAGATAGCATAATGTGGAAGGTAAAAGCTGCTTCTTTTCCTAGAAAACCTTCTAAACAAGGTTATGCTGCTGTTACCCAAACTGAAAAAAAAAAAAAAAAGGACCATTTGACTTTAAAATGGAAACCAGTGCTTCATTCTCTTGTAACCAGAGAGAACTCAGTTTGGACAGCACTAGGAGAAATAGCTATTACCACTGTAAATAAAGACTTCATTGAATTACAGGACTTGAAAGATGGTTTTGAAGGGTTAGCCAAGTTTTTCCCCACACTAAATCAAATTAATAACGTTTCCAACCTCAGTGAGAACAGCATGGGTGGGAAGAAATAGTCTATCCAAAGCGGAGAAGTCTTTGCAGAATTTGATCGGTTGCAGAAGGAAAGAGGGTGGAGACAGTCTGCAGTTAAGCCAAGAAAAACAATAGAAGTTGTTCAGAGAGCAGCAAAACACAGAAAACCAAAATGATAATTTAGGATTATGCAATGTATCGATG
>RSEF01000006.1:4789907-4828088 GCA_003993805.1 Himantopus leucocephalus
TAAAGGTCCCTTCCAACCCAAACTATTCTATGATTCTATATAATGCTTATCTCAATTTTAAGTTGTAGAATAACATTTTTAATACATGCAGAGGCAGTAAATTAGCATTGCAGATGCATGAAAGTATCCAATAATCTATACAAATACACCTCAGAAAATGATATTAATTAGGAAATACTGTATCTGGATATCTTTGGGTAACATGAGGTACCTTATGTTATCACTGACTCCAGGCTGTTTGTCCTTCTGGGTCTAAAGCATTGGTCATGCAGCTGTGTTCACGTAAGAGGAAAGGTGCACCAGTTGAGGCTCATAGAGTGAACCCCTGAAGAGATGTATTAGTTTGCCTGCGCAGAGCACCTCAGCTGTGAACAACAGCCTCACCTTCCGCTATTTTAGATGGCATTAAAACATGACAGTGGCACCATATAATTTCAAAATACTACTATAATCATTACCTTTATTTTCACTAACAAAAATCACCAAGCATTCAAATGAGGAGTGGACGAGAGCTGAAGCACAGAAAGCTTTTTACAGACTTACTCAAAGGGAGTCCGATTTGCTGCAGTCCATAGATTAACTACTACACGATGCTTTTAGAGGCTCAAAAAGCCTTCGAAGATGTTTGAGACATCACTGTTTAGATACCCAACAGCAGTGCAGAACAGATGGTCGTTTCTGCTGAAATAAATAAACGCTTCGCCGGGGTGCCATACACCAGCCCCCCTCAGCATCGGCACTTACGTGAACTCCTCTGCTTCCCCGCCACCCTAAGCAAGCTGAAGGTCAAGTATGTAACAGAGGGGGGTCTGTTACTTTGGCCAAGACTCTCATTGATCTAAATCCTCTTCCCTCCCCTCCCGCTGCGTCTAATTAAACCCCTGATCTCTGGGTTGCAGCTCACGCTGTGCTGGAGATGAGCTCACCTGGGCTGCACCCAGCCCGGCTCTCAGCGCTCTCGAGTGCCAGCGCGGGAAGAGCAAAACGAAGGAGCCACCTGAGCTGCAGGCGGGGTGGGAGACGAGTGGCTCCTGGGGTAACCTGGTGGCCACGCAGAAAGAAGTAGACCACCTCACCAGCCACTCGCGAGGCAGCTCCCTTGCTGCCAGGGGATGTTTTCCAACATTAGCCAGCCTGCTCCCCTGCCCTTCCCTCCCTCACCGCCTTGCCTTGTCTCTGCCCGCTCCTACGTGCTCTCTCCACCGACTCCATGAAGGCTGTGCCACCAAGTCCCTCCCAGTGGTTGTTTCCTGGTCTTAGTATCTAACATCCAGCTGGTCACACCAGCAGAGCACTTTCTGGTGAATTTCTTCTAAATTCAAACTACCGGTTCTTGTCCTATCAGCTTCTCCTAATTCACTTTTCTAATGATAGTTCAAAGAGAAGAGATTACCTTGGGTTTATTTACAGCATCCTGTTGATTCATGACTTCTATATCCTCACTTCTGATGGTTCTTATTCCTTGAAGACATGCAATTATCCCTCCATTTCCTTTCCACATTTTTTTATCCTCTAATCTGCTATTTCCTCTTTTCTCAATGTTAATTAGAAGAGACTTTAGTCACCAATGCGCAACAGAAAACTATGCCTTCAGTATTGTGTAGATGGTGAAAAGTATTATCCAAGGAGGAAAAAACAGAAGGCGCTTACAGAAAAATTCAAAATTACGTAGATGAATATCTGAATTAAGAAATAATATTTCTATTATTCCTACAATTTGTTCCAGTGGTGGGTCTGAACTAAAGAACAATTGGGACAGATAATTTAAAGCATTTTACTACATCTGGACAGAGTATTGTAGGCGATATTTTAATACACTTAGAGCCAACTGATCTCTTAAAGCAAGGTAGGTTGTCCTGAAATCTGGCATTAGAAACAGCATCCATGCTATCCCAATCTCCTCAGGGACTTTGTTTCAAGTGACAATTCCTGCTTTAACTTACTCATCCTTAACACCAACAGGAATATCCATGCAGATGCAGCAAACTAATGGCAGGTGTAACCACCATCAGCCTCCCCCTAAAAACATATGGAACTGATCACACTTCAAGGATCTCATTAGAAAAAAATTTCAAAATAAGGGGTGGAGGACAAGAATCCAGAGTCCACATCTGTTTTCTAACGATCTGAATTAATTCTCTGCCTCCAGAGCTTGTGGTGCATGCTAATCTTGTTAATCTATTAATTTGTTCATAGACTCACGAGGTTTTTTTATGCCTCGGATCAACTTTTAATAGGAATTGTTTCATAGGCTCTTCTCTTCCCATTCATGATTGCACAATTTCCCTATGGCAACCACCACAAATTCTCCAATTAAATAGTGGCATTACGAAAGTATTTAAGTTGTCTTTTAATGCAGTTTTGCAGCTGGAATTAAAGAGGTGAGAAGCCAGTACCACAGAGTAATAGCTAGCTGTACTCTGGGGGAATCTTGTTGGACAGGATCCACCATGTGATTTATTACGCAGACAGCAGGATGAAAAAATTCGTATACATTCTTGTTCAGTCTCTGCCTAGAAGCATGTGTCGGAAGCATGCTTGAAAAAAATTGCAGCTAAAGATGGGAGGGAGCTGTAATAACAAAGGAACTACTACCTTCCTGCTACAGGATTATATTTCCTCCAACACACATATTTTATAAGGAATCTTAACCTGGGATTTTTACGACATCGGCTGTAAAATAATACATGTACTGTAAATTTTCAGAGGAATGGCAGTGGAGTGATTAGCTTGGCTTTTCTCTCTGGCAAGTCATTCTTTCCCCTGCATCTGTCCGTGACCTTGTGGTAACTAAGAGGAAAAGAGAATAGGTTGGCTGGTAATCCAAAATGGGATTTATTTCCAGCTGTTTCTCTGTTTCATTAGATATCTCCACTTCACAAGTCCCTCATATGGTAAATATTACCTATATTCAAAGGCCTTATATACACGGCTGATGCAGTGCCTAATGGAGAGAGGTACACAGATGTTAAGTAAGACAGACCTCTGCTTTACTGCTGTTTGTCATGACTGGTGTTCAGCAAGGTGCTATTCAACAGATGAATAGCTTCTCAGGCATTAGTGGCTCCTTCACATAATGAAAACGTTGGTCCAGTTTCAAGTAATTATCTCATTTAATTGGTGTGGTTTGCAATATTGATCTGCTAAAGTCACTAGCTGAGTAATTCTGATTTGGGAATAATCAAGTACTTCCCCCATGAGTATTATTTTCTAGGATATTATCTGCCATGGACTCATGGATCTATTTCACGTTTTTATGTGACTCAAATGGGTGGACATAAAGTTACACCAGCAAAGGGACACAGCCTGCTAAAATAGAAAATATAGCACGTATTATCAGATCACCATGCATGCAATGCAAGACAGGGAGTCAAGAGTCTGTTCCTGAGTCACTAGTTTAGCTGGGAACACAGTTCATCCAGCTTCATCAGGACAAAGTTTTCCTTTCTCTAGAATGGGCAGCCACACTGCATACCATATTTCATAAAGGTTTCCGAGGCACGGCCGGGCTGCATAAAATGCATGAAATCTGTCAATGAAAGGATATAACAGCTGGTTAAAAACGCAAAACAAACGACATCATTCAGTACACTCCATGTGACCAACCTTTCCCTTCAGCTTTCTGATTCAGTTTCCTCGCAGGTGACTGCTCGGGAAGCTGAAGCCACAGATGCAAAACAGCCTGAAGCCATCGGATGCTTACCTAATGCTGGCAAACAGAATCCAGCCCTGTGTGTTGGCACCAAGATGACACAAGAGAGTCAATTCCTGTAGCTGACTCACTGTTGCCTCTAGGCGTAGTACAAAATGTATTGTTTTGAAGAAGACTGGATCAGTTCTCTGCTCCGTGACACATAGGTTTGTTAACTTCTCCAGGGAGGGTATAATGAGGCAGAGCTGATCTTGACTACCTCATACCATCAACCATGCGATACATTTTTTTTAACAGTGCCAAAGATTACGCCTTTATGAGAATAGCAGAACTTCACACTTTTTAATGTCCCTTGCAAATCAAGATAATAAACATGAGTACAAGTTGATATATAACAGACTGGAGAAGGGATTGCACCGGCACAGCACCTGAAGCTGTTCACACATCGAAGACTGCAGCCCACAAGACCCGTAACACCAACCGCGGCTGCCCCATGAACAACAGAGACATGGAGGCTCAGTGGAGACTGCCAGGGACGTGGTGCTAAGAGCCACTACTATCAAAAGCTTTAAATGGCGATGGTCGCTTCATTCTGGTGAGATCACCACTGCAAGAGGCCTTTCATCTGTTCACCAAACAGATGCAGAGGTTGCAGAGCAAGCTTCTGCTTCCCTTAGAAGCTGAGTCCCCAAGCTGCGTATCTGCTCTGCAGAAATCAGCCTCTCCAGGTAACAAAATTCTGCTTCCGCATCTAGCCAACTACTGGTTTAGCCCAGCAACCAGAAACTGAGTAAATTAACAGAGGGAAAATAATTGACCTCTTCTAAAAGGATGAGGAACCAAGCCTCATTTTACATAAGGTGCTCAACAGCCTCCAAGTAGCAAGAACTTCCGATCATGAGCAGCTCACAGATATTAAGCTTGTGATGAGAGCCCAAGGAATCTCCACAGTCCCTAATGGAGACAAATCTTCTCCCAGGGGCAGGTAGGCAGGACACACAAACATTGCACTGATTTCATCATCCACCATGTTAAATCCAGGATCGAGATTATTCTCTTTCATTTCCTTCTCTTCAGTGCAAGGCGCTTTCCTCCCCCTACAAGGACGGGCTTTCTACCATATTTTTGTTCCCTGAAGTAATCTCCACTCAATTTTCTCTCTGTCTCACTTCATGACCCACGGGGCTGCAGTACAGCGCACTCCAATTTTTTGCCAAGTGTACGCTCAGCTATATTCTGTCAGCCCATGCTGCGGGATTTCATGCCCAATAACAATACGATCTTTTTCACATGGCATATATGTCCTCTGCGGACACGTGCCCTTTGTTTATTCTGTTCCTTCCCCCTATGCACTCAGTGGGATCACTGTGCGCTTATTTAATGCTTTTGCCAAGCATTTGACTAGTCCAAGAAAGAGATACAGAAAGACTGTACAAAAAAAAACCCACTCCCAAAATAAACTTAATCCTTGTGTTTGCTCTCCCTTTCACCAGACTGCCTGCTGGCAAAAATTCACATCCCTGTTCACTGGTATGCTTTTTTTGGCTGCTGGTATCTTGGGAACATCTCAACAGCTGGATTTTGTGCAAACCTACATTCATATGATCTCATTATGTTCTCATATATGGACATTTCCAAGATGAATGCGCTGAAGAATGCTTTCTCTGATGGTAATCAGTTACTGACCAACTTTTCAGAAGACAAATAGGTTTGTATCATATTCTTTCGGTTGCTCTCAAATCTTCTGTCTTGCACTGACAAATCTACTTTGCAATTTAATGATTTCTGTCACGCACCCTGGATCTTTTGTACTTCGTGTTGCTAGTTAAGTTGTCTTCATCTGTAGCTGCATTCTGAGTATTTATGAATAACAAAAGTCATCTTAGCTAATTAACCAAGATCATAAAAATTGTCAGGGCAGGTAGTCCTACTGAAAACCGGAATCCCACTTAGCAGAAGTATTCTTTCTGGCTGCATTTCCCTGCAGCGGAAAGAGCTTCTCTCTCACTACAGAAACAACCCGTGGAGTACAATCCTAGAGAAAGCCCTCACTATTTTGTTTAGTTCTCCGTGGCTATCAGACCAGCTCCTCGCTGTGGTCAAACATAACACAATATGTAAAAAGAAGCAGCAAGTGCCTCGGAGGGACCGCACAGTTCCAGGAACCTGAGAGCAATTCAGGAGAAACCTCGAGGAAACGTGCTGTAAAGGGGGTGAGTGACCACAGCAGAGGTGGTCTGGAATGGAAATTGCATTATTTTTTTATAGGCTGTTGAAGGGAAAACTGATTCAATGAATGTTCGTTGCTTTTTAATAGTATGGTGTAGAGGACGGCAGAGAGCATGCAGAAAAGCATCCATGAACAGGCTCCCTTTGCAATATAAAGAATGCATCGGGTCATTCGGCTTAAGAAAGGACAAAGATAAAAGACAAACACATTCAGGAAACAGCAACCAACTGTTCATAAATATTCTTTGTCTGCCCCTCAGTCTCCTCTCTCCACTGTGCAATCTCCAACTTCAAAAATCATAGTCCACCACATCAGCAACTCCTATTCAAACCCAGAATCAAACAGAGACCGGACTCACTGTTACCTGTCGCAGTTCCTCTCTAAAAACTTGTTCATAACAAAATTAAAACTTATGTCATTTTTTTCAGCAGGAATGATCAGATTTATTCTCAAAACAAGAATTTGAAAAAGTTGTAGTATCGCTACCTGGTGATTTAAGCCAAAACACCCAGAAAAACACTGCCACTCTAATTCTTATAGCAAATTTCTTTCTTATTTCATAAAATGTTAGCTGACTAGCACCCGCCCTGAGGGCTCAGTACGCACTGAGGTTGTTCAGTGCCCTGGTTTGATCCGTGCCTCAGAGAAGTTACCAGCTAAATTCCAGTCACAGAATCTGTATTACTGAGCATATTTTGACTTGTAATTGAGCTTGTGATCTAATTTGGTTTGGAAGTCACAGAGGATCATTACAATTTGAACTCTATGATAGCATCTCTACAGGCTCACTTTCTGATAGCTTATTCAAATAACCTGATGAAAGGTGGTAAAGATTAAGGAAATCCGTTCTGGCTTGCAGGTTTTCATTTTCGATAATTAGAATGCTGTTCTTTATCCTTGACAACGGTCTTTAGGATTAAGTAGGACATCTTAAAGGCCTTTCACCTTTTGCTAGCGATAGTTTAAAAAAGGTAACTCAACTTAGATGAATATGAGGAACAATACCAGGAAGGAGATACCTTAAGTCTTTGGACACCAGTCTAGTGAGGTCAAAGACTGACACTTACCCAGTCAGCGCCCATGAACCCTCAAGACAAACAGTTAACATTTAATTAAGATCCTGCTAAAAATCATGCATGTTGGCAGAATACCATTAGCCATGCTATTTTTGCACGTGATCTTACCAAATCTAACAACCTGTTTCCAACACCTTCCAAACCCAAAAGACCTCAGACGGCTCCTCAGGACCTCCTACGATACCGTCCAAAGACAAGGCAGCGTAGATGGTTGCCACCTCCCACAATGCTGCCGCACCCCATCCCGTGGGACTCCGACCTGTCCGAAAAAGACTTTTCTGCAGTCTTAAAGATGAACAAATAACGGAAAAAGCCCTGTAAGATGACAACATCTAAAGATACTGTGTTTGCCAGCATTCCTGCTTTCCCCACCCTAGATGAAAGCCTACAGGGAAAGAAACATTGAGCACCCCTTCCTCCTCCTCCTCTCTCCCTTCCTTTTCTTGCCCCACTTGCCATATTTACAGGATTCAGAGCTCTTCGGCACATTCCAGTTGTAGACTGCGTAAATAAATACGAGGGTAAAAAAAAAAAAACAACCCTCTGGGGAGCTTGGACCACTGCCAGCTTGCCTGGGTAACTGGACTTTGCGTGGAGCTGGAAAGGGTGTTTTTTTAAAAGGAGGGAAGCAGAAGAGAACAGCTCAAGAATCTTGGCTCAGCCCGGGCATATTTCCCTCCTAACTCTGGCTAAACCTCAGCACGAACGGCCGGCCGGAGGAGTCGATGCGAAGCCGGGGAGGGAGGCTGCGGGGCTCAGCACCAGGACTACGGCAGAGGTCGGAGAGGCTGAAACCATGCTTTTCCTTTGGGCGCTGGCGTTTATTTTAGTCCTGCGGGAAGGAGAGCTGCTAGGTAAGTGATTCCGAGCTCGCAAAGCGGAAACTGTAGCTTAACCGTAGCACCGTCAAAGTCTTTGCACGGGGTGGGAAGAGGAGGTAAAGAATTGCTTACTCTATGAGTTTTATACGAAGGTGACATACGTGTGCATCAAAATCCTGTGGGAATATTGTTTTTAACAGGAAAAACTCCACTTTTGTGCTATTAAAGTCTGTCCTGGAGGCATATTGCTTCGGTAAAGTGTTTTCACTTCTCAAAGGAGATACTATCACTGTATTTTCAGAAATTAAGAACCACGTTCAGGTGCTGCAGCAAGTGCCTTGCGTTTCCATAATTACTGTTCTGGCAGCCTTAATAACATACACCCTAATCCACTCAGAAATGAGGTCGAAGTTCAAGGTGAATAAAGAGAGATTTTCTTTTATTCAAACCCTTCTTTTGAGATTTGCTGGTAACAGCACCATATTTTTTTTCTCCGCTGCTTTGGATTACTTATTCCTGAGATTTTGAGGCACGTAACGCCTTCTCCAAATGCCTTGGGAGCACAAAGTATAAACACGCAGCATCTGATAAACTGGAATCTGAATTTTATTTTCCTTAGCAGCAGATTAGTGCTAGACTAGCCTGTAATCACATCGTAGCTGACAGTGTGACTGAAAGCTATTCAGTTTGGCTAGTCCAAGGGTTTACAGTCCCCGTGTAACCACAAACCTGGCTTCCCAGCCTGTTTGTATTACGTGTTTTCTGCTAGCTGAGGCCCAGCTTTAATTTCCCTCTGCTCTTACTTCTTGACAACACACAGTGTTTGTGTTTCATGGCAGAGTAATAACTTTCCATTACAATCAAAACATTTCCTGAAAAACTGCTAGTCCCTCCTGCCCCCAAGTCCTAGTCACTCTTCCTTGCCCTCCCACACCACTGGCTTTTGGAATGTTTATCAGTGATGAACTGAAACATCAATACCCCAGCAAGGGCACTCTAACTTGTTTTCACTCCACAAGTACTCGGTATCCTCTCGTGAGTTTCGTGAGCTTCACAAAAAAATTCGTGAAGTTAAAGAAAAAAAAAAGGCTGGAAGAATGTTTTTGTTTATTCCCCCAAAAGTATGGTTTTGTTTAAGCTGAAATCATTAGCAAACACAGATAAAATCCAGCCAAATAGAATAGCGCTTGAATAATAACTGCAGTGGAGACTAGTACTCAGTATCATGCCCGGTGGTAGTCCTCAACCAAGGAATCGTTTTCACTGTCTCAGTGGGGTATTTTACATGAGATGGGAAAGCTTGTGCCCACCACAGGCAGGGCAGTACCAAGGCTGGCTGGCAGGCTTAAAATGGTCATCCCCACTTTCCCTTTGCTACCTTTGAGTCGGGGGAATCTAACATTTGATTTCATTACAGATTCTCTCCCTCAGCCCCCATGGGTTCCTCTTAAAAATGGTTCTGCGTTGGCCAAAGTAGAACTTAAGTTTTAATTCAGTCATTAACGCAAATAATTCACGGAGCTCAGCCTTCAAAGAGCTTCAAAGATCTCAGGAGGAAAGTCTGGCGCGGGAGCCCTTCCGGAGGCGACCACGTGCTCCTGCCTAATGGCCGCAGTTTCTAGTTCTTTGCTGTTGTTGCTGGACTAGTTTGTGGGGTGCTGCTCAAACGTGGCACATGATGTAGCCTGGGGCACTGGAGCGCTCAACACCAGCCCCATTTAAACGTGTCTTACAAAAACCTCCGGGCAAATTGTTCTGCGGGGTGCAGTACCCCAACAGCGGACTCTTTGCTGCATGTTTACGCACGGCAGAGGGGTGACCTGGGCTCCTCAGGTAAACAAGTCGCTGGCAATCAGGCAAGCAGGCTGGCCCCACTGACACGCTCCAATTAGCTCTGCAAACCAAATACTGTGCGTGCTACGAGGGAGAGAGCAGCAGGAGAGCTCGGTCGCAGGCGTATATTGCTGCTCAGTACTCCATGCTGTGGCATGATTCATTTTTAAACAGCAGAAGTTTCATTTAGTTTTAACTGTAAGTAGAAGTAAGCCAACAATGTTTCCTCTTCATTCAGCTAACATAGTATGACTTCTCAGAATATTTTGGATCCTTTGATATCCACATGCAATATCAAAGGTGGGAAGACCTATAAGGTTTTGGAGTGAAAGGGGCTATTATATGGAGATACACAGCAGTCAGAGCTAGACCATTGCCTAGGAACTGGAGAGGAAACATGCCTTCAGAACAGCCTACTTTTGCCCAAAATTGACCACTTGCATTCTCACAGAACAGCGTTTTGCCTCCAGGAGATTAAACTACTGCACTGTAGAATTAAATCCACAGTAAAAATGATGAGGTCCCACCTTAAACCAAAGTTGGGCTCATATTTCTCTACTAATAAACCAGTAGTGGTTTAACCTATACCCCACGTCATAGGTATTTTCTGTCCTTACAGAAAGCTGCTGGCATTATTGTCTCCAATGCAAGGGCTACAGCCTTGGCAAACACTCACCTCTGAGCTCCAACAAGGAAAGAGAAAGAAAGTTTGCCACAACATAGTGTACCCAGATGTAGGCGGGTTTCTTAAGACCACGAGGCACCTGAATGTAGGGGCTCTGTACGGAAATGAGCCTTTTTACAGATTTATATATCTGTAAACTCCCATGTTTTGTTATATCCAGTTAAAGGGAATTTATTAAGTTCTCTGGACGTTGTAACCTCCGTGTGTAAAGCAAAGGTTAATATCAAACTCCAAAAAAGTCTGGGGACTAGAAATATAGGGCTCCTACTGTTCATCTGCAGGATGCAGCTGTATTTATAAATCCAGTTGATTTGCTCTGGTTGAAGCAGTTGTGAGTCTTGGCCATGAACGCTGGGATCTAGTAAGTATGTATGTGTATATACATATATGTACCTACATAGTTACACATATATATATATATATCACTCTTCTACTTCCTGAGCTGTTGCAGTGCGTATGAACTGTCTGCCAGAGGAAAACATATCTTCAAGCAAGTTCTTACACTTGTTTAAATATTAGAACAAAAGTACAAGGATCTTCTTCCATTGTACTATCATGTTCCTTTCTACTACCGTAACTTACTCATCTGCAAACTACACAACCACAGAACTGACTAATAAGTCACATACTCACCTCATCCACTCCCCATGACCATAGCTCCTATTACTAAACGCAGACCAACAGCCACGTCCTCATAAAATTGAAAACCTCTTTATCTCCAGATACCAGCGGTCATCTTCAAATTGATGGTGGCATCAAATAGTCATGTATCTCACCTCCTCCGTTCTCAAACCAGCCTTAAACTCACTCATTCTGTGTAACTTACATTCTTTACATGACGTGGCTCCTCTTCTCCCTAAAACAGTTCATCCTCTTCTCCACAGGCAAATATCTCCTATACTAGCTATAATCCTCCTAACGCTTTGTCTTAGTTTCCAAAGCAAATATATATTCACACAGAAATAAATACATAATAATGGGAAACTTCTGTTTGCAGCCCAAAGCATCAGTGTCCCATCATAACATACAGCATGAATTAGAGTCACTTACCTGCAAATTACATAGCTCACGTCTCTTACCAGTCTGATTCCCTGCAGTCTTTTTCCATTGCAGCAGCGAGCACAAGCGGATATTCCCTGGCTGCTTGTTCAGAAGACCAGCACGCTGGAAAACGTATCCCAAGCCAACAGCTCCCTCACAGGAGTATTTTATTGTCATCCTCCTTCCTTTGAATGAAAATATACAAAACTTAAGTGCTTCTTACAATCACAAATATGGTCACACAGCAGAAGGAGAAAAGTGGTTTTTCAACTAGTAATTTTGCTCGTGGCAGGGGCCCCAGATTTTGCTGTGTCTGAAATAAAGAGTGCCCGCTGGCAGCACGAACTACCCCTGGCCTTGTGCACCCCCCCTCCGTCTCCACTGCTGGTTAAGCAAGTGCTGAAGCTCCTTTGTGAAACGAGAATCACACGGATCGTGATAGCAAAAACCTCCTCCAAACGAAGTAGTTTTACGCAGAAATACATGGCAGCCAGCTCCTAGTCAGGAACAATTTCTATCAAGTCCCATTTCTGATTTTGCATATTTCACAAGCACAAGTGAGGCAGATTAGGACCAGAACACATCACAACATGGCTTCTCACGTATAGGCTGATGGGACAGACAAGTTAGAGAAGTGAGAACTGGTGGGCTGATGCCCTGGCCCACCTTCACTAACGCAATACATGAGATTTCCTCTTTGGTCCTTCTCTTTCAGGGAAAAAAGAATGAAAATAAATTCAATCTTAACTGATCTAGGATCTGAAATAATACTCATAGTAACGTATTCTACATCTTGATAAACAGATTAGGAAACAGGTCTGCATGTTTGGAACTTGGCTTTCTTATATGGTTATTTAGCTTCTAAAATGAATATTAAAAATAATTAATTTCATGGAAGAAACTTATTTCAGGATGTTTCCATTATTATCAGAGGCTCACGAATCTTGGATATGAGAGGAATCCCTTGGATTTTGTTCCGTGTTTGAAATCTAAGGTTTGGCATTCAGGTAGCAGTTGAAGTATACAGCGAATGTATAGATTACAGATTAATCCCCAATCAGGCATTAAAAACTTTCAATGTACCTTCTTAAAATGATTTTAAAAGCCCCCCAAAATAACAAACCAAACCAATCCTCCTCCACCCCCCAAATTCCAGAAGAACCTTCTACTGTCAATTCTTTGTCTACCTTCCATCTCCCACTTTGGATTTTCCACATTTGCCCTGTAGGGAATTTGCCGTGTCATTGTGCCATAAAAGCTAAAGCCTAATAAAGGTGTACGTACATATATATATTTACATTTGTGTATATATATATTTGCATATATATATATAAGCAAACCCCTGCAGTTGCCTCCAGTGTAAACCATAGTAACCTTTGACAGTCTATAAGAAGCTAAGAAATGTTACATATTTATTACAATTCCTGCAGTCTTTGTTGCTATCACTAAAGGCAAGAATTCCCCGATAAGGGGCTAAGAACTAGAAACTCTAATCTCTCGAAAGAGGTTCAGAGGTGCCAAGATCACAGCTCAGCATTAGGCAGCATTTTGTGGATTACAGCCTGGAAGATGCTCTACGTTCAGTTAAAGATACACTCCTGAGCACGTAAGAACTAGAAGACAACCTGTGCGTTAAAAAACAACATTTCTGATACAACCTGTTCTAGCCAAATCAATTGTCTTTGGCATCTTAACAATAAAAATTAATACGGATTAAGTTATATATAATATCACGCTGGTGATAATGAAACCGGTAGCGGTGCAGAAAGTTTATCCGGTGCTTCCATATCTAAGGATGCCAACATAATTAAGGGTTGACATAACTGGAAACTAAGTTTGATGCCTCTAAGAACAGCCCCCCAAATTAATTATGACCAACAGTCTTGGCTTAACAGGGTCTTAGGTCTGAAAACACTAATACTGATAGTATTAGCATCAGTTCAGGTTCAAAGTAATTGAACCTTTCCTGTATTCAGCTGCAAATTAGCTTCACTAACCAGTTTTGTAAACTGTAATTTCTTGTGCTAACACTTCAAAGTTATATACACATGTTAAAGTGGAGTCCAACACTTATATTTAGACAAGGAACGATTTAAGCAAGGATCAGCAAATCCCTTCAGAGGTCTGTTACTTTCTTCCCAAACTGGTTAGGGGGTTCACGTTCGTTTTCCTGTTGGAACATAAATCCATTACTAACCCCTTCATTTTCTCATTAAAAGCTATCAGGCCACCTTATGCTGTACGCTCCAGGAATAAAATGATACTGCTAAACCGAAGGCAGTGCAAACAAGAACGCACAGCGTAGCATGTTTTCTTGAAGAGTTATGCATGTTCTCCTTTATTCCTCTTGGTCTATCGCATGATTTCAGGCTTCCTTATTTGCCATCTGGTTCCTGTTCCAATCTCACTTGTCTTTCATTTGGTCTGTGGCCTGCTTTGTTCTACCCCTCCCTCCCTACTGAGCACAACGTGAACTCTCAGTTAACTTGCAAAACCACACTGGTCGTAGAATGATGCTAAGGGAATTTTATAGACTTTAAGACCAACAGGGAATGTTATGGTCACTCAGCTTGATCTTCTCCATAACCCAGACCAAAGAACCCAACCCAGTAATTTCTGTATCGAGCCTGTAACTTCAGTTTGATGTTCAGCAATGCATCTTTAGGAAGGATACTTATAAAGACGTACCCGATCTGTGTGATCACGTACTTCAGTTCCGTCAGCCTTAGTAACAGCAGCAAATGACAGTGAAGAGACAGTTGCTCAGGTTTATTCTAATGCTTAACATTAGCAACTACTTGGGTGGTCAAAATGAACCATTTAATAGCACCTGAATAGACAGAATCCCGATGGTCTTAGAAGGGCACTTCTTCAGGGAGTGTGTGGAAGCCACCTCCTGTGGGCCTGGGGGAATATATCAAATGTACAGAAGGCAGAGGAGCTTAACTGAGAGGTATTCTAAAACCAAGGCCTTTGCTCTCAACCTGGTTTCTAAAGTTGTTTTAATTCTTACTTCGTTGCTCTTTCCATCCCCTGCTATAAGATCAAGTTTTGTACAATCAGGTTGACCACGATACATAGATCTTCACTCTTCATCATGCTACGTCTTTCAAACATTAAGCGTATTCTTCTATTAAACATAACTTTATTAGCAACCAACTTAGAGATTATCCGTTTTCCTGCTCCATCTGCCGGTGTCTGACTGTACCACAGCACAGGGCAGTCAGAGCTACCCAGCTTTACCGGCACATCAACGTAGCTTAGAGGACTTAATCAGAGGAAGAAGGGCACAGGTCATTTTCTTATGTCGAACAAGAGAGTTCTGATTCTTGATGGAAAATAACCACCTATGTATCAAGTAGAATGGACTTTGAGAATTGAAGTAAGCATCTCGCTTGCAGGAAGCATCAGGTAGGAATTTGCAGATGGGAAATTAACTGAAAAGTAATGTTCTCTCTGCCATATTGAAACTTTACAACAAATATCTGCCTTAAGCAAGCCATTAATTTCCAAATGAGATATCCAAGACATTGAAGTATGCCTCCTACGCACTTGCTTAAGCTGTCAGAAGTTGCAAATACCCACACATTTTAAATAAGTAATTTATACAGCATACAGAGAACAGTTTACTTTTAAAAGCTGTTAGCTTTAAAATTTACTGTCAAAGTTTTCTGCATTTATGCATGTGCTTTGACACATAGGCAAGTAAAAATGATAATTTACATTTTTAAAATGTTTCTTCAGCAACAAGAGAGCAAGTACGTGGAAGTATCCTCGAAGGCCATTAGTCTTTTGCATCCATGGCTTGCAGCCTTCCATTCTTCACTCCCTTTATGCGGCGACTGCTATTATTACATGAGGTAGAGATGCTGCTGGAGAAGGTCAGTGCCAAAGGCAGACTGTGTCATTTTCTTTCACCAACTGCAATACAGAGAAGGGCAGCGCTCATAAGCAACATGTGATTCTCTTTGAGCACATGGAAATTATTGCTTCAGCTGAATTGTCCGACCATAGTGACCCAGATACCTGCCATATTTACAAAGGCCCGGATGTGTCCTCTGAACAGCCCATCCCAGGGATAAAGACTGGGTTAAGAGCTAAAGCCAGACAACGAAATAACAATCAAGGGGTTTTTGCAGCCAAAGCCTCAAGCCAAGGCTCAGAAAACAGAAGAAAACTCCCCTGACCAAAGCACAGGCTGCCCAGCCAGCAGCAGCGACCGCCCACCTGAAGGACCCTGTGCTGGCATGGTGGCGAAGGGGCAATCACAAGCGCAAGAGCATCTCTGCTCCGGTGCTGCCGTCGCTAAGCGGACACAGACAGGCAGGGCCTGGCTGAGAGGGTTTCTGCCGGGTCAGCCCGCAGCCGACTCCGTACGGTGAGGTCTGGGAACTAGACGCGCTTTGGTTTCTACTAACTCTCATCGCTTGCTAACAACACTATCAGGTACTTCACGAGACACTTAGGCTTGGACTGTTTGTCAAATTGTTTAGGCACTGCACTAGTCATGTGGTTCTGGGTAGCATCTCACAGTCCTATCAAACTAGGACGAGACACCTCCTCCTCCTTTGGTAAGCCCATTACAGTTTATAATGCAGCAACGTGCTCCGAGTGCCAGAATGCTGTCTCTCTCCATGTCAGAAGGAACCAACCACCCCAAGGAACCAAGCACTACTGGATCCTGCATCTCACAGCAACCCCTTTACCTAGTTCTCTACACAGACATGTGCACAGAAAGCTGTGGAGTGTTTTGCTGACCTCACAGTGAGATACAACCACCTCATGTTGGCTATACGTACCTATCACAGCACACCCTGCTTTGAACAAATGACAGAGTCACCCATGACCTCTAACCTCCCCCTCCACCTGCAGCTGCCTAGAGTGGCACTCAGCTCAGTGCTGAGGTTGGTGCTGAACAGAATCCTCTTTCACACAGAAGGGCTAAGCCAAAGGAATGGTTACAGTGGCATTTTGGCTAAGACCTTAGACAATTTCTGCTTCAAAAACTCACTTTGTGGATTTAAGGTCCTGTATAAGGACAAAGGTGAAAGGAGCCCCTGCCCACCGTGCCGTTAGGCAGCTGGGGAAGGCCAGAGAGTCTCTGGCTCAGAGTCTGACCCGGGCAGGACAGGCAGCTACCTCTGCTTCTCCTACAGCAGACCTCTTGGCTTTCTTTCATGGACCAGCACAACATAAGATGCATGATGAGGGAAAGAGGAGTGGCCGACACTCACTTGAGCTAGCCAACATTAACACTCTTGCATTTTTCATTTCTAGGGAATGGACAAAACTAAACAAGCCTGGCATGCAACTTACAGCTGCCCAGAAGTTCCTTTAACAGCAGCATACAACTGCTGCTGGCCTTCACCCAAACTTTCCATCCAACCTTGAGATCCAGCCACCTACAGCTAGGTTAGCACAGTGAAAAATAACCTCCTGGGGGATTCTTAAATTCTTCCATTTGCTCTTAGTCCACCTAATGATTTCTGCTGCCTCTTTTTCACAGTTCATTTGTAGTTAGAGCTGGGAATGTTCTCAGCAGTCAACAGCCGATCTGTAGTTACCTCATCACTATGCCTTCTGCTTGCCCTTGGTCCTCTCTCCAACACGGTGGGCGGCAGTTCAGCGTACAGCTGAATCAGGCCATCAGGCTTGATGCTGACAGCTAGAGCTGGGAATATTGCAAAGGTAGAAATTTTATTAATCTCTGACAGTAAAATGGAGCTTACCTTGCTATTATCCTGTTATTAGGAAAGACAAGGTTTGTAGAAGACGACTGGCCACTGCATTATAACCACCATTTCTGACACAGAATTTCAGTATCTCCATATTGTTCCAGCCACGATGGAAAAAAACATGTAAATAAGCAAAAATTTTGAGAAGTAGCATGGCTCACTCGACCACTAAGTTAGAAGGTAACGACTCTCCCAAAACACCAACAGCAGCAACAAAGAGGCGAAAACCAGGGCAACTGCAAAGCAGCTAGTGTTTAAGTACCGGCCGTATTTCAGCAAGTCTTCTGTGAACGGGCAGGTTAATTCTTTGGGATTCTGTCCTAACAGCACCACCTCCTGGCCAATGCACCAAAGAACCCCAAATCAAAAGCTGCATTACAACCAACCAGCCAAAAATTCTCTCTCAAGCTCTGCCAAACCGATAATGCCACGCCGAGTACATCAGATCACATTTTAACCTCTCCTGCCCACCCTCCGCCCTCCAGTTTCAAGGATACCATTCCAAGTCAGAGTACATCTCTCATCCCATCAAACTGCAGCGTCTACAATCCTTACTGACATGTTTGCTATCATCTGAAACCTCCACTCCAGAAACCTTGGCACAGACTTGCGATGAAGCACTGCAGCAGTTCCAAATCACTGCTCTCGCACAATAGTACTGAAGACAGAACTAGCTGCTCTCCTTATGTTTCTTACTGTTCATTACAACACAAGATCGGTTTCCTTTGTCTCTGTTACAAACGACAACAGGGTGAGTTACTGCTGGTTTCTCATTATCATAGCTTCTTCAGGCCTCAAACAAGAGCAAGACCTAACTTTACCAACACGGAGCAAGATATGTTACCACTTCAGTGGGGTTTAAAATACTCCACTAAAGTTCTACGCACACACATTAAAACCTAAATGTTACTGAACGTTGCACAAAAGTTATGAAAAGGAAATTGGCTCTGTTGAAGCACAGACACCAGCAGGCACTGACCTTCCGTGGAGCAGAGCCAGTAGAATGACAGGTTCAAAGAGCAAGAGCTCATGAGTACTGAGAGGTAAATACACATAACCGACAGAGATAAGCAACTCTGTATATCGCACCATACAGGAGTGACTGGGTCGGCGAATGGCATCAGCTGTACACACTGTTAGGGTTTGCCTTCCCAGTGCAAAACCAGACTGTTACGGACAAGTTTCTGGCACAGTGGGATCACCAGCTTGTATCCATTCGGAACATAAGTAGACAAACTTAGCTGCTCTTCACAGCTTTACCATACCAGCTGCCTCTGCGGTAAGTCTAAGAGGAACTGATGTGTGAGGCAGATGTTCCCAACGCTCAGGTTGTACAGAGTTATATTCTATAAACTTACCCTACACAGGTAGGAAAAAGCAGATTGTGTAAAACAAACACACACACAAAACAAACAAAAAATCCCCCTGGTAAGAAAAAACCCCTTGTTCCAACCAGCCTTGACAATGTGTACAGGCAAGGAGACCTTCACAGCACTGTGCTATAGCTGTAGTCATTGCGAGAGAAGTTCAATTTCTACCTGTGACTCCTACATGTGGTTTCATGAACAATGCTGTTGGGCATGCAAAATACCACTTCAGAGGTCGGAAAGGTAAGGACTGCTATTAAAAAGCTCCTGCTAATTAACTGTGGCTGTTTTTCCAGCTGCTGCAGACCCTGTCAGTGTGTTACCTGGAAGTCTGGAAAGAGGAAGCTGGTGTAACGAACACGATACGATGCACAAACGCTTAGATATTATTGAAGAGGTAAGAGCTGTTGTGCTGGCTCCTAGACCTTACCACACCTCTCTGCCTCATCCTTTTGACCAAAGAAAGATGATGTTTCTAGACACTGTCCCTTCGTGATGTTATTCTATTCAAGGTCTGACCCTTTTTTTCAGATGTCATGATTTGTAACTATCCATAAAGCCGTTACTACCAGAAACAGATAATCTTGATGAATTCCAAACAACCGATTAACCAATCACTGGCTATTACATATCAGCCTTTTCTAATATGTTTACAACCGTGCCTTTAATATAACAGTCTCAGAACTAGTACTTTTAAAGTTTCACATCTGCTCGTGGCTAGATGCAAATTCTGCAGGTGACTCCAAGACTGGCAAAGGAGTTCCTGCTTGCTTCTGCAGACACTCAACAGCTGAATTAACTCTATGATGGGGATACTAGGAAAGCTGCAAAGTTTTAATTTTTTTCCCCTGGTATCTTAAGCACTCACAAGGTACTGGTCCAGTGCTATTTCCAGCTGGGTAGATGCCAAACTGCATGCTGCTGGCTCTCAAATGGCAATATTACCTCTCTCCTGCTCTAGTTCCAGCCCTCTTCTTTCCACCCCACCAGCTCCTCTCATCTCCCGTGCAGATTCTTTTCTCGGATATGATGGTGGCTCAGAAATGAGACAGAATTAAAAACACATTAATGCAAAGGTCCCTCCAAGAAGTCAAATTGCAGGTGATTCTTTATACAGAGGGGCTGTAATTTAACTCTTCCGAAACAAGGTTTTAATACTTCCTGCCACTAGAGGCCAGCATAACACACGAAACATTTAAATCTGCGCTGCACCATATCAATTAAATTAGCTGTTAGCATTATGGGACATTAGATTTGCACTTCCACGAACACATTTATTACAATTCCTTCCACTTGACCCTTTGACTACCCCCTTTCTCCATTCTTCTCCCTCGTTTTCATTAGAAGGTAATAAAAACAGTGGAGCATCTAGAATCAGAAGTCAAGTCACTCCTCAACATCATCAGTGAGACAACATCAAATATCCCCATCGCTCCAGGAACCCCACTGATAGACATTTTTGATGGTAAGTATCGAGTGGGATATAACCCAAGTTGAAAACAGTGTTGCATATGCTATTACCAAATATGCCATCTTTTCTCCCCCCAAGACATGAATTCCTTCATTCTATTCAGTGCAGCTAAGGCCTCAGCTGAAACACTGGGTCCAGTTTTGAACACCAGGTCTCAACAACCACTAAAGAGAGAGGGGAAAGAAAAGGGAAAAAACCTCACCAAAAAAACAAAACCCCAGCCAAGGAGCTAGATAGATGAGCTACACAAAAAGGTTGCTAAATTGGGGAGGTTTAGTCTAAAGAATATTGAAGTAACCCACCAGAACGAGTAAGGCTGCCACAAAGATGAAAGCTTTTCTTCCCCATTGCAAAAGTGAGTAAAACAAGAAAGCATGCAGCAAGAAAGACTCCAGCAAAACACAAGGCAAAGCTTTCTTACAAGGACAGTGAACCACTGAAATTCTACGACTGTAGTTTTCCCCAGCACTGGAAATGTTAAAACAAGCATCACACCTTAGAAAGCAATCTGAAGGTCCCTTAATTTTTAAGATAGTGTGATTCTTTAGTTTCATGTGTGACGAATGAAACAAAGGAGGGCAACAAAACACACAAAAAAGTTATTGGAAGTATTACCATTTTAATATCTTACATCCAATTTTGACACGCAAACCCCTCACACTAAACATGCTCCTGGATAAATGGTTTTGGAATAAATTAAACCACAACAGAAATTACTTGGATGAGACCACCTATTCTACACAGCTTCTTATAATGCTATCTCCTCTTCATTCTCTGCCCAGCTATTAATAGTGCATTTAACAAGGTGAAAGACACTCCTGGTGGAAAGTAAAAAGGTATGAGCATCCACAGACGTGTTTATGAAACGAGTTTTGTCAGTGTTGGGTTTGTTCATTTACATACACACTTGCATACTATATTGCACTTACGTGATAGAAGGTGGGCTCGACGTAGACAGCAGTAGAGTTTGTGTTGGTTTTTAGTTCTTGCAGTTGGCTGTATGGAGCTGGTCACCATGACTGATACGTTCTCACCAACTTTGTTATTCATTAAAATTTCCAATTTTCTATGAGAGGCAGTTAATAGGTAACAATTAAGTTACTCACCTCCAACGGTAATTTATTTTAAAAAGAAAAGTATACTAGTAAAGTGTTACAGTGAATTTAAAATCGAAGTCCTAAGTCAACCTCAGCATATTCGCAGAACATCTATAGTAAGTACTATTCAGGCAGAGCTTGCAACAACTGCCAGATGGCCCAAGAATTGCAGAGCTCTAGGACCCTCCTTCTGTGATTTGGTGAATCGAAGAGACAATCCCCCACTTTAAAAGTAGCAGGAGTCACGTTTGAAATGATGTTTAGCTACAAAGATTGATCCTGATCTTATAACCAAAAAAAATTACGTCAACTCTTCTCTATACAGATACCAGCTGAGCACTGCGAAGACAGAAGACAGCTGAATGCAACAGCATGGTTGTCATAAACAGCGGCACTTTTGCTCATTTAATAAGCTTGTGTCTCCAGAATTTGAGCAGTGATGAACAATCAGTCTTCAGCTGTAGTTTGCCTTCTGTGTCCCTGTGCTTTATAATAAAAAGGTATTTGCTTTTAGAAACTATTTCAAAGCTTTGCATTTTAAATCTGTCAGCAGCCCTGCTTAGTCAAAACTGCATTTCAAATACAGCACGTGCAGGAAGAAAACAAGATCAGGTAACAAACTTCCCTTAATTCAAAAGCTTACTCCTTCTCTGGCAAAGAAGTGAACGCTTACTATCGGTGTAAATCAATGAAGATACACCTTTGGCTGCAATTTCATTTCAAGATATGCTTAGATTGTCAGACAATAATGAGTGTATGGACTAGTCTGGCTTTGGGCATAGTCACATTGCTTCCATTGACCGAAACGGGAGTCCGATCTGCATATCCCAGTCAGAATTGGGACTACTCAGAATTCATCATTTGCACGCGCAGCCAACTTATTCTGGTATCTTTCCACTGTTCTCCCTTGCTGTAGTGACAATGCAACCCAGAATTAATTCCAACACCCACCCCCATGACACCTCCATTTTCTTCCACGACACACAGCAACACAACTTCTTCCAGGAAAAAGGACCTGCCTGACCTTTACAGAACGGCAGGAGAGTGTGCGTGTGTGTGTGAAATAAGAGAAGGAGTTTGCACATTCTTGATTAACAAGCAGTCTATTTTCACTGACCTAGCTTCAAACCTCTTCCCCCCTTGTATTTTTTTTTCTTTACATGTTTCTATTTTGAGAATGACAGGCTGAAAAGATGTCATCCATGCTAGCAGAGAATAAAAATTCAGAGTTCCAAGAGTCAGAGAAATTACAACATGCAAAATGAAAATACTGAGCAATAACTACAGATTCCATACATCATGTACAGACAACTGCTCATCAACAGCATACAAGTCCCAAAGCTCTTGTCAACACAACCATTTCTGAATAATTCTGTGGATAATTCTGAGAACTTCTATGGAAAAATTAAGTTACGTAAACTGAGCCATCACTCATACGTAAATCAACATGAGCACCAAAAAAGCATAGTCTGCGAAGAGTTTGAAGATAGACATCTTTAATTTCATAATCTCTTCTTACATACATACATTTAAGGCACAATCCAAAACCTTAAAACGTTAACCATAGAATCTTTACTAATGTCAACATTACTACTGCCTTGTGACAGTCGCCCTAGCGAGAATGAAATGCAGAACACTTCCTTAAAAACAATCAAGGAAAGAAAACAGAACTTGACAAAACTTCTTTAAAACAGTCTTAACTAGACACAAAAACTCAAGGCTGTTCTCTCCACATATCAGGGAGTAGGCTAGCATGAAACCAACTCTGCATACAACATATATAAAACTTGCATTAAAATGCCATGAAATGTTTATACAAAATAAAACCTTAAATCATACAACTTTGATTTCCCTTCCATAAAACAAACATATTATTTCAGCATAATATAAGCAGAAAAGAAATAATGACCTGTCATTTGTGGATTGCTGACTGTACTATACAGAATCCTGAGCAGATGGCACATAAGCTTGATATTTATATTTTTTTGGCATTTATAACCTACTATTTTTGAACTAAAGGGAATATATATGCAATATTATCTTTAAAAATTTAATTGCTTTAGGAGAAACAGGTCAACATATTTACTTTGGGAGAAAAAAAGATGCTTTAAAACAAAACTGAGAAAATAGCAGCTTTTTTAAGAAAAGCTCAATGCTCCATTTAGTCATTTCCACCACACAACTTGAGTAGGATTTTCCGGTAGTCTCCTGAAGTATCACCCTGGAAAGAAACCCAGAAAAAGAAAAGTTGAAGACTTGTGCTTTGAAATAGAGGAAAAAGAAGTGTAAGAATCCTAAACATGACATTAATAACCAAAAGAGATTAAGCCAGGGCTGAAAGAAAGCAGATGCTAGCCTCTTNTTAGCCTCTTAAAAAAAAAAAAATTAAAAAGCCTGTTAATTAAAAATCACTCTAATACAAGTGCACAGTAAAATCTGCTCCTTCCATAATAGAGAATATATTTCTTTAACAAACTGAATTTGGTATACCTATTTAACTACTTACCTGGGCATAGTTCAATAAAAAACTCTCACTGAAAAGCTGTCTTCCAGCAAAAGGTATGAAAATAAGGAAAAATTAATACAGAAGTCCCTTTCCTCGCAGTCAATGTGGCTATTTTTCCAGGGGCAGCGAGTGAAAGTTTATTCTTTATTACGTGCAAACATTAAAAACAATGCCCTGACATCAAAAGATCTAAGAGTTGGGGTTTTTTTCCCCACAGTTAGAGAATACCTCTTTCATAGAATCACAGAATTGTCTAGGTTGGAAAAGACCTTTAAGATCATTGAGTCCAACCATTAACCTAACACTGCCAAAATCACCACTAAACCGTGTCCCTAAGTGCCAGGTCCACCTGTCTTTTAAATACCTCCAGGGATGGTGATTCCACCACTTCCCTGGGCAGCTTGTTCCAATGTTTCATAACCCTTTTGGTGAAGAAATTTTTCCTAATATCCAATCTAAACATCCCCTGGTGCAACTTGAGGCTGTTTCCTCTTGTTCTATTGCTTGTTACTTGGGAGAAGAGATCAACCCCCACCTCTCTACAACCTCCTTCCAGGTAGTTGTAGAGAGCGATAAGGTCTCCCTTCATGTTGTGGGCAGTGAAAGTCAGTATGGATGCACACACAAACGTGCAATGATAAGCATGAAATATTTCATGAATAGCAGCAATTAATCACAAAAGGCCCTGCTAGCTGAGTTTTGCCTGGGGCCCTTATGAGTAAAAAGCATTCCCTGGGAGCTGCTCGTTAACTAGTTTTGGTTGATGAGGCTTGCCCATCCTTTTCACAGAACAGTTTCAGCTAGTGCACTTATGTCATCCTTCATCTTCAGGTATAACTGACAACTGTTTTGTCCAGATCAAAATTACTACAATATTGACAAAGGGGCACCTCAAAGATCGGAATAAACCCTGCGCAGGTGTAAAGCACAATCCGCAAAATATAAACTACTCCTGTTTATATACGTGCTGAAAGGAAAGAACTTACAAAAAAAGAGAGAAGAATAAAGAACTTTCTTTCCAAGGATGTTTTCAGCTCTACTTTTACAAAAATAAGAAGTAGAGTTTACATGCACACGCATGCCCCATATTTACTGTAAACAAGTTTTGAATAAGTTCAGCCCATTAAACGGGTATGGCCTGTTCCTGTTTCTGAACTGTAAAATTATTTTAATGCCAGATCAAGTGTGAAGGCGGGGGAAGACAAAGACGTACAGCTTTTCCACCAATGCCTCACTGGTTTTTACTCACACATTAGTGGTTACAGGGCATGTAACTCCTGTAGTAGAAGCACATCTTCACTCGAGTTACATGCTTGGAAAAAGCTTCTGCTTGGTGAGCCTCTGTGGCGCATGGGCAGAAAGACCATATAGTTGCTGTCAGAAGACTCACATTAAGACTTTTTGGCGCACACTATCTTTCACTATCTTTACAGGATTCCTTTGAAATACTTCCAAGTTGCAGTCCCTCAATATCAACAGCAGAAGGAATAAGTAATAGTCTATTTCCAAAATCTTGTACTTTCAGGAGAAAGAGGAGGCAATCTTTTAAAAGTATATTAGGAGCTTTAAACTCATACACGAGGTAGAGCACCATCATTACTCAGTTGGAAGACTAAGTGGTTCCTACAGGATCATAAACAGAGATAGGGGCAGAGACCAGACTTAAAAACAGGTCTCCAAAATCCCTCTGGACCAATTTCCCTCTCCTTCCTTGTCTGCTGGCTTCCTTCCCATCTCCAACCCATCTAGCCCCCATGCAAAACCAAGTGCTGTCTGTTCACTGGCACTTCAGCCTCCACTCTCCTGACAAATGCAGCAAACCAAACACAATCAGCTACACTCAGGGCAGTTAATAGCTATTCAGTGTAAGGATGTGTGTTCTACTAGCTGAAAGGATGTCACGGCAGGAAAGATAAAATCTCCAAGTCTTACAGTGATATCTGTGTAGAGGGATTTGCCATACATCCTCTTATATTCTGCACGTATGTCCAGCAGGTCAACCTCGCTGCGCGATACCATGATTCGAATCAGAGTTCTGTCTTTCGTTCCCGCGCCCTGAAACAAACAAAACAACAATACAACGTATTAATAATGTGTGGAAATGCTGGATGATACAGCACTAGTATAAAAATAAACTAACATAAAACATCACCCCACAAACAGCCAACCGTTTACCAGCATAACCCCACTGACTTCAATAAGCTGGAACAATTTGGCCTATCACGCTTTAATAAATTAAATTTACTGGCAGGACACTTACAGTTGTTTCTCTACACAAGAACAGTTAGGAAAAAAGAAGGGAGTTTGCAAGAGGGACAGGAGGGCAGGAAAGTTTCGTGAGTTTAATGGCCTATTTATTTATTTCAGCTTAAAAGACATCAGTTTCAATGAGTCTTAAGCACATTTGTGTTTTACCAAGTGAAGACTTTCTTTGTTTAACATACGGTTGTATGCATCCCTGGAATGGATCAAGTTAGCTCAATTTTTCCAGCCTTTTATAATAATGACTGAATCTTGTTACTCATCTGCCCACTGAAAAACGTAATACCTTCAGCTGAACAATTCATTCCAATGGGCTGTACAAGCATTTTTAAAAAAAACACGTTCCAAGTTTATGTATCTTGTCACAGGCACTTACCTTCATAGCTTTCTGCAATCTCTCTGCAAAAAAAGCTGGCGTGTTCTTGAGGCACTTAACTGCAACAACAAACAGTATTACAGAGATTAGGTATTCGTTCTCAATTAGAACTCTCAGTCATTTTTTGAGCTTACCCTAGTCACATGCTTTAATTTTACATAAACATACACTTGATACAATGCAGCTTCCACTCCTTCAGTTAGTCACTGAAATGATTTTTAATTCAAACAGCAGCTGCAATAAAGTTAAAGAATGTACTACACCTCATGGCTCAAAGCAAACCTTTCAGCCACTAGAAACCATCTAGCGTGAAGCGGCCATAATGAATCTTTAAAGCCTTAATGCCCAGGTTCTTGCTTATGAAGGAAAGAAGGAATGGGGACGGGCTGAAGGCTTGAAGGAACACATAGTTAGTGGTGCTCCGGGCTTTTTCCTAATTCAAGAATTTTTAGGCCACACATCTGCAAGGTATGAAAATTCAAGTCCTGCCCTAATACAAGTTGGGAAGCCACCTATGACAGAAACCTCACCCTTATTTTAAAGTTAGTTACACTTTTTTTTCTTTTAGCCACGAAGTTCACCAGGACTCCTGAAAAATTCTTGATGTGCGTATTTAGTAATGACTGCATTTTATATTTAATTAGCACAGTTCGATAGAAATCTGAAAGAACAAAATCTTAATGAAATTACTGTCATTTTTATCAGGATAATGAAAGAAACCTCCATCACTTATCAGAATTAAAATCTATATATTGATCCTACATTGGTTACAAATAAACAATCATGCAACCTATGGCGAACTACACAGAAAACAAACCACATCTGTCATATTTTACAGCACAAAAAGGTATCAAAAGCAATCACTTAAGATCAATATAGAACAAAAGGGGTAAACCTAAATACATATTTCACAGCAACACACATTCTATATAGGAAAAAGTACTTTTCTGAATAGGAAAACGTAGATGAGAGATAGCAGTTCACCACACACAATTGTCAATGATACGTACAATTCAAAAACGAATGACAAATGAAATGCATGTTTCTTTATCACTCTATTTAGCTAAAACAACACACTTGCACTTTAAGATGTTTGAAGATGTTATTATAAGTTACCAGTTGTACAATCCAGAAAGCTTTAAAGAAAGCAAAATTATTTTCAATTAGAAAACCTTTTTTCCTGAAAATAAGGTTCACAGAACAAATGATGCTAACATCATTGACTGATATATATGTGTGTGTATATATACATATAAATAAAAAAACCCAACCCAAAATCTATTCAGTAAAGGAGTTATTCAGTGAATATTAAACACAATTCTTGCTCAAAAGGCTGTTGACTTGTTGGCAAGCTACAGGCCCAATTCTGAATCTGTATCTACATGGAGACCTGTCAAGTGACTACAAAGTTCCATGAAGTCAAAGGACTTCCAAACTCTGACAGTACAGTTTCTTTACCCAGCCGACCTTTTTCTACAAACACTGGGAGGTATTTCTTTTCCCTAAGTTTGGGTTTCTAACCACCTCTTTGATGTGACAAATTCTGAATTCCGGAAAAGGTCTGCAAATGTATCACACCAACAGAGCTGGACCCAGTTTGGGTCATGAAAAGGCCACTATAGTGACAGCTTAGCCAAGCAGAGTAAGAACAATAGTTCCATAGTTCACATGTGCACAAGACAGGAGTGAAAAAATGAGGCTTTTAAAATTGATTCCCATTTTGCAAGATTTTGTTAGAAACTTCCATCAAAAAAAAAATGTGTTGCAGCTGAGCCAAATGTCCTCTCCCATCTTGTTTCCAAGTGATGCAAAGTACATTTTTCCTATTTATTTCAGTAGGAGGGGTTTTTTGGACTTTTTTTTTTTGTTGTTGCATCACTTTTCTAGTCACGACCATATTCAAACCCAAAGAATAAGACTTCTAAAACAGCAGCTCTAGATACCACAGTAAATTCACAGTAATAAACAGAAAAAGAAACGGAGATGTAAAGAACCAGTCTTGTCTAAGAGACAAGACACAAAAGACAAGACAGACATCCACAATTTTATCTAGAACAAAACATTCCATATAAAACCACTGCACAACAACTTGAGGCCTTGTCCCAACCTCATGGAAACTAATGACCACCTCCCAGGGGACAACAGTAGATTTGAGGTAAGAGTCTTTACTCTTTGGAAGCACTGGAGGCACTTAAAAACAAAGATTTAACAAAGCTGTAACAACAGGAAATGTGGAAAAAATAACCTCTTTGCAATCAAATTTAAGTTTTCTTTCTATTAAAAAGAGGTAGAGGTAACTAATTAGAGGGTTAATGCCTAGATTTCCAAAGCTGTCCCAAATATTCCATTCTCACTGACTCAGTGGTTGGTACAAGTTCTCACTTCTTAAAACAATGCCAAGTACAGTTAATAATTCTCTCCCCACTTTAACATCTGAATTGTGCAGCTGCCTGAAGCAAAAGTTTCATCTGTCATTTTGAGGTGAATTAAGTGCCCTGCTTTAGAAGTGACAAGCCACAAGTGACTTCACAGAAAGCTCAACATAAAAAGCAGAAAACTGGAATTATTACTAAGAAGAACATCCTTAGTCACAGAGACCACCATCCCAGCCAGTTGTAGTGGAATACCAGGAATGAACTTGCTAAGACAACACATACCTACTGCCAGCATGCCCTTTTCCAGGTCTCCAGACATTTCACGACAAATGCTTTTTTCAATGTCCCGGTTACACATCCTCTGGTACTCACTGAAGACTGTTAATGGAAGAGAAAGATTTCAGGAGTCAGCCTCGCAAAAAAAGGTGGCACTGGTGCATGCTGGATGGCTTCATTTCAATTGCGCTTATCAACTTGATACTATGGTATACTCACACAAGTTTTAACATCTTAAAGAGTAATACTATGTTATTAACCATATTGTTCCATTTACATGTCATCATGCCCCTTCTAGTTTGTCTAGTTCTGTCCTTATTTTTAAAATGCTAGACCAAGAAACCACTGTAAGGGAAACAGTGAAAATTCGTCTAGGAAAGCTTTGGGTATCAATAAAATTAAGAACAAAACATTCGGGTTCTCACACACACCCTCCCATCCCTTTCCTCCCCATATAAATACCTCAATATGTAGCACATTGCAAAAGTTCTATGTAGTCACTGAAACATTTCCACCAATATAGACTGATGTAACACCTACTCTCTAACAAGTAAAAGGGGAAGGGAAGGATTGCAAGTGTCTTGTGCACACACACGCGTGCAAAATTGAAACAATTCTATTTTTTCAATTCTTACATCAGAGAAACATTTGAACAAGTATGACCTCTAACTGCTCTGATATTTAAGAAAGATGATCACAATGTGCTGCTCTTGCGCGCTCTCTCCCTCAGCAGAATTAACCCTGCTTTTCATTGAGGTATCATTACACTCCTTTTACAGATGGGGGAAATTCAGGCACAGAACGGTGTTGTACATTTTTATCATTACATACAACAGAATGAAGTTACTTTTTACATAGAGGATACCATTACCTGCTCTGAGGTGGGCTCTGCTTCTTGCACACAGAATGGCATTGAATTTGGATTCATCAGTTCCTAGGCGGTTCTCTCCGGCCGCATAGAGCTCCTGAACACAGAAGGGAATCCACACTTCATTACTCAGAAAAGCAGTCACGCTGAAAAGCTGAGTTACAGATCTGCTTCCTTACAGCCTCTCCTCCCTTTTATGCTTATTTCTTAGTCTATGTACTGCTGGAAAAAGGGAGTGAGCAATAAACAGCAACTAGTTCTAATCTTCCTACAATACACTATGCTTGCAGTCTTCCTAGCTTACTGATGCGTAAGTGCCCAAATGCAAGAGCTCCAGATTACTAATGGGGGGAAAATTGTTTAAAAAGTACCTGAAACTGTTCTTCCTGACAGGGCTTATGTTTAGCTTTTTTTCTATGCCTCTAAGTACATTCCGGGACGTTCTTGTCTTTTGGTTAAGGTATACTATGTAGAAAGCTAATTACGTTACTATTTATATGACCGTAGTGTGCTGAAATGATCCAGGGTTTTCTCTTTGCCCTGTGGTGAAACGGAATACACAAAAAAAGTAACGGGGCAAGAGTTACTAGGTACAAGTGCCTTATTTGTTGCAAAAATCCAGAGTTCCTTAAATAACAAAGGCTAATGCAGATGTTGAATAGATTAAAATTTAATCTATACACATATCACCTCAGATCTCTTTGGACCATTCCCTTAATACGCAGCACAATGGAGTCACCCAACACCTGGAAAAGCCAGAGAGTTGGCAGAATGAGAGAGAAAAAAAACCCCTATGGACTCTACTCCAAAGAGCTTCATCTCTGTAATGGAGCTACATGGTTCTAATGCTCTGTCAGCGCTTTTCGTATCATTTCCATCCACTGAAACATAGGCATTACATCAGGAGAAGTCACAAGGTGTACAAAACTAAGAGTAACTGAAAACCACATAGTCAAATTTCAGTGTATTGAGCTGACTATACTTAGAAATGATGAAGAATTTCTACTGACCTGCACATCTTTTTGGACAAGAGACATGTCAACATTTGTACTTTCATCTCTGTTTCCCTGAAAGAATTTGAAGATACAAAACCATTACTGGTGCGCCTTTTTTTTCTTTTTTTAAAAAAAACCAATCAAACCAGAAAAAAAAAAACCAAACAAAAACCCCTACACACACACCCCCCAAACTCCAAGTTCCTGTCATTCAAGTACCTGAGAAAGTGAAATTAAAAGCCTCTGAAAGTGTCCAGACGTGTCACTTTTTATTGCTTCCTCCAGAGTTTTCTTAAATTCTGGAAGAGAGACACAGTCATGAATCATCATACACCCCTGCTTATTTCATAAAACCATGTTGTCATCAGTGATTAAGGAAGAAAAAGAAGAAAATTTTGATGGAACTGTAGCAAATCTAACCTGCTTTGTAGACCCTGTTGAGTTCCTGAATATGCTCATTACTGCGAGAAGCTAAGATTTCAATGAGACAGTTTTCATCTGTGCCAACGCCCTAAAACAAAGCATAAGGAGAAAACACACTCTTCAGATTCTCATCTTACTTCTACAACCTAGTACAAACAAAACAGAGTAAAATTATACAACAAAATACAATTCAGAATATAACTTTGTTATAGAAGTCAAAGTAAGTAGTGTAAATGCTACTTATGTTTCCAAGACACAGATATGTATTAAAGATACAAATTGAACAGATAATTAAAACAATTATGAAGACAAAATTTCATTTTAAACTGTAATACTTCACACCAGGTTTTAAGCATTTTAAGAATCAATTTTCTCCACCATTCAAGATGAATTTGTCAATTCTAATAGGTAACTTTCACTAAGCAATAGATAGCAGTTGCAACTACAATACAGCTAATATTATTTCATCCTCCTAGCTACTTCAAAATTGTGGCCAAAGAGCATGTAAATATACATACTGACTCAGTAACGGAAATATTTATTTCACCGTCATTTAAACATTATCTTGAAATACAAATGTTTGACCTGTTTTTATTTTTAAAACCTAAATATTGATTGCTTTAAAGTACACAATACTTCCATAATATTTTAGAAAAGGTTTAGCATGGGCTAGGAAAATACAGTTTTGAGGTGGGGGGAAAGATAAAAAGGAGATGCACCCGCCCAAAATCTTTATGAACCTAGTCTCTTGAACTAGTCTTGCGCACTGACTGTAAAGTTACTGAAAACTCTGCATTGAGCAGTTTTATAATCAGTTCCATCACAGCTCAAAGCAAAAACCCAGAAACAAGGGTGCCTCATGCAGCACATGGCTTAGAAGAGAGCTGCCTCAGTAGCTTACTCAAGAGTATATAGTAAATGAACTGCAGAGATGGGTAGAACTCAGTTTCTGCCCTTTTGTGTGTATTTATTTATCGATATATTTTTATTACAACACAAACCTATTAAATAGTCTTTACCTTTAACCTATGGGAATAACATTTCTCAATTTTACTATCCTAGAGCTCCAAGAAACAGGGTACAGACGGAGAGGAGGGAATGAAAGTTCAAGCTTTTAAGTGATTACCAAAAATTTTATCAGCTCAAATATTTCCTCTATCTTATAAATTTATATCTCCTACACAAACCTTTATAGCTTCCTTGATTTCATAAGCATCAAACATGACAGGTGTCTTCATCATTGCTAAGATTGTCCTCTCAAAGTTACCTGATAGCTCAGACTTGAGATCCTTGATCAAATCCTAATGAGAAGTAAAAACACAAGGAAAAAATGCATAAAGACCAAAATTGACAAACGTAAGCACCAAAATTGTGGAGTTTAATTAGAATTCTTTATGCATAAGCATGAATAACATATCCTCATAGTAAAGCTATTCCACTTAACAAAACTGAAACCATCATAATGTACCACACTTATCTAAGTAGTTAAATTGCAATTAAATAAACTGCACAGACCAAACCGTCAAAGTAACCATTTAGCAGAGAGACTGCTTTATGTTTCATCTGAAACACTGCATGAAAAAAAATCAAGAGTGTGTAAAAGCAGAACACTAAACAGGCTATGACTTGTGAACCATACTCCCCTTAAGCAACTTCCAATCCTTTTTTCCAAACACTAAGTCTTCTGACTTCCAGTGAAGGAACTTAGGCTCTTATTTTTTATTCCTTCTGTTCACGTGATATATTTACCTTTCCATAAGCTGTTTTGAAGGACAGGATGATCTGCTGCCGTTGCTTGTTTGAACGACTTCCAAGACAATCGATAATCGCCTGTTCATCAGTTCCTGTACATGCACACAGACACCACAGAATAAGCATGCACATCATTTGAGGACTCAGCTTTCTGTTTCCATTTGATCCTATCTCTTCTAAACCCAACTGAAGGACATGTATGCCTTAAATTCATCTATGGTATCTCCTCTTGGGTACAACCACAGAACTTCAAGCTCTATTCCCAAACACAAACACAGTAAGAATACAAAAAAACCCTCAAAACCAAATACCAAATGCCTACATGCACTTCCAATAATTCTTCTGCTAACCAAGGACAACCCCGTGTGAATTAGCCCACTCAGTTACACATGTAACAACAGAAAAAGGTATTGCTGAATCAAAGCTGCAATTCTACTTTTAACTGAAATGTAAATCCACAGACTGCTCACCAAATCCCTTCATGGCCTTCCTTAAGACTTCTGCATCCTTCAGAGGGTCAAATCCTGTTGCATCGGTGATTGTGCCTCGGTTTCCATGCTAAAATCAGACCAAGTTGAGTTGCATATTAGTGTTAATCAGTAAAAGACTACTCAGGAAAGATGACCCCTGTTATCATGTTTCTTTTTGTTAAAAAAGTAACAGAGAAAACTCAAAAAAACCTCACCTTAAGCAATTTGTTCGTTTCTAAACAAAAATGATGAGAAAATGCAAGGTCAAGAAGGTTCACTGATATTAAATCTGCTGTCCAATTAAAGTTTGATGAAACTGTATATATAACTGGCAATACTTAGTTAAGTTAGGAGAGGCAAGTTTCATTAAATTTGAATTCACATCAAATCATTCTTCTTGGATAATCTGGTAAAACAATATTTGTTTCAAGTGATATGAGCCTATGTTGCTCGCATTTGGAAAGGATCCATCTCTCTCTTTAGTCAAACTTCTGACTTTCTTTTCAATTTTAGGCCAGGTTTATACTTATATAAACGAATGTAGAGAAACACATACACGGTCACATCTCAAAACAAAAACACTGGATGCTCTTACTGTTACAGGTGAGACTGCAGGCCCTGTAGTTCCTTGGTAAGAGGGCATAGATGGACTCACAGCTGGGCCTGGTGGATAATTTGGCATGGGCTGCTGCGCTGGGTAACTTGCTGGTGGTTGTCCTGGATAGCTCACAGGCTGCTGACCAGGAGGTGGTGTGGGCTGGCCTGACGCAGGGCCGCCTGGATATCCTGGGTAAGCTGACATTCCTGATGGTGGATATCCAGCTGGAGGATACCCTCCATAAGAGGGCTGTTGTCCTGATGGAGGTTGCCCAAAGCCACCTGGAGGGACTGGAGGATAACCCCCAGGTGTTGAAGGATATACGCCTTGTGGTACGTTTGTCCCTCCAAAGGTCCCTGCCAGGTTGGATGCCTGCAGTGACAGCCAATAAAGCAAGAGACAGGAAGGTGTACAAATAGGTGAGTTTCAATAACATGCTAAATACAATACAACATCCCTCCCCACCAACACAGTAGTTCTTCACCCGCAAAAGAACTTTGCAATAATCATGTCTTACTAGCAAGCAAAGTGGAAAAAAACCTGTATTCAGTTGACTCTTGCTTCACTGTAGTCATCAGCTGCCATGCATCAAGAAGCAGAACCAACAGAGACATACCTGCCACTGCATCCAGCATTACACAGCACTCACACAGAAGAGCGCCAATAGCCACAGATCTCTTATTCTAAAAACTTATGCCAATTAATCCCAGCAACACAAAATTGTGCTTATCCCTTCTCTATCCATGGCTGTCTTACACGACCACAGCTTCATCTGAGTGCAGGGATTTACTATGACCAACCTCTGATTGTTTTATGATGCACTAGATGCATTAGTAGTTTAAAACTAGCGAGAGTTCCGGGACTACATTTGGAAAGGTATCTGCAGAAACTGCCACAAAGATTCTCCACTCTACATGCAGTATCAGCTTCCCACATGACACACTCAAACCCTCTTCTACAGAGGAACGAGAAGAACTGACAGTTGATGATTGCACTGTTCTCAGAAGCTAGTTGCTGTGGATATTGCTATGTGCACCCTAGATAGTTTGCTGCTCATTTTGACTGCTGGCTGCAAAATCACTTCATTTAATCATTGCCTCAGAAAGGCATCTATAATGTAAATGTCTTCCTACAAACCGTGCATTCGTTATGCAGTATAACAGATTTCTGAAGACTAAGTTGTCAGAAGTGTCACTCACTTCTATTTTATGAAAAAAAAAAAGAGTCACATTGGAAACGTCTGCATTTTCTTCAATCAATGTAAAAGGTTTTTACTGCCATCTGTTAAACATCAGTGCTTATAAGACACAGCTGATCCTGTATTCTTTTCAGGGATGAGTCATTGATACCTCAAATTACACAGCCTTGTTCCTTATTCAGACTGGCTAAAGTCCAGGTAATAGGCAAAATCTGGCCTGTGTTTGCCAATGTGAATATATTAACAGTGGATGCTCAGTGTTAATAGTCTGTTCCCCTATTCCTCCGCACAGCAAAAGCCAAGTTATAATACTTTTATGTTCATGACTTTTGAAGTTAGGCTCTTAAAATCAACACTTAACTAGCGGTCTGCTTTCCTAAAATAAGACATAGCTTGCAGTAACCGTTTTCTTAAATAGATGATATTGAATGCTCACCACCTAAACCGACGAGTCATAAAGGTGTAGAACTCAAGTGATAAACTTTTCAGTGGCAATGCCAGAAACCCATCTTTGCACTTAAGGAATTCAAAGTAAAACACATTAAATGAAAGCAAACTCACCATTCCAGCCATGTAGTTGGGATTGAACTGATTGGCATAGCCAGCCACGTTTTCTAGACCAATTGGAGGTGGATTTGAAGGTGGATAGGCAGCACCACCCCAAGGACTGCTACCTGAAATCAAACACAACTGTGCTGAAACAAGAAACTACACCTTTTAAAACTTATTCTTTACTACTTACATTTCTAATGTAATGTCTGTTCAACAAGCAGTTTGGGAGAAGGAAAATCAGCTGAAGGGGTGCAGGGTAGCAGTGCAATTATGATATAAAGAGAAGCCTCACTGGATATTTCTAATCACATTAGTTATCGTTGAATCTGTAAGTTCTCATTTAAAATAACTCTAAACATATGTGAAGGTTAGCACTCAAGAGTTAACACTGTAAACATCGTATTTTTGACTAGAGAGTAGCTTCTCTTAAATTAGAAAGTTGTCTGGGTATTCCAGTAAGAAGATGGTATTAATTCCTGTTAGGCTGCTAATTTGAGAGATGTCTACAGAGTATGACATACTACATTCACAGATACCCAAGTCACAAAAATTGGCTGCATGCAGCAGTACAGTCTTGTCTGCATAGCAGTCTAACTAAACCAGAACATTCTGCTGAGAAATTGGATTTATTCTCCCAGGCTAGTTTGCCTTCTCACTGTACACTGCTTCCCCTTCCCGAAGTAAACTTGCCTAACTCCACATTTCACCAGACTCATCTGACTCCAGCCCTTTCTACCAACAATACTAACACCTGTAAAGTTCATTACCAACAACTGTAAAGTTCACCCTGACACCAAGCACTAGTTACATATTTCATAAACTTTATATTATTATAACTGATATCCTTTTTAACAGCCCTTCCATATACAACCATCTGCTTAAGAAGAGTGAGTTAGGGATAATGTCATAATTAAAGCCCTCATTTTTTGTGGGATATGGTTTTAAATTGTGTGACAGATTTCTCCCCATACTCATTTTTCTCACCAGCTGCCTTCGAGACTCAATACTGACAGGACACTGTTATGACCATCTCCTAGGGCTGTGTGCTTCATTTGAAACGAATGAACACGGACCTTATAGGAGCACATGGTAGAGCACCCATATTATATATATCACAATCCACAGCCAAGATAAAACAGGACTTATCAAGAGAGCACTGAAAGCTTCAGTGAGTCAAGAACACCCTCCGCAGTCCTGTTCTTTGTCCGTGCCACCTTTCGACTCCACCACTGCCATTTAATGTTAACTTCATCTAAACAACTTACCTGGGGCTGCTGGTGGATATCCACCCGCTGGGGGATAGCCAGGGTAACTCATAGCAGAGATCTGAAAAGTATGTGGGATACAGTTATTTTCTGTAATGCTTCACTAATCACACCACATAAAATTAATAGCCAACATGTTTGCAGTAGCCAGTTACCAAAATTTAGACATAAGCCTGTGCGACTTGTGCAGTTTTTCCCTGGGAAACCTCTTCCCGTTTCCTTTGCTGGTCCAATAAACAAGTTCAGATACCTAAGCAGTTGTAGCGTCACTCCTCAGACTATTTTTCTCATTCATACTTACTGCTCCTTTTGTCTATTATGTTGTTAAGGATGTATTACTTGAAATTGCTTACTTTATTGCGCTACTAAAGTCTCCAGAAGTTTGCAACCTATACAGAATAGTCTTATTAATCCAGAGTAGAAAATCATCTGACAAACAAGCCACGTCTTCAAGTGAATAATTGTATGAGTAGTGTTAGAAGGCATTGAAATGCAAACGTCTGCAAAAGTGCAAGGTCAAAGTAAGAAGCAGAAGGGATACACTTCATGCTTACAGCATTGCCATAAAATATGACGGGTTTACTGAAAGGATAAGATCACCAGAACAAATTGGATCTCTCAAAGTTGATAGTGCCTCTGTCAGCGCAGAAGTGCACAGTCATTAGCTGGCCAAAACAGAAGTGGAGGTCAACCAGGAAGGACAGCTAAATGAAGGACAAAATGAAAATTATTTTCCAGAATACAGAAAGCCTTATTATAAACTGAACAACTATCACGAAGAATGGTAAAAGTAACTCAAGGAGCTTGTTCCAGATGAAGAAAACATCCACAATCACTCCTAACTTTTTCAAGGTTATTTTTAGTAACAATTCCCACTCTATTTTTAAACTGCTGTGCAAACAGTATCCCTTTCCTTTCTTTCCCCTCTGTCCCGGACAGAGCGTCATTTGCCTCTGGCTTGTTTTCCCGTGTTTTGGATTTCAACTGTGGAGTTTTGTTTTGGGTTGGGGGGGGTGGCTGGTTTTGTGGGACTGTTATCATTTTGCACAATCATGTCAACTTCCCTTTCTGGTTTGCATGGCTCTTTTGCATAGCAACAGTGGAATGGAAAAATACTTTTTTTTTTTTTTTTAAGGAAAANATTTATTTAAAAATTGTTTGGACTTCATGCTGCACCTATTTATTTAAATTTAAATAGAGAAAAATGAACTAGGAGAAATTGCAATGAACAGAGCAGACTAAAAGTTATAACCCTAC
>RSEF01000006.1:4829088-4856080 GCA_003993805.1 Himantopus leucocephalus
CCATTGTTGCCAGTTTGCCAGTCTTGTGCTTCAAGGGGGGTTATGCTTTCTTTGACCTTGTTTTTCTGGCTGACATGCCTGTAGAAGCCCTTCTTAATTTTGCTGCATCCCTTACCAAGTTCAGCTCCAGCTGCTCCTTGGCCATCCTGACCCCATCCATACACCACCGGGCAGCGTCCCTATACTCTTCCCAGAATACTTGTCCCTGCTTCCACTGCCTGTGCATTTTCTTCAGTCTGCCCTTCAGTTTGCCCAGCAGGTCTTGACTCAGCCATGCTGGCCTCTTGCTTTCTCCCTGAGGGCAGTTTCCCAGGGGGTCCTAGTCATTAACTCCTTGAAGAGCTGGAATTTTGCTTTCCTAAAATTCAGGGTCCTGACTTTCCTCTTTGCCTGACCCATATGCCTCAGGACTGCGAACTCCATCACTGCAGCAGGCTGCCTCAGGTCTTGATGTCTCTGATTAGCTCACTTGCATTGGTGATCAACAGGTCCAGTATCACATCCGCTCTGGTGGGGCTGTTACCTGGCTTAAGAAGTTATCCTCAATGCACTCCAGGAGTCTCCTTGATTGCCTACAGCTCACCGTGCTACTTTTCCAGCAGATGTCAGGGTGGTTGAATTCCCCCAGCAGGATGAGAGCCTGCAAGCGTGATGAGTCCTGCAGCTGGAGTAGGAGTTTGTCAATAGGCTCCTCTTGATCGGGCAGCCTGTGGTAGACACCTACCACAAGGTTCCCTTTGTTGCTTCTGTCTCTAATTCTTACCCATAAGCTTTCAGCCTGCTCGTGGGTACTCTTCAGAGACAGGTCTTCACACTCTATCCATTTCTTGATGTAGAGGGCAACCTCTCCACCCCTCCTTCCTCGCCTGTCCTTTCTGAACAGCCTGTAGCCATTGATAGCCACACTCCAGTCACAGCATTCATCCCATGAAGTTTCAGTAAAGGCAACTAGGTTGTAGCTTTCTAACAGCACTGTGGCTTCCAACTCCTCCTGTTTGGTGCCCATGCTGCATGCATTTGTGTAGAGCCACTTCAGCTGGGCTGTCAGCCATGTCACCTTCTTACAGGAACACTCCTTAATTCCTTTGAGGTATTTTACTGGTGTTTCCCTCTTGGATCCTATTACCTCAGGAGCTAAGACTTTCAAGCATGCCACAGTGTAGCCGGCACATCTCAGAGCAACAGTCTGAGGGCCTTCACTAGCACTCTGTCCCTCTAACCTTGGTATGTCATCCCACAGCTTGTCATGGGCAAGCCTGATATTATACCCCTCACTCTTCAAGCCTAGTTTAAAGATCTGCCAATGAGCCCCAGTAGCATGTGAGCAAACATCCTCTTCCCCCTTTGAGAAAGGTGAATGCCACCTGATGAAAACATGCCTGGTGCTGTGTAGGCCATCCTGTTACCAAAAATCCCAAAACTGTCGTGGTGACACCAGCCAAGGAGCCACGTATTTATAGACTGTGTCCATCTGTTTCTTCCAATGTTGCTGCCTGAAACTGGAAGGAGAGAGGAAAAAATAACCTGTGCTCTAGATTCCACTACCGACCTTCCTAAAGCCCTGAAGTCTCTTTTGATTTCCCTCAGACTATGTGTTGCAGCTTCGTCGCCACCCACATGGAATACCAGTAGTCCAAGCTAGTAGTCCGAGGGCCGTACCAGGCTAGGAAGTTTCCTAGTGATGTCCTTAACCCGGACCACAGGGAGGCAGCAGGCTTCCTTAAGAGAGGGTCTGGATGGCATATTGGACCCTCTATTCCCCTCAGAAGGGAGTTGCCTACAACTATAACCCATCTTTTCTTCCTCGTGGAGGTGGTCGTGATAGAGGGTGCAGGCCTTTCTGACCTTGGCAGCACCTCTGGTGAAGACGGGCCATCATCCATATCATCCATATCATCCATTGACTGGCTTTCCACATGAAGAACCTCATACCTGTTGTACAGAGGCACCTGGGAAAGCAAGGTGGGCAAGGAGGGTGTTCGCCTGCTGCCCCGAGAGTGGACTTGCCTCCATTCACTCCTTTCCTTTAAGCTACTGCCTCCAGCCTGGCGGGGAAGACACAAGATCCCCTTGATCTTGTTTCTTTTTGGTGGTTACTCCTGTGTCTGTCTCAGGGAGGGCAGAGTACCACCAAAGGTACCACCAGTCTATCTTTTTCTCAGCCTCCCTGATGCTTTTTAACCTTTCTACTTCCTCTTGTAGCTCTGCCACCAGGCTCAGCAGATCATATGTTTTCTGACATTTCCTCAGTCTGTGCTTCTCCCACATCCTTGCACGTGATCCATATGTTTAAACCTCACAAAGACCTCATTTTATTTTTGACTGAGATACAAAATACTATTTTTTTCTGATTCATTTATAAGAAATGTGCTGTCAGATTGATCTTCCAAACAGTCAGACATGGAAAAGCCTTCTTGCTCTCAATAATATACAGGCATTTGATTTTTACAGTAGTGTACAGTCATTATAAAATGATTACATATGTACACTCTGAGNTTTTTTTTTTTTTTTTTCCTTTTTGCTCTTCTTTCTGTCCCAGGTGGACATACAGAATTATTACAATTAACACAAACTAATATTTGGATGACTCACATCATGAATCAGAGACCTGCAGGCACAACTTATGAAACTCAGTTCCCCAAGGTGCCATTTTGGTAAATAACAACCAGCAGCATACATGAGACCAGAAAACTGACAGAAAGTTTTGGTCAGTATCAAATGCCAATTATGAAGAATTTTATTTGAACCAATCAACAGAATTCCACCTTCCACAAGATCCTGCAATTACAAAATTTTTTCGACAGCTTTTGCCACATGACATTCTTCTGCTTTTCACACTTAACTGTGTTTGCTCTATCATCTGTAGTAAAAGGAAAGGATAGGGTGCTTAACAGAGAGTGCCATCTTTGGCACATTATTATCTATGTCTTAATTTCGCTATTCCAATGTAAAATGTGGAAAACCATGAGAGGATTAATTCACTCCATATTTGAACTGTTATGATTTATCTGAGTTGGGAATATCTCTCAGGCTATTCAGTTGATGTTTTCTATAACAAAAGCATTTGTATTTAAAATTTAGTGAAGGCACAGATTTTTCTTGCAGGGTGGATTTTCTCTAGCTCTGATTCTACTTTTGTTTTAAAGGTCAAAGTAATGCTAATGAAACATATAGTCAGCTGTGTACTTCTGGATAAGCATTTGGGGAGTAAGAAGGATTTAGCCTGTGAATGGGCTTCAGAGTGTTTCTGAATCACACAAGGCAGAACAGAGCTGTGAACTCCCCTCCCTCTGCTCCTTACAAAGGGTAAGGTACTTCTGGAGATGTGTGGATTTGTAAAATTTGGTGGGTGGCATTTCAGCTTGGTTTTCTGTGCTTACTGAGCTTCTCTTGAAAGCTAAATAGGTCACCAAATTTTGACAGATTATTCTGATTACCACAGCCTAAAATACTTTGCCAGGTACTTTACGAAAGAGTTGTTAACAGCACTGGTTATTTCCTGGATTTTATGAAAGTCATAGACGATAGTTCCTTTGGTTTTGGTGGGAACCACATAAGGGTCCTTGTTATAACATCATCATCAAAAAAATCTCAAAACATTTTATGAAATTTAAATCTATACTATATTTTCATGTATAGATTTTGTGCCATGTAATACTCTTGACATCAGCTATGATGATCTACTGGGAAAGTTTGGAGGTAGCTTTTCCATTTTTTATCAACACGTTCTAATGGTTAAACTGTGGCTGAATAATAGAGCTTTTTAATTTGTTCTCACATAAAATTTATAAATTATATATGTGGAACTGCAGTAATTTTTACGTGACGGATGGACTGTATCTCTATATAGATACAGACATATAGATACAGCTATTTTAAAAATGCAGTGATAAGAAACAAAGTGACAACTCTGCCTTTGTTCACATCTTTCTCAGTGAGGGACTCCACTGAATAAAGTAGAAAGTAGATAAGATTTTAATAGCTTTCTCTTCTCTTCTCTTCCTTTCTTCAGACCACTAGAAATGCTAGTGCCTCTGAAATAAATTTATCTCTTTGGCATAATGTTGAATGCAATTATTTTCTTTAATGAGACAATTCCTGCTCTGGAATGCAAACAACAAAAATATCACTCAGTTTGACCAGAGATAAAATAAGCCAGATTTTATTAAAAACAGGATCATCAAAATTCCTTTTGCAGTCAATAAAGAAGTTCCCACTGGTTTCAATAACTATATGCCTAAGGCTTAAAATTTAACACAAATATCAGAATATAAGATTGCAACTCTTTCTTTTGTGATATATATATATTGTAAATTATAATATTTTGTATTCCTTTGCAACATCTTTCTGTCCCTATGTCACATATGAATGGGATTTTCAATAGGACTCAGTATTGGTCTAACGCATTTTTTGCTGACATCTATGACAGCTGTGTTAGTAACCTTGATGGCAACAGGTAAACTAATGGGAATTGGAGAAATTCCCCCCCTATTAATTGTTAGTTTCCTTCCAAAAGAAAGACAGAATGAGTAAATTTACTGTTACTACTATTTTACTATTAGTTTTACGTAATAAATCAAAGCTCTGCCTGTTAGTTTGGTAGCTTATTTATTATTCTATTGTTTATAACCACTATAGTTTTTGTATTTATAGGAAAAACAGGTTGATAAAAAATATCTGGATCAATAAATGATTAGCAGTAACCGAGCACCAGCAACGTTAGGCTGAATTGTAACTGGCTGTATTCAGGACACTTCTGTCATTGCCTCCTTCAGAAAACTTTCTGTTGCTTAGTCAAGTGAACAGGGCAAGTGGCACAGTCATTTCATTCATGTTATTCCATTTTCCTAGACTTTTATGCATTGCCATATCAAATAGTCTTGCAGCTCTCAGTATTTCACAATTTTACCGCATTGTAGAACTTCGTGTTTTATATGTTGACACTCCTTTCAAATGAAGCAAGAGTGATATAAACAAATGCTTAGCCTGCAGCAAAGCTCAACCATTAGTTAGAGAGTAATGTGAACCGCTGAAGAAGCTGGCTTCAGAACAAATTAGTGTTGGGTTTTTTTTTTTGTTTCATAGTACCGCCAAAAAGCACTTTGCCGAAGGGTCAAATAGGGGGAATAATGCCAGTTAGCAATTCTGCAGAGTACCTTCTTCCTAGCTCTGTTCATTTCAATGTAATGCACAGAAGCCAATAAAAATTGAAGAAAACAGTGCAACCATTTGTTCTCTTGCAATTTTTTTACACCAAAAAATGCAATGGAACCATCACAATATAAGTTCCTACCACACCTGAGTAACCATGTGGTACTCTTACGGTACTTGAACCACTCATTCGGTGTTTCTGATCTGGGCAATCAAGCAGAAGAGAGAAGGGGAAGGAGGACAGAAAACACTTTCTTATTTCAAATATGGTCTGAAGAGAAGCTCTGGAATCAACTGAACTTGATACTTGATAAATTTGCCTTTCTACTGCTTCTTTCTGTGGATGTATACCAGAAATTCTATGGATACATGGCCTTTCTCTTCTTTTTAGCTGTGTTATAGATAAGAAACACAGCTGGCTGATTTGGACTTTTTAACATAGAAAATAGAAGTAGACAATTGCCTGGGCCAAACAGCGCTCTTTTTTACAGTTGAAGCTTCTTTGGGAATATTCAGCATAGTCAGAGGGGTTTTTTTATTTTATCAAAGCATGATCCTGATTTTGCTTGAAATTATTCCTCCATCCTTGATGAAAAGTTTAGTAATAATGAGACCTAAAAGTCTGGAGCTTTTTAAAAAATATGTATAGTAGTCATGTGAAGTATATACTACTATATAGTACTGGTTCAAAGCTTAGAGCGCTTAGTACTGACTTAAGTGTTGCCTAAGCAGATATAGTAGGAAGCAAGCTGTCCCATAGTTTCTCCCTCCTGTTACTAATCACTGAGATGTGACATCCAGTGCAGGTCAAACAACTGTTCTTTATTAGTTGGGTATTCAGCAGGTCTATCTCTTCATGTGATCATATGACACATAATCATTCACCTCCAGCCAGGAGTACATTTATACACTTTTAAATCCAATTCTGTGTACAGAAAAATAAGTTCTATTCCAAAATCCAGGTCCTACAACACTCTGAGTCATCTCCAAGAATGTCTTAATAAGTTGATTGATTTTAATTAAGATTTAGGGTACTCCAACTTCTGTCTATTTAAAACATCCATACGCTTCTAGTTTCTTACTGCTAATTTGGACAGACATGGGATAAAATTCCATTTTAAGTAGCTTTGGGCCATGTACAGTTTATCCTTCAAGGAATGGTAAGAATGAAACAAAAGATGAGAAGGCATGAAGTCACATCCTAAACCCATTTCCTCAGGAGGAGTCCTACATATCAGGAGGAGTGAGCGTGCTTTTATCTATGCAAACTCCCTGAGACACCAGAAGATGCTGCCAACACGTTGAGGATTTGTTCTTTCTTGCCATTTGCATGTCCAGCAACATCTTTCCCCATATATTTGTGCACACTAGTAAGGGCTCTTAGGCATATGCCTGAATCTTTATGTGGCTTCATTATAATATTTAGATATTGAAATATGCAGCTATATTTTCTAGAACCCTTTTTTTTTTACTAAGATAAGTCATCCTTTCTACTTATAATTACATCTGAAAACATGTCTCGTTGAACTCACGGTGGAAAGATAAAGTAAAAATACTGTAAAAGATTCAATTAATTTTCCTCACTAATTAATACATTGGAATTTGAAAGGAAATGATTATTCCATGGAGATAAGCATAAAAATAAATATCTGGAGAGATGCTGCAATAACCAAATAATTGATTAATCAATTAATCATTCTGCATACATTTAATTAATCAGATAGAAGAGTCACAGAACAAAACAGAGACTTCATATAAATGAAACTGGAATTTCAGTCATTAAAAAACAGCCAGCTGTTCTTTTGATAGATAAACTCTGCTGTAAATACAAGCATGTGTTCTTTTTCTCTGTTTTGATAAATCAATGAAAGAATTCAGGTATAAATACTTGCCTCCTGTTAGAGAAGACTTCAGCTGATTATCAGCTTATACTTTTTATGACTTGTGAGAAATATGTGAGCTTTGGGATATCTTATTATAATTTAATAATCAATAATTACTTGCAAAGAGCCTGCTTGAAAATTTTAGGCTGGCTAAATTTCTTGCTACTAACAAATTTACAGGTAGATACATGTTCCAGGAAGGGCACTAAATCAGCTTCCTTCGGCTTGTACCTATAATCCAGATGCATACCTAGAAACCTTTGTTTCTTTTTCTTCCTTGCTTTTCCTTGCCTTGCCTTACCTTGTCTCATCTTGCCTTTTATGAACTTAACTCCTGATTCCTTACTAGCGTTATAGTATCTTATCTCTTTAGAAGTAGCTCGGAATTTCCTACTTACAAGTATGACACTTCTAATATTCAGTGTATCCATCACTACTCTATGACCTTACTAGGAATTTCTACCTTGTCAGTTAGTCTCACACACTGGAGCCAGATACCAGTGGTCATATTAGTGAACGGCTCTGCAAAATGAACTGTTTAATGACTTCTGTCTCTATTCCTTGGTTCTTGTCTGTACCTTAGATACAGTAGTACACAACTATCTCTCACAGGATCAAATCCACCTTCTATCAAAGTCAGAAGCTGGACTGATCTCAAATGGTTTTATGAGATGTCATCGCTAGAAGACTACTGCAATGATTTGACCACTTGTTTTCGAAAGTGCTCCTTCAGGCAGGACCTCATTCCCTTATGTATTTGAAAGTGGATTTCTTGAATTCTTCTGCTCTTAAACTAAAAATCTGGATAAATCTGTGTACAGTGCACTCATGGTTGTTGAGCATGCAATTTCACATGCCAGATGCATTTTCTTCCCTTTGAAAGGAGGAGTTCAATACATATACTTTTACCAGTACAGTACATGGGGATGAGCAAACTTCTTAAAATACATGAAATTAAGCACTAGATTTAAAAAACAAAACAAAACAAAAGAAAACAAAACAAAACAAACACAAAGAAATTAACACAAAACCAAAAAAAATCCCTACTGTAAAGCATGTCAGTGTTTTACTTACCTGAAGATGCAAGGCATGACCAGACTCCCTTGTCACTAGAGTAGAGCCAATGGAAATGGACAGAGGGGAAAGTGGTCCAAGGGAGAGCCCTGGGAGAACAAGTTCTTTCAGGGGAAGCAGCATAAATTAGGGTGGCAACTGCCTGTGGTTGCTGCTCAGACACCTCAAAACTTGCCTGAGCAGCAGTGATAGTTTTGAGGACTCTGCTTAAGCAAATGTCATAGCGGTGACATAGGTATTTTCTGATCCATCACCATCTGCCTCTCAGACAACCTCCCTTTTGCCTGCTTAGCTGCTTGCAGGGCCCAGGCTGGTCTCCGTACTTTGCCAACATTATGTGGTTTAGGTTTTTTCCTTGTTAGCAAAACTATTCCTTTATAAATTTCCACTCTTCCTCTGTGAGGCAGTTCTATATATTGCATGGGTCTAAACTGTAAATCCTAGATATGAAAATTTCTATTTTCTATAACCTGTTTTACAGTTAGAATTTATTTGATTCTTTGACATACAGATCCATTATGCCAAAAATACTTTTTATTACCAATCTGTTCTCCAAGGAAGATCATACTTTCTTCTGCTACCACTATTTCTTCCTCCTCCCACTGTTCATTCCCTCTCTCTAATCCAGGAATCTTATACGCAAAATCCTTTCTTTGTGGTAGAGAACTGTTGCCATTAGCAGAGTCCTGCAAGCTGTTGCACTGACTTTTGTATTATTTTCAGATCCATACTGAGAAAATAGGTTAAGATTTTTATTTATTCATTCAAGTGACTGGTCTTACAAGGATCGTCCTAAACAGTCTGGTTTATTTCCTGTTGATTTGACAGCAGATGGTCATATGAAAACTTCTGAGTTTTAAGAGAAGGTCGTGGGACTCAATACTAGCGTAAAAGTACATAGTATAGGACAGCCCCTATACTAAAATAACAGAACTTTGAGAGGGGTACAGGGAAGGCAGTCCATTCATAAGGAATCAGAGAGGCAGTTACTGAGCTCAGTCTGGGTTGTACTCTGGAGCTTCACACATCTTAGTGTAATCTCTATATTGCTATGTTATATTTTCATTAAATCCGAGATAACAAAAAGAGCTCTAAATAAAGGAACATGCCTACACAGTGAAGCAGACCGAGAAAGAAAAAGACCTTTTAAGAATAATGAAAATTTTAAAATTATTGTTCATACATACAGGCTGCTTTTTTTTTACAGATATTTTCTTAGGGCTAGAGAATATATAATAGTCAGTGAACGCTATCAAGATCACAGATAGTTTTCAAAGATGCATCCTGGAATTTAGTTTTGCTCATTTGTGAGGTCCATAACTGGCATTATTGTTTGCATTTTTTTTCAGATTTGAAAATCTACAAAATAATTTATTTCAGTGAAAAACAATTTATTTGAGAACGCTACCCTTTTTTGCTGGGAATGTTTTAATTTAAGCATGAAAATGTCATGGAGTATGGAAGTCTGCTTCATTCTCAATTTGCAATGAAATTAAAATCTGCTAAACATTTCAAATTATGTAAGCAATACTCCCATTGCCTCCTTTTTCCTAACAAGTCATTATCTTAATTTTCCTTACTATTTTAAAAATAACACATTGCTTCTCCCTTATTAATCACATTAACCTTCTGCATAATCCCACAGTAAAAGCACAATTCACAATTTGTGACATTTGCAAGCTCTCTCCATGGAAACTAGAAAGACACTACAAATTCAAATTTATATCCAGTCTCTTCAAAATCTCCCTTATGTTGTTTGTACTTTCTTCCCTCCTGTTTTATAGATTACACTTTTTTCCCTTTTCCTGCCTTCAAGTTTCTCCTAGGCTGTCCCATTTACTTGAAATTTCCTCTTTCTCTACTTTTCTTACAACACAGCCATTCCCTACTAAAGACAAAGTTACAGTGTAAACTGAATAAATATAGCATGGCAAACATAACATGAGACCCAAGGAAAAATCTCTTAAAAGGTAGATCTTTGTTTTGACACAAGTCTGTTGAAGATTTCTGAACATGAAAATCTCTGATAAAAAGGTATGGAAAGATGTGTAAATGTTGTTTTTCAAAAGGCAATAAGCTGTAAAATTAAAAAAAAATAAAATACTTCCACAGAAACAAGAATGAGTTTAGGGAGTATCTAAGAATGAGAAATGTAATCCTTGTGACAAATAAAAGCCCTGATGCCAATATATTTATTCACTTGCATATAACATATGCTGGAATGTTTTATATCAAGGTTCTGCAGGTTGTAACTGGATGTTTTTTTTAATTTTTTTTTTTAATGTTCCCCTGGTATTCTTTGTTTTAGTGCATAAACTCTTAGTATTTGTTGAGATGGTAAGAAGAGATATGCAAATATTGAAGAGAAGCAAAAACCAGGGAAATGAAAATCTTCTTTCTTTAAAGTCTCATGAAACTGCCTTTCCAGTTAAACTTTTCAGGTTCAATTAATTTGGGTAATTTTACCGAACATCTCAACAATTGAATTTGCAATGTTTTCTATTTCAGCCATCACTAGTCAGGAGTCAGACGCTGACATTGTAGCAAAAGAGAGAAATACAATCCTATTCTTTTTGATGTTCATTTTCTTGAAAATAGTAATGTTGCGTGCTGCATAGAATTACAGATATTAAACACTATGTGGTTCACCCAATCTGAAGAGGAGCTAATCAAGTCTTCTAGCTCAAGCAGTTCAAGCTCATTATTTTGTTAGAGAATAAATGCTTTCCCCATTTTCAATGGGTATTTTTTTGTGTTTACAATACATAAAAATGATGACCAGATAACTGTGAACTTTGAAGAAAAAACACACAGATTGTTTTTTTAATTTTTAGCAGTCAGGTGCTCAAGTTATAAAAATTAAGTATTGATCCAATTTTAGGTTTCTGAGGTAGGAGGACTGGATTATTTTTTTTTATCAAAGTCAGAAAATTCCTTTTACCTTTTTCTCACGCTGAAAAACTACTTAGGAGAAGAAATATATTATGTCCCGTTGTTGGATTCATGCATTGCCAATGCAACATTTAATTGTTTGCAATGATATTATTGGAATAAAACCAGCCCTCTGGCCAGGCACATAAACGAAGCCAAATTCTTTCATAAGACTCTTGTCTGAAAGTATTTCGTAACGGAAACTTGTTAGTAGAAACCATGTTAACCTGTAAAGTGTTGAAAACATTCCATTACAATGTGCAGTTTCTTTTCCCATCCCTTAAATGTATCCTTTCACTTCATCTACATGTGTCTTCTCTATTCTGTACCCTCCAAAGGAAACATGGTCATGGACTTGGGGAAACTACAAAAAACAGTATTTTTAAAACAATGTTCCAGCCTTCTGCATAAAGGACTATGTGTGTTCCCTAAAAAGTCAACTCACTCTGACAACACAGAGCATGCGGAGAGAAATGTAAAGCCACTCATAACAGGCTGACGGGGTGCCAGAAAGACGAAGTACAACTGGCAGGAAAATATGGTCAGACCTTTGCACAGAAGGAACTTTTTCAGTGCACAGTATTTTTAAATGTACATACCCACCAATTCAACTGCAAAAGGAAAAGCTTATTAACTCATGGAGGAGACATATGAAATCTTTTTGGTTCTGTACCTGGAACGAGACAGAAGAAGCCTACATGAGACACAACTGCTTGATCCTGACAATTTCAGTATCCTCTGCCATTCCCGTTCTTATGTCCATTTCTCAACTTGTGAACACATATGGGGAATATTTCTCATTTGTACCTGGCAAAGTGAAGCCTTGTGTTTTACGTTCATAGTCTTCATTAGAAGTGTGAGTTTGAGATATCAATCAATAAATAAATAAATAAAAGTTCCCATGATGAGGACGTTGAGATTCTGGAAAGCTCCAAAGTCAGAGGTGGAGCTGGATCTGAGAATTTATCTCAGGTTTGAAATAAAAGCTTTATTTCAGAAAGCAAAAGCAAACCTCTGGGAGGGTTGTTACAAAACTTGGTATTTCCGCTTCCACAGCATACTAGAAGAGAAATACTTTTGTAATGCACTTTATTTACATAAGTAGTTTTGATTTACCACTCCAGGTGTTGCTTCACATTATCATTGATCCTTTCTCTTATATTTTTTCCTCCTGACACATAAGTGCTGGTAGTTTAGAAAAAAAAAGAAAACAAAATCAGTGATGAAATAGAAATCAAAGAACAGGATATAAATCTCCAGCCTGAAAACACAGAGAGATTTTCTTATATTCTGTCTGAAAGGGGACAAACCAGCATCTAGACAGTACCTGGGGTGTGTTCTACACAGTAGCATCTTTAAGATCAGCTGCAGTGAACTTTTCTTGTATTCATCGCAAAAAAACCCACCCACCAACACAACTAATTTTGAAGTCTGGGTGTGAGACTTACAGCAATGCTTCAATACTCAATATACATTGCAAACAAGCCATTGTCCACACAACTGTTACTTTGAACATCGTTTAGCATTTGCTCTTGCTATACTGTTACCAGTTTCTGAACCTTTGCTTCTCAGACTTATCGAAGATTTAGACACTTAAAAAAGTTATTTAATGTTTCTTACCTGGAAGCCTAAGAACCTCTGGAAGATTCTTAAATGAATAAAGATGTAGTTTCAGGGAAAAGCTATAGGTAAATACTGAGAGGAGAGCTGAGGAAGCAAATAAGGATTAAATACTGAGACGAGAGTAGCGTAGTTAACTACAGTGCAGAAAAGCAAGGTCTACCGGTTAGTGCTGATGTTGCTTTATCGGGCTTGAGAAGAAGGAAAATGAAAATTTACAATACAGCTCATCATCCATGACCTAATTACAACTGTCTGGAATAATTTGTATATGAAGTAGGGGCCACAGAGCCACAGTGAATTTACTTAGATAAACACACATTCACACAACATGTGCTCAGCTCTGTTTGCTATGGGATATGGCATTCTCCTATTATGTCTGTTTGTAAGATGAGTTAAATTAAGCTTGAAATTGCGTGAGAGAAGCCTGGCTCAGAGAAATTTTGCAAGTGTTCAGACAACAAGATGGTGGTAGAACGTACTGTAGCTCGGCGTGTGAAACGGTTCGGATCAGCATGACTTTACCGCAGCTGTAGGAATAAGATGGAGAATTCTTCAGCAAATAAAAAGCTTTTAACTCTATTGACCTCAATGCTGTCTTACCACTCTGAATGCTAATGTCTATGATGAAATGGAACTGAATTACCTCATTCCTTAAAAATTCTTGGTATGTTCCCCCTCTTTTGTGCTCCTGGTGCAAGTTGTTTCTAAGGCATATTTGACAGCGAAATGGGCAGGTTTTGCTGTCCAAGTGCAAGTGATGGCAAGGCACTAGTAGCATATGTGGTACCCTGGATACAGCAGAATTGGTGATCGGTGAGTTCTAGGTACCCAGAAATTCTGGAAAAATGAATATACTGCACACGCTGAATAAACCATGCTTTAAGAGTTGAGCTGATATGGACGCAAACAGTGTGTTTGGCACATTTGGAAATTCTGAAAAATAGTAGAGAAGCATGGACTGCTCCATATACACACAGTGTATGTAATAGTTCTGTGCTAGATACCACAATTCCATTATTGACAGACTGGAGAATGACTTGTATGGTACACTCGCATTAGAAAACAGATCAAGCTTTTTGAAAACTTTATTTCATTGGCTAAATAAATAAACAACAAAGTAAAACATATTTTTAATCAGCCCAATATCTATTTTTCCACAGTTTTTCCAGTAACTTAAAAATGAATAAATTAATATTGTTTCACTGTTTGAAGATATTTTACCCTTGAGAAAGAATTTCTTATATATATTTTTAATGAAACAATATTTTTAAATACAATCCTAAAATAAATAATTTTTTAAAAAGTCAAATGAGATTTTAACCTTTGTGTATGTATATATGTGTGTAGCATACTGGAAAAAAAAATTAGTATACTTAGTGCAAAAACCTTAATCAGTTCCCTCAGATCTCTTCAGGGACATCTTTCCCAAACACCAAGTCTATGGTAAGAGAAATTTCTTCTTCTTGAAATTTCAAAACATTAAAAAGAATGGAAATGGCCATAAATGTTTAAGAAGTGACACTGCCTCCTACTTTCTATGTCTAAGAATGAAAAATAACCACTGCTGTAATGTGAATATAACCCAAAGCAAAGTGATGAATACGCAGTATTACTCTTGTTCCGTTACATATCTTGCTTGTCACTGTATCTCCTGTTCTTTGACATTTCCCTCCTCATTTTTAAGTTTAGGAGTTTTAGATCTCTTCAGATAACCTTTCAAGTAGCTTTACAGATGTATTAAAATCTTCAGATTTCTTAAGATTTTCAAGTCCCAGTCCAAGTCTAGACAAAGTGCTTGGACACGCATTTTAGTGCCTGCATACAGACCTTTCCTCTGCTTAATTGTAACAGGTGGCCTGTGTAGCTGTGCTGGCCAGGAACTGAAACCGTAGATTCCAGGAAAACTGCAGACGAATTTTAGCAGAGGATAGAACAAAGAGTGCAGTAGCAGAGTATTTAACACATATATGATGATAGTATGGCAGCAAAGTCCGAGCTATTGTGACATGACTGCGGACTATTCAGTTCTGATAGGGGTATTTTTTGCTATTAAAATCAACAAAGAAAAGAAAAGACAAGGTAATCAATTAAGATATACTTGTCCATGTAGTCTTTTTTATACACTGGTCCTACAGCTAAGAGGACTTTCTATGGCTGTAAAAGAGACCACCTTAGATTTGTCTCTTAAACATTCATTGTAAGAGTAATTACATGAGAACAGTCTTAAGACAAGGATTGATAATAAATGGTATGGTAAAAAAAATAAAACAGGAAAAGCAAGATTATCTTTTTCCTCTTTTCTTGTTTCTCCTGTTTCTCCTCTCTTCTAGATAGNCAGTCTTAAGACAAGGATTGATAATAAATGGTATGGTAAAAAAACAAAACAGGAAAAGCAAGATTATCTTTTTCCTCTTTTCTTATTTCTCCTGTTTCTCCTCTCTTCTAGATAATATTTTTCAAGGCAATGTGCTGCGAATAAACATTTATCACATTATTTAAATAAGTTTTCCCAGCAACAATGAGGTTTTCTTTAAAGAATACCTGTGAAGAAAATGACTTCAGCACTTTAAAAATAGGCTATGTTAGAGAAAGAAAATGAAGCACTTGCTGTCTGATTTCCAGTGAGAACTATTATAATTTTTGTCTGTAAATGAACTTATATCTTTGTTTTATTAACTTGATCCTATGTTGTCATAGATTTCTTTATATTCTGATTCTCCACGAGTCCACTAAATCTCTTCATATGCTTATTCAGTGATATCTATAAAAAATATTTCTGACATGTATAGCCTCAGAAATTATATTGACCCGTTAAGCTGAAATTCAGTCACAAATACATTGATAGAATCACTTGCAACAATGCACCTTTCAAATATGAATACCCCTTAGTTTGTGTGCCATTTTTCTAGGTGACTGTAACGTGCAAAGCCTTTACACGTTTACACATCATGAAGCATAACAAAATACTCTGATCTAAAGTGAATAAGTTTTTTAATTTTATATTTTTTTTTTCAGATATTACTATGAGTTGAATTTTGCAGAAAATTCTCATACAAGGATGACTGAAACAATTTGATTGTAATAGATGAGTAGTGTTAGAAACAATTCATCTTGCATTTTACTAACTAGGAAACCCGGGCTATTTCATTGCTCCCACAGTTTTCATGATAAATAATATATTTCAAAGTATAGACTAAGTAAAAATTCTGACCAGTGGTAGGGTTATAGATTTTATTTTGTCTTGAACTGCATAACTCATTCTCATGTATTAGATCACAACTGATTGGAAAGCTGGACTTTAGATGGCTATGAGCCAACTGAACTGAATCCAGAGGAAAGTTCTAAGCTTTACCCTTGTAAAGAATGGTTGAAATAAAATTAAAATTCTTCTGCTGGAGTTCAACATTTTACACTACTTGGGAACTAATTACTATGAGCATGTCAGACATGCAGACTGATCTCTTTTCCAGACCACTTGTTTTAAACTGTTGAGTATGTATTTCAAAAATGAATAAGAAATCTTCATACAGAGCAGGTGTCTAGCTTGCTTTGTTTTTATTAAGGAAAACAATAGGGCTGTGAAAGTCGTCTTTTTGTTTGTTTATGACAGTCTTTAGTCAAGAAAATATGCGAGTATGAAAAACCCACACATTTATATTGTCTCCATACTGGTAATGCTGTTGGTTTTACAATAGGTCATATATGTCTGTCCACACCTTCACATTGTTCCTCATCAGGCTTAGTCATATGTATTTTCTGGCTATTTTATAAATGCAGTTTCAATACGTCACTTATAACTGGACCTTCCAAATACTGCAACTATATTTATAATAAAAATACATACTATAAAGGTCAGTTGGCAAAAGTTTAGGCTTTGCATTATACAACTCAAGCACTACAGTGTAAGATGGGAGCTATAATGCATGATAATCAAATCCTAGTCTGTATTAAAACTGTCACTCTTCCTACCAGCTGTAGATACTACTCCTGTGTCACCCACAGAACTTGAGTAAAACACACTGCATTAAAGATAAATTTGCAAGAGGAAAGATGGAAGGAGAATCATAAACAAGACATTTGAATTACATTGTATAACCATTGATGATAAAAATGAGAATAGGTGATGCATAAGTCAGGTTTTAAAAAGAAAATCGTGGTTGTTTTGAATAAGAAATATTCAAATAATTTTATGCTGTAATACCGACTTGATGTAATAGATCAGTAACTTCTGGAAGCAGGAAAAAGAGATAACACATTTTTTTCTGCTTCCACAATTGCCTTCTAGGCTTACCAGTTGCTATGCAGTATCCTTCTAAACAGAAGGAATATTAGAAACAGCATTCTCAGGAGTCTGCCACTAACATCATAAGATTAGGGTGTCACTTTGGCAGTAACAGGTTTCGAATGCCACCTCAAGTTCAACAACCCAGGACACATGCTTTCTTTCTATAATGTATGATAGTGTTGTGCTGTATAATTGGGTGGACAATCTGAATGATAGATACTTAGTTAAAAATAGCTGTTCCCGTTTGATCAGATTGTAAATTGCCAATATTTTGCTTACTCTTTCCATGAAATAGCAAATGCAGTGCACGGAAGAAGAGGGAAACACAAACCTTTTCATGTATTAAGCCTCATGTACTCAGTCATCAAATACATGGTTTCACTCTTTCTCTTCTGGCATCCTCGATGTGTTCAGACATTCAGACAAGCTGGAATAGACACTGTGAGTTTGAAGAGTAATTTACATTATTTTATAGCAACAAGAAAACAAAGAAGTGAGGAGAACCCCCAACCACAACACTAGTAATGGAGTTTGTCTCACCCAGCTTTAAATGTCTATAATGTGGGTGTTTATGAACAAACATATTTTCTGTACTTCACTCCCTGCGCTATCTAAAAACAGAAGCAAAATAGTTCTAACAACAGCTGTATTTTGTTAAAACATTAATTCCAAATTTCATAATGTGGGATACCTGTACCTTGCAGTGTAGTATCTCATTATGAAAATAAATAAAATAAAAAGAAAGTTAATTAAAACTTAATGCTATGACTTTCTAAAAACATTATGATCTTCATGATCTGTCTGGTTCTTTAGTCAGTTTTGCTATGTTTAGTGAAGCACATACTTGAGATAATAGAAAGAAATGCAGACAATGCAATTTTAGGATTCTGCTTGTTGGTGATTGTACCAGCAAACAATTTTTAACAAGCAAAAATAGGTTTGTTTACATTCTTCACAAGTCCCTTTTTGTTTTTATAATTATTTGAATTATAAAGAAGATAGTGAACACAGCGATACCAAAACTAGAAAAGAAATATCATTATGAAATACAAATTCTGGAAAATCTTAATCCTTATGATAATCGAGCAGAAAAGACAGCTTTTGTTTAAAACAAGGAAAACTAATACTTATGAGGACGATGTTTGATATGAAGATTAAAATAAGCAAAAGAGCAGATCACAGAAGCACCTATAATTAATTTAAACAGGTGTATTTTCAAAACTTTATGCATCATATCTCCACTCACATCAAATTCAGTGCTACTTATGCAACTTTAAACTTCACATCTGACTTTGAAAATCTTCCACCCTGAGGGAATATATAATTTAAAAAGTTTGAAAGTGTTTCATGCACAGCTGTACAATATCTGGTTTGTACAGCTACTTTTCAACTTGTAATTTCTGTAATCTCCTTTCACTAGTCTGTCTCTAAAACCTGGTGTATAAGCAAATGCTTTAGAATAACAGTAAACCGTATATTACTTGGATTTGGCTCATTTCTTCTACAGGTTATATTTATTGCACTTATCTGTAACACATGCTTTTGTATGAGTTCTACAGCAACGATTGCATAAAATAGTTGTCTGTGCTAACAGGGGACAGGACTTGGTGACCCAGGAGGTCTCTGGCAGTCATATATTCATATAATGGTATTGGAATGCTTTTTCTCTTACAGAGTGAGCATCTATGAGATCTATGTTTTACAATAATTTACACGTCTGACAAACTGTTATTACTTAATTGTCTCCCATTACTTCCCTGTCCTAGTGAGCCACCTATGTATATCCAGTCCATAATTTCATGCACTGGCCGTATTAAAACTGGCTTCACATTGGAGATAATTAACATTCTCAGGAAACGGGTGGAGCGTATCTATTGAATACAAGCAGTGACTCTGAGAGATCACACGTCGGCTAAGATCAAAGGCTTGTCTTAATGATAATGAAAAATTGACTCATCAAAGCTTTGTTTAATCTTTAAACTTGCAAAAATATCAGCTCATTCAGTATTGGGGGGAAGGAGGGAGGAGGATTGGAGAGGGGAGAGAAAAAGGGAGAGAAGGGGAAAGGGGAGAGAAGACCGAGAGAGAATATCTCTCTAGCCGGAAACAAGAAGATAAAAAGAGAGAAACTTATCTTAGTATAGGGTCTAAAGTGTTTACTGGTATTTTTTTGCCTATATGGAGCTTCTAGAATAGTACATTAGAAAGGGAGAAGTCTGTAGTGCGATGGCTTCACTTAAACACTCAGACTAAGAATACCAATCTGCTCCACTTAAGAAACATCACCAAAGTGAAGCAGATAGAAAGTCTGTGTAGCAGAAGAAGCCAACTTCCCTCACTCTGGTAGTTGCATATCAAAACTGTTACATAATTGAGAGATACATATTGCATTCCTTGGAGAGACATGAGTGTTATTTTACAGAGGAGACTGGAGACGATGGTTCTGCAAGGATCTTGAGACTCCAGGGCTGGCTTTTGGCTACATTTCAGAAAAGCTACCAAAGCCTGTCATCAGCAATCTTGTTTACTCCCACACCCAGGAATGTAGGTCTAGAAGAGAGTCTGTATTTGAATTGCTTATGAACTCCATATGACTGGAGAGCCAGTAGCTGGCCTCAGTTTCAGATAGTCAGCCCTCTGAGTGGGAGTTTCAATGAGAAAACAGAGAAAGGGAAAACATGCATAAAATCTAAGCCTCTTCCATGCTTTAGAAATCAGGATCACATTCCCTTCTGTCATAAGGATTGGATGCAATAACCTACCCATCCACCCATCCACCCACTTTACCCTGGTGATTTTATTTCTTCTTGCTAGTTTTCTTCAACTTACAGTACAGGCTTGCCTTTCTTTAATGTTATAGATATTGAATAGACTAAATTAAGATAATAATGAAAACTGTACATTGTACAGTTATTGATGGTTTAGCTATAGACATATGGCACAAAGCTGGGGCAAACTTGCAAGAGGAGATGGTCAGTTGACTTCTACCATCTACGCTTTACTAAACAACTCCTTGGGTAAAAAACCACGAGAGTACATTGCAGATCAATTCTGCCTCTGTACTCAAGTGACTGATATAAAAACAGTGTATTAAACAAGCCTAATAAAACTGGCATGAAATGAGGCACTGCAGGAACAGCAAAGGGATACACAAAGGGTGCGATACAGTGTGATAGTTTCAGGACACTATATTTAACAGAGTAAGCTCTGACAAGCATTAGCCAGTTTCTCTCCCTCTTTTGTGTAGAGTCCAGCTTAACTGTCAGGACTGACACTGACATAATCCTGCCGGATCTAGATGAGAGTGGAGCATGGGGGGTTATTCTAAACCCAGGTGAATATGGTGTCGTATTTTTAGCATGTAACTAATAAGAAGGTAATGTCAGTATTTCATAATGGTAAGTCTTTAACAGAGGAACAGATATATTAACATTAAAAAGCTTGAAAGAGAAGGAGGGAACTTTGTGTTTCTTAGACTGCTAATTCCCAAAGTTAACAACACAATGGGCGCTGGTCTACACTAGATTTTTCTTGAGCTGGCAGGATAATGAAAGTTAGCCCATGCTTTAAATGGCCAAATCATAGATTAGAGTGGAGACAGCTTTCCTCCACTTTGTAATACATTCTCCTTGATGTATAACAGCAAACAAATATTGGATAAAACCTTAGGTCATGTTGTATATCTTCCAGTAATTCAAGGAGTGTTCTTCAGGCAAGAGTTACCAAGCCACTTTCAAAAATCTGGAGTGAAAAGGTTTCAAAAGTACATTGAGCCATGCCTTAATAAAGTAATCAGCAGCACTTTTTTTATTTTGTTTGATGTGCTGACTTTTCTGTTTTCATTTTCTTTAGAGAAGGCTGAGTAGCAACGATAGAGTGCGTACGCTGAATATAAAAATCCACACTCAAAAGGACTATTAGGTACTGAGGACATTGCATTTCATACCAACGTTCTTGGGAAGACATAATACCCAATCGCAATGCCAGGAGTATTAATTAATAGTGGTGGTCTGGGCAGGCCGATGATTGGAGCTACTGTTATCTTGGACAAGAACAGACTCTATAAATGGGCTTGAGTGCTACCAACCCTTTCCACTACTCAATGCCACTTAGAAAGTGTATTATGCCTAAGCAAACAAAATGAGTGATAACACTCCTGTCTCTCCTGACCTACATAACAAAATGTACACTTGCAGCGTTCCGATCAATTACTTTGCTAACCCAGCTGGCTCTTCCATTCTCAATCAATGAGATCACAGATGAAGCGCTCATTCCCCATTTCCTTGGTCTGAATGAATATGGATTCGCTCATGAACTCCACACACTTTTTGCTCTAAGGGCAGAGTAAAGAAAAAGCTGTTTCTCAACTTAGCAGACTGGTGACAAAGTGTTAAAGGACCTAGCCATTTTCCAGTGAGACCAGCAGAAACTTTTCCACTTATTTTAATTAACACACTACCAGGCATTTGTCTGAGATAAAGAATGAAGTTACAGATTCCTCATATGCATCTGGAATGTGAAGGTCTCAGATTTCAGAGAACTGGTGATTTTCTTTAAACTATAACAAAGTCAGGACTCTGCTGGAAAATATAGAAAAGGTTAGGCCTACCATCTGCGGTGTCAAGGAAGAAAAAAAGTATTAACAAGCTCTCAACAAGGTTGTATACTGATGGCAACCTTCCCATGTCCTTTACTGAGCTACCAAAACTTTCTTTTTTTCCTTCTTAAGAGTTTTGAGCTTTAAAACAATCAGGCAGGAAATTTCAAAAGTAAATATATTGTTGCAAGAGTCAATTAACAGTCAGTCAGTATTAGACACCTAAATCTACACTTCAGGATTTGAATATACCTGACCTGGTTTTCAGAAATGCTGAACCTCAACAACTCTCAGTGTCATCAGTATTAGTAAACAGCTGAAAATAAAATAAATAATCAAATAAATAAATACTTACCCACCCACCCCCCAAAAAAAAAACCCCAAACCCACCCATGTAATGTATTAAGTAAGTGTTTCTACAAAGCACTGCATCGTTTGCAACAATTGTCCTGAAAAAATGGAAGGTTTTCTTTTAGTTGCGCATTTACATACCCTTGCAAGACTCCAGAACACTTAAGGAAGTGGTGGAATGTTCCTTTTCTCATGAGGAGATAACCAACTAAATGTAGACAAAATCACAAAAGAAATACTGGGTCCTAGCACTGATAACACACTAAGAAGTTTAAATGCTATTTGTCATAACTGGTGATTAACAGCCTAACCATTTAAGTTAACTTTATACAAGCACCCAGCCAGAACCTCAAAATCTGTACACAATTTGGTAAGTATTACATACTTTCAACATGAAAATTACATCAGCAATAACCCCTTTTAATTAGGCTTTCTTTAATGCATGGTTGGAAATTGGATTTTGGCTGCATTCATCAGTCTTGAAAACAAGAAATCCTTAAACGTAGTCAGAAAGCCGTTAGAAAGACATAACAGAACTTGAATCAATTTGATAATATTCCACTGTGGGCTGTTCTTGCCATCCATTTTAAGCCATAATAAGGTCAGTATGATTCTACTGCTTATAAGATTGCCTTACCCAGGGCAGGATTTTTATAGAGGTTTTAGGATGTCCTATCTAAAAAACTAAGCAGATTTTCAAAGAATGTTTTGCACTCAGAAACAGACACAGAAGTCAGAAGACACTCACAGTGCACAAAGCTATTGAACATATATAGGTATGAAGACTAAAAGGAAACACACCAGCCCAAGCAGTCACGTGGATTTGTGAAAAATCATTAAGCAGATGTAAAGCTCTCTCTGACACTGTTTTTTTAAACTACATCCTAAATCCTATTCAGTTCAAACATACTGGAATTATCTGCAAAATGGTAGTTTATGTGAGCATAGGGAACAATTTCTATTTTTATTACGTTTCAAAAAAGTCTTCGTTTTACATGATCTAAATTTCCGGCCTCAACTTAATAGTATCCATTGACACTCTTACAAATCACCCAAATTAATAGTTGCAGATTCCATAGAATCATCTCCTCTATTTGAAAAGGAAAATGCTTTTTTCTGACGCTCAAATAGTATCATCATTTTAACTTATTCAATCTGAAAAAGAGAGACAAATATAGGTAGGGTAAGGAAAAATAATGGGCCATTAGATGAAGTGGGGAAATGGATGAGGTTTTATTTGATATATTTATATTTTATTTGATATATTTATAGCATGTGTGTTTTGTAAACAGTGCCAACAGCTTGTGAATGAGATGAACATATTCAACTGTCTACATAAGAATGGATTTCCAAAGCGAAGAAACTGAAGTCATCCACCTGTAGGTCACAGAACGAAAAAACTGGGTTTTTTTTGGCAAGATGTTTTTAGCACAAATACCTGATTATAAAGACAATACTCCCCAGGAACTCTTGCTTTCAGACCAAGAAGAAAAAGACTAGATATCTCTATGCTAGCCACTGAAATCTGACAAACTGATCAAACTGCCTGCAGCGTATTTGGGTTAGTCAGCAGTACGAATGTGTGAAAAACCTTAAGATAGAAGGAATAAGTAAAATGGAGCAAAAGAATTGGAGCTTCAGTGATGTCTGAAGCTCAACTGTTAGAACAGGAATGTCAGGGAGGGGAAAGACTTCGTTATGCAATTCCCCTGTCTCAAGTGTGTTGCTGTGGACATAGATCATGTAGTTATTCTGGTTTTGTGTATAACCAAATACAGGGTCAGTGTAATCCCAATTGACTGCCATTGGTTGTTACTGTGCTTATTCAAAGTATATGCTGAAGAAAGTAACGTCATACTGAAGCATTTTCTTGTGTGGACAGTGACCTGCTTTAGAGGGAATACAAGAAGTTTGTAAGAGGGCACACATCTTGCCTATGGTGGTAAGGAACGACCTCAGTGATCGATATCTACGTTACACCAGTTCATGGAGCAGCTAATACTCAGCATGATATAAGGGGATTTATATGTGATTTAATATACTACTACAGCCTCTTTGAGATCTTGAAGTAAAAACTTCACACATAAATTAAGTATTTTATCATTTTTCTAACCTTATAACTATTAGTCCAATCATCTAGTCAGGTAGTTTTTAAAACTAAAGTAGACTTTTCATCTGGGTCAGCTCTTTGAACCCACAATCTGTTTGGCTGTGATTGTCTGTGTTCACACTATTTCTCTGATCCATCCTTATTATCCGCCATCTCAGCAACTGAATAAGCATTTTAGGAGTCTAGGTAACAGTTTCATATCAGACAATTATTTTTACTGACTGCTCATTTCAGTCAAGTAATCATTTTAGAATTTGTTAACGATTGTCTTCTATCTTTTCAAAGAGAGAGCACAGGGCAGAGTGAATCTGAAATGTGTAAATATCAGATAGGCAGCTTTTAAACGTAAAATGAGATTTGTCCAAAAGAATCAAGGAAACCACAAAGTCACAATCAACGTCATGAAAAAGGTACAAATTAACGTTAAGCTCTGTAATTACTTTACAATTTAGAGGCCTCATATATATGCAGAAAATATGTGGTTGAAATGATATTTCTGAAAACAGATGCTTTCTCCTGCCATCTGTGATAAGCCTGTTTGTACCCCAGCCTTCTTACTTGTTCAGAAGCCAGAATAAACAAAACAAAAATGCCTCCTGAAAAGCACTGGTAAAATAATTTCAGTTCATTAATTTTCATACCACGTCATTTTCCCATGTCAATACATAGCACATTTTTCTCTCTTTTAATAATAAATTTATGATAATTTTTTTTATTAGCAATTAAAAAAAAGTTTAAAAAAAGTTAAAAAAAAAGTTTCCTCGTCCTTTCTAGAGGGACTGCTTAATGGACTGGAGAGGCCTTTAACTAAGAGCTGTGAGAACTTTGGGCACTTTCTGGCCATGTGAACCCAGCCAAACCCATGGACAAGGAAGTCTTGAGAAGCAAATACCTTGGAGGGGCTGGTCATGACAGCCAAGAAAAGGCTGGTGTGGGACAAAGGTCTGTGCTCTCTGCTTCAGGCATTGGCCAGAAGGACTTACTGAAGATGTTAGCATATGGTCTATATTTTGGTCTTAGAGTCAGAATTTTCTCATTTACTACAACATTGTGTACTGCAAAGTATTTTTTCAGTCTATCAGTGCATGCAAAAGTGTCCTGATTTGCTGCTTATAAATAGCTAACAATATAACATTCAACACAGTCATCAGCTGATATCTGTATCTGTATCTGTATCTGTCTATATCTATATCTATATCTATATCGTCCATATCTATATCCATATCTATATATTTATAGCTATCTCTCACAGCTGCACTGACTGTCCGTGTATTGAGTGGGTTTGACAAATATTGGTTGATAATCCATTTTGTTAAACCAGCTTTTATAATCTGGATAGAAAATTTAACAAGCTTTGATTTGTAATGGATCTTTCTATGTGGATGTGCCAGCTATGTTTTGTCCTGCAATAATGTGATTTCTTTTTCTTTTCTTCTGCATCCTTTGCCTTTTCGCAATGATATCTTATTTGAAATGAGGACAAAGGAAGCAATAAAAAAGATAACAGTAAACTTGTGCCTCCACTAGAGATAAACAGACATTTCAGAGAGAAAATAAGAGAATTTGCCCATGAGTTTAATGGTTCAGAACACTGGGACTAAATATAAAGTTTATTTCTGTCCTTCCAAGTTCTGTCTGCAGACTGCTGAGAATGACACCGTAACGTGTTCTGATTTAGTGGGTATTTTATGGCTAGGACACTACAGTGTCCCTGAGTCTTTTTATGACTAGGAAACCAGTGTGTCCCTTAGTCTTTTCACCTTGTTATAGAGAGAAATAATTGCCCTAAAAAAAGATTATAAGAAGACTATCAGAGCTTCAAAATATAGAGGCTGGAAAATATTTCATTTCTTTCAAAACTGCTACTGTCTTCCCACTGAACTTTGCAACAGCTGAAAAAAAAAAAGGTACTATGCAAACCAGTAGGTCTTTGAAAATATTGGTAGGTCATTAATATTTTTAAAACATTTTAGAACACTATTACTGAAAGGTAATATTAAACCTCTTACCATTTTGTTATAGTTTAGATGTTGGGTTGTTTTTCCTTCCCTTACATTTATTTTGGACTCCGAAGCGTACATTCAGTTCACTTTTTCAAGGGTGGTTTAACTCCACAGTAAGACAGATAGTGCAATTAAAAATTATTTTCTTTGAGAAACCTATTAAAACTAAAGTCTGCAGTGTGTGTTTATGGCATATCATAAAGTTGGTTTTGCAGAAGCTTGGAAAGTAATATCATATGTAAATCGTAAAGATGAAAAAAGAAAAAAGCCTGGAACTTTCACATATAAATTCTAAATTAAGGTTTTCTCAATAAAACCAGATTAAATCCAGAAAGTTTGAATACAGATTGCCAGCATAACAACCGCTGTGGACTCTATGAGGGGTTGTGCCAATAGCAGAAATAAAAAAAAAAGATTTGAAAGCATTTGTGTTCTTGTTATAAGAAAGTATTTTGGGACAATGTAGTGTCATTGTTATACAGTAAACACTGAATAAAAACATTTGCATTGTCATTCTCAGAAGCTTGTAAACCAGACTTGGGGGAACAGAACTAAGCAAGTGCTTATAAGAAGTACATTAATTTGTAGTTTGTAAAGATCTATGATAACTGATCTTATAAATGATTATCTGTTTTGACTTAAGGACACTGAAGACCATCCGGATTTCTGCATAACACAGAATCTGAAGCATTTGATATTAATATAAATAGACTATGAAGACTGACACTTTTATTTATTTACCGATCCTCCTAGTCAGCAAAATGGATTAGCCACCAGAAAGAATCGCCATTCTATCTTAACAACACAAAAAGCGGGCCTTATTTAGATAGATGAATAAAGCTACGCTTGACACAACTTGTCTATAAATACTCCAATACAGTATCACAGAACCACAGAATCATAGAATAGTTGGAGTTGGAATGGACCTTGAAGATCATCTTGTTCCAACCCCCCTGCCATGGACAGGGACACCTTCCACTAGAC
>RSEF01000006.1:4864312-4881012 GCA_003993805.1 Himantopus leucocephalus
GGTCCATGTCCTTCTTATGTTGGGGGCCCCAGAGCTGGATGCATTTCTTCATTCCAACAGCCTGTTACCTAGTAGAAAGCTGCTGCAAAGTCCTCTCCTCGCTCTTCAGGCTAAGCAGACCTCATTCTTTCAGCTTTCTGATCTTCCAATCACTCTTGCACATGTACTGCCTATGGACATTTCATTCCAACCAGAAGTAATCCTATAGTTACATACATGGTATTTACATAGGCTGTAGAGTTATATGCAATTATTTTTATAGCAAACGATGATACAGATTCATGTCTTCTGCATTTGTTTTTGACGCACTTGTAAGGGACAATTTGACATTGTACTATTTCCCCAAATACAAATATACCTGCAGGCCTTCTTTTCTTCTTACAGCCTGTGCATGCATCTGTCCATGTAATTTTTAATGTCTCTCTACTGGAACAAAAGCCATTAATCTACAATGGAGTTAAAACAGTGTCCCTAATAACATCAGTACTGGTACGCCATTCTGGAACCTAAATTTGACGTTAATGAAGTACTGTGTCCATTTTTCAGTGTGTTCTTCAGAAACAGTGTGTTCTTAGGTTCTTCTGGAACCTAAATTTGACATTGCCTCTGTGCTTTGTAGGACCATTATTCTGAAATATGATGATGCTTTTATGCAAAGTCACCCTGATTCCTGGTCACTGAAGTTCTTCCAGGGAGAGGAGCCTCTGAAGGAAAAAGTGGGGTTTTTTTTCAGAAGTGGAAGTATGTATCATTGTTTCACTCAATCAATACAGTTGTACTTTATACAATTGTAATTTCTTTTCTGAGGATGTTAATTGCATCTTGAGCTGCGTCCAACACTGAGTTGTTACGTGTTCATAAATATTCCGGAAATGCCAATGTAGCTGAGATGCTGTTGGAACCTTTTCAAGAATATCCATCTAATAACAACTTCCTTGGAAGGAAGTGCTTTCAGAAACCTGCCAGGGTCTGTTTAATGGGAAAGATTTAATAACATGGAGCAACTGGTGAGGCAGACAAATTAACAATGTGCATGAATTTGTATTTGCATGCTAAGTATGTGCCAACATTAAAATCCCTTAACAATAAGGTTGTTTTTCCGCCTCCCTAAAGCCAATTATTACACACATTATGCTGTACTTTACTCCTTCAGTTCCCCGTCAATCTTATGCTTAATGCTGAATGCTTTATTACTTAAAGATCTGAAAATTTCTGGTAATTTCATGCGTAGAAAAAAAAAAGGAAATATCTGATGATACACTAAACTTCTGAGCTTGTGGTATAGCAACGTTGTGTAATACATGAAAACACTATCTCATAACTCTGAACAAGAACAATGAGACAATGTCAGTGTGATCTTAACCATGAGCAAAATTTCATGTCTTCTGGTTTTGTCACAGCAACAAATTATCTTAGAAAGAAGCAGAGCAAGTTCAGTATTGTAGATTAAATATTTTGTGTTTAAACTTGTTTGGCTGCTAAAATTCTGGGATTAGGATTGGAGGGAGAACAGGTGGAGCCATTAGGAAAGGTAAACTCCTTTTGTCTGTTTGCCCTGAGATTAGGAGAGGTCACAAAACTAGGAAAAGTAAGCGTACAGAGTTGTTCTGTGCTCTCTTGTAAAACTGTTGGTTTCAAAACCAGCAATTGTTTTCCACCTGCATGTGTGTGAGATTTTAATTAAGACAACAGATTAGCTTGTAGCTTCTAAGGGTCCTTTGCAACAGTTTTAAATCACTAAGACTGCTCTTGGTTTTAAGGGTTTTCTTCCTACTGAGCTATTTGTTATTTCTACAAAAATAAGTGATGTAGCATCATATCTCCAGGGTAAGTAAATAGGCAGAGGGGTTAGTTCAGCCATCAGGCGCTGTGATGTTTTGCAGAGAGATGGAAAAAAACCTTTGTTGGCATTTTTTGTGACTCACGGTTTCTAGACAAATCTGGACTCTAGTAGGGTGTGCTGCTCTTGCTTGCTAGGTGCAATGTGGGGCATTGGCCCACCTCTTGTCACTGAAGCCTTCCCTGGTGCCCTGGAGCAGAGCACTCCCTGTAGTGTCAGATTTTATAGAAACATTTTTGGCAGTGTTGCTCTTAACAGGCCACTGCAAAGCACCTCTCTGTGCTGCCCTGCCTCTGCATCTGTTCTGGGGGATGCTGTGGCTGATGGGCTTTTGGGATTCTTCCTGCCATGAATAAACAGAGTAAGACGTGTTCCCTTGAGGGCTGACATGGCCCCTTTACTCTGCCACGATCATAATGGGAAAAAAGTCCTGCTTTTTTGCTTTTGAATATTATATGAGATGTTGTGCCTTGTGGTGTCCAGGGCATTTCAGCCTACTCCTTCCTCCTGGTCCAGGGGTGCTTTTAGTCTCACAGTGTTGTGGCTAACTCTGAATACGTGCAGTAGGGCTAGATTGGGGCCTGAGCGAGCCTCAGGGCAGGGAAAGTGTTTCACCTGCCCTAGCTGAGGTGCCTCCCTTAACTCGAAAGGATTTGCCCATCTGGAGAGCCTGTGTTTCTCTGCTGAACACAGCCATCCTTAGTCAGGAAGGTGAGCCCAGCCCCTGCTACCTAATGTGGAGGTTTTGTTTAAACATTCTGCTCCAGATACTCCAGCAGTTGATATAATTACAAAATAAGAATGGCAACTCCTCAGCTGTGACAAGTCGGGGCGCCCCACTGATGTGCACAAAGAAAGGTGTCTAGGCTTTTTTACTGCCTTAACATCAGACTCTCATTATTTCTATCATTTTCAGGAAATCTGTCTTCCTGTTAAAGCTACGAGTGCTGACGTTGTCTTTACCTGCTCCTAATTTAAATGCTTTTAGGAGGCTGCAGTCCCTGAAGCCCACTTTTCCCCTCTATACTATAACTGGATTAAAAACCAAGGCAAAGCAGCCTCCCTCTGCCTCTTTTCCCCAGTCGAACCAAAGCTCAAACTGTAGTGCATCTCTAGTGATGATTTTATAGCTCAGAGCAGTGTTTTTTCATATTTCTCTATGTTTTTCTCTAGAATGCTAACATTTTTTTTTCTTTCTGCAGATACTTCTGGTTATGCATTTGAACTCCACAGATCTCGTAAGTAACATTCATCCTATGGAAATATGTTCAACCCTACTGTTAAGAATTATGCATGCTTGGGTTTTTGTTGCTCATAAGGGGTTTTCACTTTTTTGGACAGGCTATTGCTTGTTTCAGAGGTGTCGGTGGCCTATCTCCTATTGCTTCACACTGGAAGTAAAAGGGAAAAAATATACTTACAAAAGAATTTGCAGGGGTATTTTTTTAAGAAGAAGTTTCGTATGCGTTCAGCCATCTTATTCAATGCATTTTCTTAATTGAAACAAGGAGTTTTGTGCCGACTCTGGTAAATCCAAACTGAATGGGAACTTTTGTGTTCAGCATCAGCGTGGTATTTTCACTGGTAATGAAACAGTAGGAAATCCTAAAAAAAGGGTACGGATTTTGTCGTACTGAATGTTCAGCCAAAATCTAACACAGTCTTCTAAAGGTGTGAATCATCAGTAGATACATGTGAAGTGGAAGAATATTAAGCTGATGAATCATATTTGAAACTGAAATAAGGCATGTCAGTTCCTTTATACACATCCACCCACCTTCGCACATACAAACATGCTTTAACTCTGAAGAACTTCCCGGTCTTTGCTCCTGGTGTGAAAGAAAAGTATTTTGCATCTGATCTGTGTCCAGGTAAGCTCTTGAACCAGAGACCTTCCTTGCTACTTTTCACAGCTGAGCATTTCTATTACTCCTATAATCCTTGTATACGCTCAATATACATTTCTTCCTTTATCTTTCTACAACACTAATAATGATATTACATCTTCTATTATACTCTAAGAACAAAAATTATCCTTATCTGTCTGACTCTGTAAGCTGATTTTCCACTTCTGCTTCAAGGGTTCTTGATACTTGAAGCTGGGGAGGTTTGCTCTCAGGCAATTTTAATGTGGGATCATAGATGGCAATACATTGTCAGGTTTTGCAGCCCTTAATTTGCAGCAGCTGCATTTAACCCTCAGTTTACCTCTCTCACTAGCTAAGTTTTATGAATATTGGAAAGATATCTCTAACATTTATTCAAATAAAACACAACAGGCAGATGTTCAGCTGAATTAAATTGGCACACTTCTATTGAAATGGGTGGATTCACCCCATATGAGCATTCAGCTTCAATAATTAGCTTAAACAGTGTTTAAACCCTTGGATTCAGTTTCCTGGGGGAAAACTGAGTTTCTGTTAGATGAAATATTAGTGGCAAAAGTGTTCCAATGAGTGTGAATATGAATTTGAGTCTGCTTATATAGATATTTCATAAATTCCTTATGTAAATTACATCTGTCTGCTAAGGGAATACATAAAATGCTGTGTGACCCTGAAGACTGTGCAGATGGCACATTACAAAGAGCAAGTATTTGAAATACTAGTGCTGGTCAAAAAAAAATTGCAAGCAGAACACATGCTGAGTTTTGTTCATGTAAAATTCTAACAAGCCTAATGCGGAAGTTTGTAAGTAGCCAGTGGACATAGCACATCTCTAAGATGGTCAGATCAATCATTCATCCCAACTGGGAATGTGCCTGGAGAACATTTCTGTGGGGGGATCTTAAAAGCAGAGGTATTGCTGATGAATGCTGCTGCACATACCTCTGAAACGGAAATGGAGAAAGAAAGGAGCAGCCACTGAGCCATGGTATCAGTATACTTGACTAGGACAGGCTATAGAAAATATAGTACTCCATTTGACATATGAATACATGTAGCTTAAGCAGACTAGATATAATATCTTCGTTAGTCTTAAGAATTAATAGAACTACAGCATGTCATAGCATCTCTTCAAACTTGAGAATGACTACAGAGAGACACTTTCTGATGGTCCATCATCCCCTTACAGCAGCAACCTGAGAATCAAATCATTCACTCGAACATTAGCTATTAAAATTAGACTCTTGTATTGGGTTTGCATGGCAAGGTTTTGGTAGCGAGGGGGCTACAGGGGTGGCTTCTGTGAGAAGCTGCTAGAAGCTTCCCCCATGTCCAATAGAGCCAGTGCTCCAAGACGGACCCGCTGCTGGCCAAGGCCAAGCCCAAGCTCATGAGCAATGGTGGTAGTGCCTCTGGCATAACATATTTAAGAAGGGGAAAAAGCTGCGGTGTAGCAGAAACTGCAGCCAGAGAGAGGAGTGAGAATATGAGAGTGCAACAACCCTGCAGACACCAAGGTCAGTGAAGAAGGAGGGGAAGAGGTGCTCCGGCACCAGAGCAGAGGTTCCCCTGCAGCCTGTGGTGAAGACCACAGTGGGGCAGGCTGTCCTTCTGAGCCCATGGTGCAGATATCCACCTGCAGCCCATGGAGGACCCCATGCCAGAGCGGGTGGATGCCCAGAGAAGGCTGTGACCCCGAGGAGAGCCCATGCTGGAACAGGTTTGCTGGCGGGACTTGTGAACCCCGTGGGTGACCCACACTGGAGCAGTCTGTTCCTGAAGGACTGCACCCCATGGAAGGACTCGTGTTGGAGAAGTTCGTGGAGAACTGTCTCCCGTGGGCGGACCTGATGCTGGAGCAGAGGAAGAGTCTGAGGAGTCCTCCCCTTGAGGAGGAAGGAGCAGCAGAGACAGCGTGTGATGAATTGACCACAACCCCCATTCTCCATCCTCCTGTGCTGCTCAGGGGGAGGAAGCCGAGAAAATCGGGAATGAAGTTGAGCCCGGGAAGAAGGGAAGGGGGAAGGTCTTTTAAGAATTATTTTTTCTTATTACCTTACTCTGATTGGATTGGTAATAAATTAAATTGATTTTTCCCAATTTGAGTCTGTTTTGCCCATGATGGTAATTGATGAATGATCTCCCTGTCCTTATCTTGACTCATGAGCCTTTAGTTATATCTTCTCTCCTCTGTCCAGTTGAGGAGGGGAGTGATAGAGCAACTTTGGTGGGCACCTGGCATGGTACAGGTTACTAGGCACAAGAAAGACATCAAGCATACCAAGAATTTTAAAAACAGATTATACAAAACACTAGAAAACGTAGCACTGATTCAGAATAGGAAAGAATGAATGGATATTGTCCACCTGATTTGAATTTCCCTGGCCTCACCAGGAAAAGTGTCAGAACTAAACACCTGTCTAAGGGGAAATACTAATAATGGATAATTGGATACTTGCCACCAAAGAAATTAAAGTGAGTCATCTTGCTATTGCTCCAGTGAAGAACAGCTATCTTGTGAGCTCACTGGCTGGAATGGTTTAGGCAAGGGCCTAGAATTTTAATTTTTTTCTGGAGGAGTTGAGGGACCTGTGAGACTTAGACATGCATGGAGTGTACTTCGGGTTTGACTCTGTTTCTTCTGGAGCTTGCTGCTGTGCAGTACAGTTTTATTTCCTTCCAGTGGTAGAGTTATACTGCCATAAACCACAGACCTTGAAGAGATAAAAATGGTGTTTATAGTATTTGCCATTTTTACCCATCCAATTGATTAGGATAAATGACATGAGTTGTCGGTGGAAGCAGGATTCAGTGAGAGCCACCAAGTTCAGTTTGTTTATCCCTGATGGCCACTCAGGAATGGTGTATAGGTTTGTAGAACTTAAGCAGGCATAAGGACTATTAGGATTTTAAGTAGGTCAGGTACTTTCATTCAGCTGCTGCTGAACTAAACATGTAACTTCTGTGTTAAAACAGCATCTCATAATATAGACATTTGATCCTGTTTTGAAGCCTCTAAGTAATAAAGAATCACAACATCTATGTGAGGTTTTTTTTCTAGTGTTTACTTCTAATCCTCATTAAAAAAAAAATGTTCCTCCTGGTTGCAATTAGTTTCAGCCTCCAACAGTTGGAACTTTCTGCTATTTTTGACTGGAAAGCTACCTAAAATCTGAAGTTATTTTCCCATGGAATCTGTTGTAATGTGTTGTAAGCTGTTGTAAACCATAATCAAGTCGTCTCTTTGACCTTTCTTGAATAAGCCGAAACAGACTGAGCTTCCCAGGAGTTTCACTGTGATGATTTCTAAAGCTTGTTTCGTTCACCTATCTTTTGTTATTTCTGAAGAACACACTGAAAAACGAGCACGGTACTTCATTAATACTTTTTGCAGAAGTAAATACACTTTGTTATACCAATCTGATGTTCCTCTGGTTATATTTTAAATAATCTTAGCTCTAGCCCTATTCTGTAAGGTAATTACTGATTCATACCTGGCGAGACTCCTAAGTACTTGTCGGGGTTTGGATTCTGTTTTACCACCACTATCATGTGGTTTATGATCTTTCTTTTATTAGCACTGAATGAAGTAAATCAATTCCTAATACTCATTTAAGTGTTGACATTTGTCCTCTCGGTTTTCCTCATGATCGATTTCTGCTTTGTAAAACTTGCTTTTTCAGAGAGTTATGGGCCAGATTAACAATGACAACAACAGAAATAGGAATATGAGGTAGGAATCTAAATACCTTTTGTGGTTTAGTATGCACGAGACCAACAGGGACGTGTTGCTGCCAAGTCAGATGGGGTTGAGGTATCTAATACCATACAGTTAGGAAATTTAAGCAAGAAGGGAGCATGGCCGGAATAAGTACCAAAAAAGAAAGAATAGAGAAAAAAAAAATCTCTGTAAGCTCTCCCTGAGAACAGAGGCAGCCCTGTCTATGACACAGGGGCTGGGAAATGCATTTAGATATGAGGCACTTTTCTGTTGGCTTGAAAATAGACGAAAGGGAGGTAACAATGGAGGCGAAGCCCATAGCGCTTGGTTTAAAAGGGAGTGAATGCCCACAGGCGGGTGTCTAGTGGCAAAAAAGACATGAGAGGAAGTTCTATATTTCAAAGTGATTTGAAAATAACTACCAAATAACGGGGGTTTCTGCAATTTTTAAACATAAGACAGTTGCGCAAAGGTGGGGCAGAAGAATACTCGAGTCAGGGGAGCTTTGTTTATTCTTGTTTCAATGTTCTAGCCTGAGGGAAAGGGCCTGGGCTCCAGTCTGTGCCCCAAATATGAGAGGGTGAGAAACTGAGGCTGATGAATTGGCAGCATTAGCTGCTTGATCAACTGAGAGAGTGCTGAAGTTGTGAAGCCACGCTGTACTTGTGCAGGACGTTAGGAAGGGACCGAGGCAACTCGTACTACAAAATTGCAGGGTGGCTGTGAGGGGCTTCTAGATGCTACTGAGTCCATCCCCCTTTGCCTGCTCCAGATCTCTTCTCCCAGTCTCACTCTTGCCCACTGGTTGTCCATCCTGGCCGTCACACCCAGTGTTTTGCTGGGCAGAGGACTGCACTCCTATTTCCTCCCGACAGAAATTGTCTGCAAACTTCTTTTCTCTGACTTCTGCCTGACTGGGAAGAATTTCCACCTTGTCTTTGCAGTCATAACCACCTTGAGCAACTTAGGGCAATGTATCATTCACCTCTGCCTTTACAACCTTCAGCTATTTCTAGTTACTACAGCCTCTTTTGTCATTGTTTAGTTAAGCTACACATACTTGCTTTTTTAAAGTAATTTCCCATTAGTGTGTCTCTCTAGTCCTTTATATTTTTTTTCTGTTGTTATTGCTGTTTTCTGAACTGCATCCAGTTTGGTTTGGGTTTGGTTTTTTTTTTCCCCTCTTCCTAGTGAGCTGCCAAGAAGTAGTTATTACATCTTCTCAGGGACAGTAGAGAACCAGAAGGTAAATTGCAATATTAAAGAAAGAAAGAAGCAGGGAAACAGGTTTCAATGTGGAGTTCTCATGTGTATTTCAAACCAGCATGTATAAGTTAGAAACAGATAGAAAGTATTCTACAAGTGTCTGTGGAGGAGAAGCTCTAACCCTAGAGACAGTTTGCTAAAGAGGAGTTCAAAGTTACTCGTTCTCAGGTATGGTCCTCCATGCAGTTACGTTGAAAAATTACAACACCTTAGAGGACCAAATCCTGCTTTAATATAAGCAAGCAGGGCTAAGAATAAAGTCTGTGGAAAAATTGTTTCTTACACTGACCAGAAAGGAAAGCCAGAGGACATTGGTCAGAGGGGTGGGTATATGGATTGGCATGAAAGTGTCTGCCCGATGTCGTTTGGCTGCGATGAGAAGGTGTTTGTGGATACAGAAAATATCCAGTGCTCTGGGGATCTTGCAGCATTGCTCTTGCCACCGTTGCCTTTTCCTTTGCCAGTACTTTTCCTACCTTTCATCTCTGCATTGGAAGTCACAATTTCCCTGTGAGTGATCCCCAAATTTTAATACCTAAAATGAAAAGGACCTCAGTCTCCTTTTGCACTGTCCAGGATCTCTAGCTTTAACTGTATTTAAATTGTAAACTCCTAATGACACACACTGCAGTTTGGTTTTGGTTCTGTGTGGGAAACACCAGATAGAGTTGTGTTAGCCCAGTGAGGCTAGGCAGGGAATCTGGAACGGAGTGTGTCACTCTTGCACGCGATCTTCTGAAGAGCTTCTATGGTACAGCTGCATCTATCTACCTTTCTAGACAAGACACTGTCTAGACAAGACACGGCCTGTATTTCTGCAAGAGGAGATGGGTAACAACAGGGGTTGTGTGAGATGGCCAAGAGGAAGAGGCTTAGGTAGCAGGATCTGAGCATGTGCTTTGGTTTTGTGGAGCTCTTTTTGCTATAGAACAGGGAGCTGAGCACCACAGGGCTGGGCAATCCCAAGCACAAATACAGGCTGGATGGAGAATGGACTGAGAGCAGCCCTGAGAAGAAGGACTTGGCGTGTTGGTTGATGAGAAACTCGACATGACCTGGCAATGTGCACTTGCAGCCCAGAAAGCCAGCTGTACCCTGGGCTGCATCACAAGAAGCGTGGCCAGCAGGGTGAGGGAGGGGATTCTCCCCTTCTGCTCTGCTCTGGTGAGACCTCCCACCTGGAGTATTGCATCTAGCTCTGGGGCCCCCAACATAAGAAGGACATGGACCTGTTGGAGCAGGTCCAGAGGAGGGCCACACAGATGCTCTGAGCGCTGGAGCCCCTCTGCTGTGAGGACAGGTGGAGAGAGTTGGGGTTGTTGAGCCTGGAGAAGAGAAGGCTCCAGGGAGACCTTAGAGCAGCCTTCCAGTACCTAAAAGGGGCTACAGGAAAGATGGGGAGGGACTTTTTATAAGGGCACGTAGTGATAGGATGAGGTGTAATGGCTTCAAGCTGGAAGAGGGGAGATTTAGGTTAGCTATTAGGAATAAATTTTTCACTGTGAGGGTGGTGAGACACTGGAACAGGTTGCCCAGAGAGGTTCTAGATGCCTCATCCCTGGAGGTGTTCAAGGCCAGGTTGGACGGGGCTTTGAGCAACCTGTTCTAGTGGGAGATGTCCCTGCCCATGGCAGGGGCGTTGGAACTCGATGATCTGCAAGGTTGCTTCCAACTCAAACCATTCTGTGATTCTTAGAGGCAGGGAAACAATGCTGGGAGCAGCTGCTCATCAGAGAAATATATCAGCTAGAGCAAGGGAGTGACGGGGGTTTGGGCTGGCTGAAGAAAATGAAGAGGATTATGACAGTAAAGGTTCTTCTCAAATTGTTTGAATAATTTCCTGCTAGCACTGCAAAAGTAGTTAAGTGAGCTCGTGTGCAACATTCTTTTCCAGTACAAAGGGACCCATTTACTCACAGGTTACAGACAGATACAGACACAAAGATATTTATGTTTTTTTGTTAAAAAAATAAAGCGGGTTTATATTTGATAATAGGTTTATGTTTTCAGTGAGGGTGTTTCCTTCCTCAAATAAATTAGTATTTGAAAGTAAATGTGAACTAAGAAGTTTCACTTAAAAATAATTTCTGATGCATTTTCTTGGAATACTAAATAATTCTTTCACCTCATCATTGGCTTCTTAGAGCAAAGATACTAAGTAATATAAAAGTCTTCTAGAAACTTAACTTTTTCACTACTTTTTAGAATTTCTTGTTAGCAAGAGAGTCCCTGGAATCATCAGCTTCTCTCCCCTGCAACGTATTATTACACAAAGAAGTCAGCAGGATTGGATAGACTCACTGGTCCAGAAAAGCTATTAGATGAAGAAGATAGCTTGATTATATTTTTCGGCTTCAGTACACTTCTGAAAAAATGTTGAAAGCGGAAGAAAAGGGAATGTTTAGGTTCTTTACATACATTTCTTAAAGGATGCCAGTAGCTGTTGCTAGGTTTTATCAACAGAGACAATGGGGAAAGAACCTTTTGGTCTGCTTTCTGTAGCACCGTTTGTTAACAAAACGGTGTTCCCGTTTGATGGCTGTTGGGTGTCCCATGTGAAATAAATCGGAAAGGTCAGTGCCATACCTAGAGGGTAGGCGTCCACACCATGAAACGCCTTTGTTGGGGTTCATTGGAATGTATGGTAGCAGTCGCAGACAGAGGGAGCTTTGAGTGTATCAGTGCCCCAGGCAAAAAGATGTAGAGTTCGGACCTTAAAAAGAAAATAGAAGACATATTGTCTGTGTGCTAGTGCATGCATATTCAAAGGGAATATGTGATAGAGCAACATAGTATCAAGGTTTTGTTGGCAGTCATTTAATCACAGATTGAGAGTTTCTGCATTCATAAAACAGGAAAATCAGGAAAGCAGTAGGTTGAGGGAGAGGGATGAGGGGAAGAAGTCACCTTGTGTAGTATCTCAGTCTTCAAACAAGGGACCCAGCGGCACATGCCTGCGCAGGGTGTCCAGCGGTTATCTCAGCCCAGAGAAGACAGCTTTTTCTTGCCCAGAGCTCAGGTATCTTTGTGCCTTCATGAGCTGCCTATGCAGTTCTTGAAGGACTGTTTGTTATTACCCCTAAACCCATTTTTGCTCAGCTTCTTTGAACTCCTTTAGCTCTCACTAACCAGCCATTGGTTCCTAGCCCTGGGGTCTCCTGTGTCATCCTGTCACACCTATCACCTGATTCATTTTTGTCTACTCTGCATCCTTGGCCCCTGTTTTCACGGCCTCAGCAATATCCCATGCCCCCATTTCTCTGCACTGCATCGTTAGGCTGGCACCATTAATGGTTTATTCTGCACAGAATAACTACTTGCTGTTACTATCCATATGAAAATTATGGTTGCACCGCATGATTGTACAAAGCTAAGCGAAAAATAAAAAGCCACCTAGTCATTAAAAATTTGCTGTTACAGCTAAGCAAGCTAAAATAATGCTCCAGGCAGGCCAGTAAAAATCCAGAGGAAGCAAGCCTCAGTCTTCAGGCTTTGCAGAGTTACCCCATGGCTGGGTACTACCAATGGCAATGCTGTGTTTACTGGGGTAAGGGGCTGCTGACCCTTAGTTCCCAGTATTCCCTTGCCTCTGGGCACCTCCATCAGGAAACATTCCCTTGGCCGTTGGTGTTTAAAAAAGCAGAATTTCTCTTCATTTTGGTAATTTCCTTCTCTCTGAGCATTGAGGAATTTCTCAAGCTTTGCAGCAAGAGACCTTCCCAGTCTTTATGCTTTATATTCAACAGGGACTCTTACCATGTATTTGGTAAGGAAAGGTCTGATCTTCTGCTACTGGTCTTTTTTATGTTCGAAATGGGGAGTGTCACTCCAGTAAAACTTTACAAAACAGAAGAAACTGTTATAAGGTGCCTGCTACATATGAAGTGAATTGAAGAAATAAAACGTTGCCTCCTTTGGCTCCTTCACCCTAAGTCCATCATTGCTACCTTTCCTCTTAGTACTGGGACCACGATGGACACTTTTCTTGCTACAAATGTGTTTTACAGATACTAGGACAGTGCAGACATGTGTTGTAGTACTACCTATGTGTATGCTTACAGTGCATATCCACTAAAATAATAATTTGCAATCACTGTTTCTTTTAGAGGGTAATGCTGGTAAGTGATACAGGCCTGTGAGGTTTTCTCAGGCAAAGGTATCCTGAGCAGCACGATATAAGTGTGAAGTTACCTCCTATGGAAGTTCAACATCCTGCACAGAGTAAACAGTTTTGAATTTAAAACATGGTCAATCTTTCATCATCTCCTACCCTTAGGGCAGAACATGAATAGTTAGTTAAGTTTATATATACTACATCCTACTAGCCTGAATTAAATCAAAAACCAGCTCTACAACAAGATGCACAGCTGCAGAAAACATGAACCGCATGCAAACATTTTGTTAATCCAGAATGATTCACAATTTATTTGCAAATTCTTTGTTTTGCAAAACGTATCAATTTTACCTCAGCAGAAAAGAATGTCTTCATAAATGTGATGCTTTGATTCTCTCCGTGAGTTTAACTGTAGATTTGTTTTCAAGATCTCCCTCAAAATGCAAGGTAGTTGGAGACAGCTTTAATTACAAATAGCTAGAAGGTAGGAAATTATGAACTTGGATGCCAGTATAATAAAGAGGGCAAAAATCAGATTATTTTTTTCTAGAATGGAAGGCAGTGTTATGGTATCAGCTGGTTTTGCATAGATAATATTAATTCTCACACATAACAGTACCATAGAGGTTCTCTTGCTTTAACTTAAAACTCACCAGTCTCTAACATGGGGATTAAGAATTAAGATCATTGTCTTTATATGAGCATTAAAGCTACTGAAAGCCGAATGAAAAAGGAATTTTTTCTGTTTGTTTGTTTTGTGTTTTTAACTAATGGAATTACAGAATTCAGGATACACTGTATTTGAGTTTAACCTGATTGTACTTCAGAAAGCTACATAATATGGTTATTCACATGAAATACGGGGAGAGTATTAAATATTGCATTGGTGGGGTTTTGCTTTCAGGTCCACCTAGATGAGTGATTGAGAAACCTCAACCTACCCTGTACTGGTGCATGGGGTTATTCCTCCCCAGGTGCAGGACCCTTCACTTGCCCTTGTTGAATTTCATTAGGTTCCTCTCTGCCCAACTCTCCAGCCTGTCCAGGTCATGCTGTATGGCGGCACAGCCTTCTGGCGTGTCAGCCACCCCTCCCAGTTTAGTGTCATCAGCAAAGTTGCTGATGGTACACTCTATCCCTTCATCCAGGTCATTGATGAATATATTGAACAGGACTGGACCCAGTACTGACCCCTGGGGAAGACTGGGAGAGCCAAAGCAAGAAATTAGTACAGCTGCTACTGTCAGAGCCGACTTGCTAAGGGCAGGCCTTTTTCTTAATCTGTTTTTTTTTTCTAAAGTTTGTTTCTGGTTTTAATGAAATCTATAACATTATATGTTATGGGAATAAATGTGGCTGACTCGTTTCCTTAATCTTGTCTGGGAATGAAAGTGATCCCAGTACGATTTAACAAGTAATGGGCGCTCTGTCCTAGAGGAGGTGTTGACTCAGTTAAAGTGTTGTGTGAAAGTGTAAAACTGCATTGTGCCAAGCCTGTGGTTTTCAGGTGTTAGACTTTTGTTGAATCAAGGAACTTTAGATTTGCTTACCTGAATTTTATTCTTTCTTTTTTCTATAGACTATACTAAAAGTGCTGTTAGACAGGTATCCTTCTGTAGCCAGAGGTATAAGCCTGAGCATGAATGCACCTGTATTGATATGGAGGTGCTTTATACTAGTGGAGTTTATCTTGCTTACTAGACTTGGGAAGTTATCTCAGTATACTCAGTTTCAACATACGTGAGATCTGTCCCTATGTGGTAAGCGGGAGACGGGTTTGTCTGTTTGATTATATGTAAAGAAGTACAGCTTGATGGCATAGGTAAGCCATTTGTTGTGAAAAGTCACAGAGGGTGACTTTGTGTCTTCGTAATACCGTGCTTACTCTAAAAATATTCATCTAGACTGCTTTATAATATGCACGTGTATACAAATTGCTTCATTTACTAGTCTGGTCCCCTCTGGGGTGAAATACAGAATCAGCTACTTACTGATTCATCATTCAGTACAAATCCATTGGGCCGTGACACCGTTCAGGATACGTCCCTACCAGCAAAGGCAGCGTTTGCAGTTAAATTCTTCTCTGAGACCATGGCAGTGGCAAGGTCAGATGCTTACAACTAAACAAATCGTTGTCTAATCTCAGCTTGATGTACTTTTATCTCTAAACACAGTTAAAACATAGCATATAGTTGCACCTAGAGCATTTTTTCCACAATTATTCAGAAGACATTAATAAACAAAGAGCAGTATGGTAATGGAAATAGCTCCCTATGTATAGAGAAAACTGTGGGAATAGAAAAAAATTGGAAACATTATATTTCAAAATTGGTCTATATTTTTTAAAAGCAGAGTAAGTTCTTTTTTTTAGGTAATCAAATATTTAGGTTGACTTAAAATGTATGACTGTTAGAAAAACCTAAATGTTCTGCTTTGGTTGAACTTGAACTGATTTTTATTGTTCATGTGATTGCCCTCAAAATATCAGTTTTTCCCAGCACTGATTTTATATCTGTCCATCTGCATGATTTCTTTAAGCTGTGAGCCAAATTGAGGCTAACACATGTATCATAAACAGCAATGCATTTAATTCTGTTACTTATTTTCCTTTATTTTCGTGTGTTTGTAGCCCTCTGCAAGCATTCTGTTTTCTATTTATTTCAGAGAAAATATTATAAATCTGTCGTGGACCATTTGCAGAAAGCAAATCTTTGTAAAGTAATAATATGAAAGGAGATATATCTAAAAGAGGTACTATCACTGCAATAATTAATGGCCGAAGCCTGGTAACAACTATGAGGGATATTTTTTCATTTAAACAATGGATGAGAGTATAATCAAGTAAATCAGATCTCAATAAACAAGAAGCCAGTTAAAAGCCTCATAAACAATGCATGAATGAGAGAAAGATTGCTGTGGAGTGAACAATTAACCGGAGACTTAGCTGAAAAGTAGTTAATGATACAGGCTTAATAATCATGACTTCTAATGGCAACAAAATCAGGAAGACAATACTGTCTTCTCAGGAAAATAAGACATTCTGGCATGAAAACATTTAGAATTCATCTTTTATTATCTTAATACAGAATTGTTAGAATAGAACTCTACTGAGAGTCTAACCTTGCAAGGACATTTCTCTGCTGTTACAATAGCCAACAAAATGATACTAAAAATTTTAAAAGCTGCAAAACAAAACACTCATTTGCCAGAACTGTGGAAAACTAAATACTTAGTGAGTGTTTTTTCCCTGACCTCTTTTCTGTTTATAATGAACTGGGATTCTTACATATCCCTTTAGTTTCTAGTTTATAAAATGTGTCATATTTTCCCCCCAAAATGATCCCATCATATGAAGAAAACTTTAATATTAAAAATAAAATAAATAAAAAAAAAATCCGTGCTTATTTGGAAACCTAGCTGAGAGGAGTTTCATGAGACAGGAATACCAATAACAGCTTCCAGTGGTGTTCGGGCTTGGAATGTTACATAGAAAATGCATGCAATATCCTTTAAAAGGAGATGCTAAGTAATATTTAAAGAAAAATAAAAATCATTTCATGTAGTTTTTTCTTGGGGGGGAAATGCAGTTGTCCTGGCATCTAGAGACACGCTCCCGCGTAGGGCTAGAAGTCACTGGGCTGCTAGATCAGGCTTACAGCGTGGATGCTGGAAGAGTCCCAGTTCAACATGGGCACCCTGGGGCTTCTTCAGCCCTGAGCTGGGACTGGGAAATGCTGGTGATCCTCCCTGGTGCGTAGTCCGCATGACTGGAAGACCCCGGGGCTGCTCTGGTGGCTGGTCCAGAGCAGGGATCCCGAGCCTCAGTGGTTTACTTGGCGTGGGCTTTAGGCTCCATTTCCATTGAAAGTGTAT
>RSEF01000006.1:4882012-4898649 GCA_003993805.1 Himantopus leucocephalus
TCCCCAGTGGCCGATTTGGCCTAAACCACGACACATTGTTATAATTATTGACATATAAGTTTTGAATCCAGTATTTTTAGTAAGATAACGAGGTGGTGAATGGTATTGTTACTTGCATTTCAGGGACTGGCTTGAGCTTGCAGTTTTCTTAGTGGAACAATATTGTTTTAATTTGCTCATTCAACAAGACAGATACAGAGGTTTTCAATGAAAGACAGCTGTGAAAGGAATAGTGATGTGTTTCTGTGGACCATAGCCATAATTAAAACTTTAGCATTTACAGCATTGCTTTTAAGGAAGCAGATGTAACTCTGTCGCTGGGTATACTGTTTCCCCCTCCACACAGGGACCTTTCCTGACAGATTCTCCACCCCAAAATTTGGAGGACAGATCAATAGAGTGTCTGTGCTTGTAGCAGGCTTTCTTTTCTGCTGAGTGCGGGTCTTGACACAGTTCTGAAGGGAGGTTCCCAAAGCCTTCATGATCTTTAGCTTTATGATAGCCAGAAAGAGTCAGGGATTTTGGAAGCATCCTGTTTGCCACCCATGCTTACAGGAGGAACAGCAATATGGAATCAGAGAAATTCTTGATTAAAATTTCTGGTGTTTTCTTCAGCCTTTTTTCCTCTGGTGACTTCAGAATGATTTTCACATTTGGTGATCTTCTTTGTGATCGCTCCTTGCCGGGATGGGTGCTGTGTCCTGAGACTGAATCGAGGAAAATGCTGGATTGCAGAGTAGTCCTAGGATAACAGAGGTTTCTGTGAAAGACCAATTAATGTATTATTTCTAATATTATCAGAAAAAAAATGAAGAAAGAATAAAGTTACCTGTAAGTGCTTCTATTTTTTTAAGACTTTTAGAAGGCAGCTTACAACTTAATACTTAGGAAAATTTGCCTCTTAAGGAGAACATTTTTGCATAGTTTCCAATGCCCTCTTACATGTGGGCTGCAGTAAGCAAGAGCCAGAGTCTCAAAGGTAATTGGGTCTTTCAGTGCTCAGTGGTGTCTGACTCTGCCGCTGAATTAGGCAACAAGTCTATTGAATGCACAGAGAAGGGCTTATCTTTTCCCCAAAGAAGGTAAAATGTCTTCAGAGCCCCAGACACAGACTGCAGGCTGTTTCTGTTGTGTGCTATAAACACAGAGCAGCAAGAAGTCTAGAGGAGACCAAAAAAGTATATATGAAGAAAGCTGGAGGGAATGTAATGGTGTTAATAGACCTACATAGATCTTTTGGAAGGTTTTAAGATGTCTTGGAAATATTCTGCCTTGTCAGCATGTTTTTTCACTTAGATAGGCCAAAAAGAAACATGAAGAGAAGAAAAATTAAAGGAAGTGATCACAGTCAGTAGGTTGGAGCTGACCACCAGATAAAAGATCAGGGTGGATCGTGTAACTTAAATGAGACCGGAGGTCGCGTGTCAGCATGTGGGCTAAGCTTCCGTACAACTCCAAGGCACCTTTGGGCAGTTTTGTGATGCTGATTGATAGGAGCTTGTGCATGGGGAGTGTGAGGGGGGAATCAACTGAAGTGATTTTTAGAGCATACTGACCATGGGTTTTATGCTGTGCTCTGCATTTAAGCTGTGTTTAAGAGTCGGTCAAGCACAGAGCTGGCTGAAGATCTGAAAGGTTCTTACTGCAGAGAAATGACAAGATTGGCAGTGGAATGAATTTCCTAATTTTACTTTGGTCCTGATCAGAAAGGCTTTTAATTTCATGAGCATGAGGTCTTCTATTGACAGGCAGATGGGTAAGAACTTATTATCTTCTTTAATATGTATCCGTAATGCTGTACCAACTGATCAATGTAGTACTGGTCTGTGTGTACACACAGTGTGTATGTATATATAGTGCTCCTAAGCCATACATCGGTTTTGAATAGTGATCTCAACACCTGCTCCCCTCCAGAATGTTGTTTTAAAGAAAGAAATTGGTGGAATTGTGGGTTTTATTTAAAAGCTTTTCTGGAAAGTGTAACAAAAGGAACAAAAATCTAAATGACAGGCCTGGTATGTGCCTGCCTTAGACATTTATATCTGGGTGAATCAAGGTTTATTTGTTTTTTATGGCTGCCATTGAGGCTGTCTACTTTGCTTTTTTTCCAGCCAGCGGTGTTGTTTCTCAGAATTTGTTGCTGTTGTCTTCCTAGGCCCTTTAAGCCCTCTCAACTTAGAAATGTATTATTTTGGCTGGCAGTCTACAGAGTGCCAGTATTCTCAGGAGGAGGGCATTAAGGGAAAACAGGTATTCGTCTTGTTATTGCTGGTTGAATAAAAATGATTAAGGGAACAAACTGTTGAATCTGAAGTTACATCCCCTGACTGCAATTCATTCTTTCTTGTGGCTTCGCAACATCTTGGTTGGGGCTTTTTTTATCTGAGATTTACTGTTTTTCTGACTAATATAAAAACAAGTTATACAGTTAGCTTGAAGTGGCTCAGAACTTAACAATATAAATGTTTTCTTCTTTCAAGAAGATTAGCAAAATCCAACACCTGCCTTTCCAATTAGTCTGCAAATTGGGTTTAGCTAGTCATCAGTGCTCTCTGGACTCTTAATGGAGAGAGTGAGCAGATCCATCCCACCTATTAATCCAAATCAAGTTAATATCTTCTGCTGGACTTCTTTGCCCTGCCTTGTGATCTTGTGTAACCTCTTTTCCTTCTCTGGCCAGCGATGGGCTGAGGGCTGTCTACAGACACCTGTAATGTTGGGCATATTGTGGAAGTTAGAAATTTCTAAATTGTTCTTGCTTGGTTTCAAAGCATTTTAGTGATCTTACAGCTGGTGGGAGAAGTAACACTAGCCATTAATTTTCTCATTTAATGTAAGCACTTAGTTCCAGACTGGTTGGTAGGGGAAGAAGGCAACAGTGAAATAAGAAACAGAGTCAGGAAAATAAAGACAGATCAGGATGACTTCATTGAATGGATGGCCTGTGATGTAGTGAAATCAAATTCCTCTGTATTGAATAAAAGTAATGCTCTGTGAAAGTACTTCATAGACAGCCATAGACAGCTCTGTCTCAGGAATTTTCTCCACTCATGTTTCTCATTGTCCTATTTTTTGTTCTTTTGCATTCTCTTTTCACTTGTGCGTGATTTCACTCAACAAGCAGGAAGAAAATAATCAAACAAGAGAAGAAAAGTTTCTATTTGATGTAATACCACTAGTGCTTGTTTATTTCAAAGAGAAAAATAGGAAATCTTTTGCGATGTGTTAAGATTTCCATCTCAATTTCTGGAACTGCTTGAAATTGCCAAATTCTGTTTTCTTTTTTTTTATTTTTTTTTTCCTTTACTTTTCCTTATGTTTTTTGATGAGGCAGAAGTTGAATTTCTCCATAGCAAAGGAAAACCAAGCACAGCAAAGGAAACTTGTGGGCAGTAGGTACATTAAAAAAATCCGTCAGTCCTTGGGTTTCTTTGATGTTTGGAGGCCAGTGAGGAAGCCAAATTCCTGTATCTCTGAGGGCATTCTGAATGTGACCATTGCACAGTAGGTTGCTTTTTCAGTCATCCTTATGGCTCAGTAAGAGACTTACTGGAGTACGCGCAAGAATAGAAAGGCATCCTTCATTGGCTACCACCTGCAATGTATAGCTGGGACTAATACACTAAGCATTACTATGCTCATGACACTTAGTGAGTTTCCACGGACCAGGCAGCTGTCAGAGACCTGGAGAAGCATTGGTCTCCGTCACTTCTTGGAATGGGCTGATCCTTGGTGTTGCTGAGATGGTGTCCACTACCCCCTCCCTCTCCTTCTCCCTTTTGAGTTGTGTGCAACTTTGTGTCAGTATGGTTTCTCCTTGAATTCTTGATCTGCCAGCTATTACTGTTGCAATTATTGCTCTGCAGTCAGCATGATTGCCTTTCTTATCTTACATTACTTTAGCTCATATACTTTCTCGTGCAACAATTATACTTTCTCTTAGCAAGAATTTTCTTAGCAGAATTGAGCCAAGGTTGTAATGTATCTAACCAGACCTTCAGTCACAAAGAGTCCATCATCCAATTGTTACATGAATTTGTTCAAAATAAACTGAAGTGGGGCGGAAAGAAGCAGGCTCGGTGGCAGCAACACTGATGCAAGACATAGTGGAAAAAGATTTCATTATAATCAAATTGTGCTAGGCACTATGGATGTGTAAGGAAGCATAACATTCAGTTCAGTGAGGACATGGGGAGCAGGGGGCCCAGAGAGGTGAAGATTACATATACCCAGCTGATTACCAATATGTTTTGTCTTTGGAAAGTACACACAGGTAGCATTCTTCAGTGAAAAATTGTTTTTGAGGGCAAAAATGGCAGATTTATGGCTTGTCACCATTTAATAATATTTGTTATTTTGTTGTATTTTCTGAATTGTTCATACCAGAAGAATAAGAAGCCTGGAAACTATGATGCTGTATTTTAATACTGCAGATTGAAATATCTTTTGAGCAATTTTTTCATTTAAAATGTTCTTAGCTTTCATTTTATGAAAGCATAAACAAAAAAATTAAAAGCTCAATATTTGCGTATTTCTTCAAGTTATCACTACTGCCAGCAACTTCAAAACTGAGCTCGTGCGCAGGATCAGTACTGCCTTTTGCCTCAGCACCTCATCAGCAGCACCACCATCTGAACCCAAGTGCACTAGTCAGAAAGCACACGCCATTTCCTTACTATGAGGAAGCCTTTTGTTTCAGACTCTGTGTACTTTTGTTTGTATATAAATATATTTTTATCTTTTTCTTTATGTCCCAATACATAGACACATGAACGCATCTGGAAACCAAAACAATTTAAATGCATCTTTTCCAGCAGCAACATGTGAAAGATTAGGTCTGATGAGCGGGAAGCACTTGAAACGCACTTAAACTGCTAAATCTCTCCCCAACATGTCGTTCAGAGTCCTGAATGAGGAGGAAGAAAGCCCAGAAGGGCTCCTGGGGCTGCCCAGCCTCATACGCCCTTGTTGGGACTTGGAGTGATCCATTGGCTTCTCTCACCTATGAAGGTACTCCCAAAGCAGGTAGTCTCTGGTTTGCGTATCTTGGCCATACAAGGATTTTGCTCTTGTGGTTCATAGCATCAAAGAAACTTGAAAGGTAGACTGATCTCTATGGAACAGTTGAAACATAAGTGCTAATCTGTTACAGAGTGTTTTATAATTAAGCCCTTTAGAACCTGCTAATTATACAGCAAATGCTGTACACTACAATCCTAGGTAGGCTGTGTGTTTTATTTACTTGGTAAGTGGAGTGGGGGTTTTATTTATTCTTGGTAACTGAAGGTCTGACTTGAGAAAGGGTCTTCAAAATACAGGTCAAAATGCATCTTTAAACAGTGATAATGGAGAAGGCAAGTCTTGTCCAATTAAGGATCTTAAAAAAAACCAAGTTACTATGACCTCTTTGCAGACATTTTTCATTGGGTTTGGGGATTTGTATGATTCGCTCCCCCCTGCAAAAGATCTGGGCAGCTGGGATATCGAGGCTGTCCACAGTGGAATTAGAAATGCTTTGATTCTTTATAGCTAGAGCTACTATCAAACAAACAGTAAAACAGCAATGTTAAATCATCAAATGCATCAAATCTTACCCTTTCAAAGTGAATCGTGGTACTTCCACTGAATGTGAAAGATGTCAGTTAAGTAAGGGTTTGGGTCAGTGCAAGAGCACTAAGCTAGCAACTGGAGACCAATTTTTTCAGTAGTGTGAGAGTAGAGAAAAATATATGGAATGGCCTACCCTGAAGGTGAAAATTTGAAAAATTTCCTTAAAAGAGCTATGTCCTGCAGTTTGCAGTGATTCTGTAGGCGATTTTATGCTGAGGGGGTATCTTTTAGCCTCCAGTCCAGCTGGAGCAGGGAACAAGGCATACAGGGCCCAGCGACATAATTCTAAAAAGTCTTATGTCTTAATATTTACTTGGTATGTGTCAAGCATGTCAGCTGCCTTTTAAAGTGTAAGAACATTGTTACAGGCAATCTGTGTGGAACCAATCTAGCTTAGTGTCTTGTCTTTGGCAGTGTCCAACAGGAAGGGGTGTAAGAGTAGAGGGAGCATTTAGGGGCACTTCCCTGGAATAGTCTCCCTGTAACTGGTTATGCCTCAGGGAGTGTCTGGATTTCTCTTGAGAGCCCTCTTCCATTTGTCTGTTTAATTTGTCCAATCTCCCTTTCACTGTCCACAGCATCCTGTGGCAAACAGTTCTGTGGCTCACCTGCACTGTGTGAAGAACTGACCCCATTCAGTTCTTCTGAATCTGTTACTTGCAGCTTTGCACCTGTACTGGAAGGTACAGTAGAAAAAATAAAGCAAGCCAACCAAAACAACACCCTATTGCCCCTTTCCATGCCACTCACAACTGTATAGGACTTTGTCGTCTCTTCCTTGGTCATCTTTCTCAAGCTGAAGAATCCTAATTAGTCATTGTTTGCACAGGAGCCATTGCAAAACTTGATGATATTTTCAGTCTCCAGGTATTGAAACAGTTTTAGTTCAAACTCAGTTTCATATGTCTCTAACCCACTCCTGGAGGACTTCTGTGTAGAGTTCCAGAAATTGCAGGTGGGGCTTCTGCATTCATTGTTTCTTTTGGAATTAAGCTCTCATTACTTTTTTAATTGCATCATTGTACTGTATATCAAGCGTATATCAAATATGCCCAGCTGCTTCATTTTCTTTTAATTTAGTGAGTGGACTTTACTGATACTGATACATGGATTCATTACACTGGAAATAGAGTTAAGGCTTGTCTTTTTTGCTGTCTTCTTTAAACTAGTTTAAAATGAATCATCCTGTGCCACAATAGTGTATGACAGCCGTAAAGAATTGCAGATCTTGCTCTGAGACAGAAATTATTTTTTAAAAAAAACAACCCTAAACTAAACCAGTGTTATTTCAAGAGCTTCTTTTGTTGGTCTTTCTTTTCTGTAGCCCTTCTACCTAGAAACGTCCACACTGTTTTAAGAAGCACTATCTGTAGGCCTAACCTGGTTCTGCAAATTCTGTCCTGGGCAAGCCTTATTTAAAATGGAGAGATTTGGGCCTATAAATGGGGAATTACTTAGGTTTAGTTGTGTGATTGTCACATAACTCTTGAAGTTGTTTCTGTACCCCAAGCTACATACAGACATTAAGGTAAAACATAACCCCAATTCTTCTACACATGCCCCAGCAGACACCATGGCGAGCCTAAAGCTGCACAAAAAATGTTAAAAACTCTGATCTGTGAGCTCCAGAAGAGCTGTCTGGCAACTACGTAATTTCAGTATTAGATGATGAAGATCATTGGAGAAGACAGACATTCGAGCTACTTTTTAAAGTGTCTCAGATGTATACTCCAACGTGTGTTTGCTATTATGCACTATCACCTATCCAAAATAATAAGATATAAAATACATAAATAGTACAGATTAATTCTAAAGGCTAATTCTCCTGGCTTTTTGCCTTTCATGTCTAAAAGCCTCTCTTCTTAATATTTGGAAATGATTGGTTGTTAATTCCCCCAATGTGATTCTGCTCACAAACAGCCAATTATTTGATCTTTGTTTACCTTGATTTGTAAGGTTCAAAAAATGTAACCCCTATTGAGGGATGGGATGGAGAGAGGAAACAGTTATAGATTCTTAAGGGTTAGAGAGCTGGAGAATTTTAACAAGAACTTCAAGCCTTATTGGCTTGAAACAAATACTGTCCAACATGTGCAATTCTGTTAGCTCCACTTAGTATAAATTAGTAATTCGGTAAGAGAATATGTCAAAAGCAATGGAAGAAATTGCTACTAAATAATGAAAGGAAAGAAATTGCCAGTGTCCTCCAACAATGCACATGCATTTTAGGATTATGGTGAACACTCTCAGTCAGCCCTGCTGGTGTCACCAGCAATTACAGTTTTCATAAACAATTATTCTGGGAAAGAAAAAGTACTATTTCCAGAGTTGCGGTTCCAGTGTTGCAAAGCACAAGGGCTGGTTGTGCCTGTCAAAAGCACCAAGGCCCTTAGGAGTTAGTCACCACCCCTGGAAGGTATAGTCTAGTCTTTGGAGATAACGTTCCTCCAGAGGATCACCACATGTCCACCTGCTCTTCATTGTAAAGCAGACACTGATATAACATGCTAACCCAAGGCAAAATCCACATCTGTTAAAACAAGTCATGTGCTCAGTACCTGAAAATATAAAAAATGGCTCACAGTAAAAGGAAGTGCAGCTTCTGGGCATCAGGATGGGAAACTTCTGTTGTTTGTGTTTGTACTTGTTTGAGTGTTTGCTCTTAATCAGCACTTGAAAGAAGAAATTGATTTACAAAACAGAATTTCAGATGAGGTAATTAAACAAAAAGCTGAAATAAGAATAAACAAAAGCAGTGGCTCCTTTAAAGCCACCAGTAGGATGAACAGGAAAATAAGAGAATACAATTAACTAAAGTACTCATCAGAGAAATGCTTGATTAATTTTAGGATCAAAGAATATCTAAGGGGCTCCATTCAAGCTAAAATATATTGACCTGTTTCTGTGGGATTACTATACTAATGCAAAAGGAATTAACAGTAACTTTAATTTGTAGTGCTCATGAGTTAAATTTAATTTCACCATCTTAGAAGCATGTCTTGCTGTGATGGTATGTTTACTTAAGATACATGCCACAAACAAATTACTACCTTCAACTGGGGTCGGGTCTACATCCAGTGTTCTAGTGGAAATGGAGTGATTCTGTAGTTTTTCAGGAGGCACTTGAAACACGGTGAAATAGTTTAGGGTGTTTGTTCCTGTAAAAGAAAATAGACTCTTCTGTGAAATATATTTTTCTTCATGACATCAGTCTACCAAAACTATAGGTAGCTGGGAAATTCAATGTCTTTAGTACTTTTTAAAAGATAAATACTTGTAAAGATTACAAGTATGTTTTCCTACTTGTTAACAGCGATTAGAACTAGTTCATGAAAATCAAAAAAGTTATTTGAACTATCAACAAATATTTAGTTGATACTAACACAGTATATTTCTTCTTGGTCCTCTTAACAGTTATGAACATTTAAATGAGCCTGTAAACATTCATGTGCACCCACACAAATTGCCTGCTATGTTAAGCTTCATAATCTATGCAGAGCAGGTACTAAATGTTTCTTTTTCAGTATACATTTCCAGGCCTCTGTTTGCTTAAATTTCTAATTTTTTTTTAAAGTATTCTTGTACTGGGTCAAATGAAATTTGTTCTTCAGAAAACCCACAAGGGAAAGGCAATGTCAGTTCATTCGCTGAACCTCTCTGCTGGCTCTCAAGCATGGTATAACCTCCTCGAACTTTTCTCCAAGGACTGTGCACATTGATGTCCATCTTAAAGACCCATTTCTGTCATGCTGCCTACAGTGAATTGAATTAACTTACATCCTGCTTCTGTTCTCCTTCCCTTAACCAATATCTCATTCTCTATTGCTTTCAGATTTTTGAGCATCTTGAAATGAGAACTGTCCTTGAGGTTTCTTGAAGGCATGTGGGCCAGAGTGTGTGCACAGGAATTAAATGAAAGAGTTTGTGTTTGACCAAATCCTAAACAGGTGTCAAGGATTTAATAAAGTGAGGAGCTCTACTCAGTGTAACAAATCATTTTCTTGCTGTCTCTTGAGGCACATGGTGTCTGTTCCTTTGCTTCTGCCATAGCGTGGCTTATCACAAACAGGAAAGAAAACTGTGGCAAGAGCTCCAGAGCTGCTTGCTTTGTGCTTTGTGTGCTCAGTCATTGAATCACAGAGTTAGAAAGGATCTGAAGAGGCAATTTAGCCCACTGCTCTTTCTGGTAGATAGCTATCTAACCTATCTGTCTGCTTGTCTATTTAATGGAGGTTTAGCAGAATATTTGATCAGTTTGGTTTGCTCTGTACCTATCCAAACCACCAGAAGGATGTCATAATAATTAACTTAAATCCAAAGCCATTTACAACTGTTTTGTCTGTGCTGTTCATAAGAATGCTCTTCTACTCAGTGGGTTTAGAACTATTCCATATTTAAATCAATACTTCATAAAACAGAGGAGTTAAGGCAATTGTTATGTTACTACTTATAATTCTTTTCTGCTAAATTCACTTTCATAGTTTGGTTGTGATTTGGAGGGAGTGGGTTGGGGTTTTCTCCAGCTGGATATAAGGAAAAACTTTATCCCAATCAAGTCTCTTCATCAGTGGAAGAGGTTGCTAAGGGAGGTGGCACAGCCTCCGTCCTTGGAGCTTTTCAAGACCAGAGTTGATGAAGCCGTGAGTACTGACGTTTAACCTCAAGCAGCTGACCCTGCCATGAGCAGGTGGACTAGAGGGTGGACTAGAAACCTTCTGAAGTCCTTTCTGAGCTGCATTATCCTATGCTTCTATGACTCTTATTGACCTTATCAGCTGAGAGGGAGTTTTTTCTCACTCTGTTGATACAGAGATAAAAGACACCCCTCCCCAAGAGGGGCTATTGTTACAATGTAATATATGCTCTGGTTACCAAATGCACACACAATGTCTTCAGTGCAAGACAAATTTCAGTATATTCAACATCAGGAGAGACATTTATGATTAAATTATTGTTGCGAAGTACTTATGAACAGAAAGCACAGGGCTGGAGGAGTTTCCCTGTCCCCATAAGCCTCGTCTCCTGCCAGTTTAAACCCATGTCCTTTGCCAGCACTACGCTTGAAGTTCTTTCACCTTTCCACTGTGTATATTGAACACAGCTGTATTCCTTTGCAGCTGGTATTTTGCTGGGCTAAACAAGAAACTCTTCTAGTCTTTTTCCATCTCTTCTTGGGGGAGAGCGTCTAATCACCCTTCTGCCCACTCTGGGTTTGGTCCTGACTGAGATCTGGGAAGCAGCTTTGCAGCTGTGTTCTAGAGAAGGTCTCATCACCGTGCTCTGTTTTCTTGTAACTTCCTGCTAAGCTCCCAACATTGCACAAGACTTCCTGTGATTAGGCAATAAATGCTTGATTTTGAATTTTATATTATTCTCTTTCTTTCTCCTTCTTTCCTCTTGGCCAGTTCCTTATGTGTTTTACACATTTACCTAATCTCCATGTTATTGGGTTTAGGTATTTTTTCACAATGGTATTATTTTGAATGCTTCATAGAAGTCCATATCGATTCAGTCTATCATGTTTCCTTTGCCTTGTTTGCCAGCCAAAACAATAGAGAGTTGCTGTACCACAGCAAGTGCCTGATCAGTTTGGTACAGCCCATCATGCTGAATCTCACTGTTCTGTTTACCTCCATGTTTTCAATTATGCTTTCCTACAGAATGTGTTCAAGAGCCCTGAGTATCATTGAGATAAAACTAATGGATCTGCTGTTGCTTGGCTCACCTTTTGCTCTCTCTCTGAAGTATAAGTACGATTTCAGCTCCTTTTTGGTCAGACAGTGCCTCACCTCCATTTGATAGAGGCCTGTCCTATTTCACTTGCACTTCATCTCTGTATGCTTTCATATATTGTGGAATAGAGACTATCTGGTCCTCTCAGTGTAAGCGCATTAAATCCTTTGATCTGTGTTTATTTTTTGACAGTGGCAACCTCCATTTCAGTACTTTATTCCCATTAGACAGTGTGGGTTTTGCCTTAGACTCTTCGTTTTTTTCCTTATTGAAAGCCAAAGTAAAGTATTCATTCTACAAAAAAAAAATCTAAAAAATAATCTTAAATCCATTCTTACAGCATCTTTATGTATTTTCTTCTTTTTTTGTGTTCTCTATTACAGGACTGAAGACACTTGTTATTCTGTAGAAAACATGTTTTAGGGCAGTTCTCGAATTATTCTTACACTTTTACCTCTAAGATGTAGCTTTCTCGTGCTACCTATTTTCCTTTTAGTGTGTATCTAATATCTTTTTAGGGATCATTATCATCCAGTTAGGGCTGGAGGTCTTCTGAAGAAGTTTTTTCCTTTTCTTTAGAAAAAAGTTTTAGATGATTTTGAATTTCTGAGTTAGTTTAAGTCCTGAGGCTCTTCAGTTCATTTCAGGTACTAGTGCTCTTAGTATGTCAGGGGTTTTGTGTTCTGCATTATATTTTTTTTTTTTTAATTGAAAACCTTTGGTCGTAGTCTGTTTTTATTTATCATTTAACTGGCCATAAGTGGGATCAACTCATGATCTTATCGTCTAGTTTCGTTGGTGGGTGATAACAAGAATAACTGAAAATTTAGCTAAGGTAGTATTGATTATTAATGGCTTTCACTGTGTGTAGTATTTTGTTGTGTCTATACATTGTGTAATATATATTGTTGTGTCAAAGCCTGTGAATTATCTAAGGAAACAATGAGACCGTACCACTAACCCAGGAAATAACCAGACCCTTCTGTCGTTACGGACCTATTTCTCCAGTGTAAAGCAGGGAAGCTACTGCCTTCTATAGCAATGCAGGAGTCCGTTGCTGGTTTGCAGTAAGACCTTACAAGAGCAATAGCTACTCCCCCTGAGCAATATGTCTGCAATATGCTGTGTTATCCTCTTGGTAAAACAACAGGCGCTCAGGAGCAACACAGCAGCAGGGCACTGATCTCTTGTTGCTTTAGACTGTCTGCTTTGGAATGTGTCTCCTGAGTAACGTTAGCGACTTCCGTCTGTATCCCATGAGATTTATAGAGGTCTTCTAGAAGAGTGTCTCTTACCAGCCAGTGTTGTTCTGTCTGGTTTTGTGTTTATTTCTTCACAGTTTACACAGTAAGATACTTAAAATGCTACACCCTGCCGCCACCTTTATTTCTACTCTTTCCTCCTTTCTGTTCTTGCATCCCCATCATGACAGCCATTATCTTTCTGTTATCTGTTTTCCCATCCTATAAACATTATTTCTAGTTCATCTGTTCTCTTCCTGAAGTGCACTGTGTTGGTTTACAAAAATTATAGTTTTCTCCAGCCTTGCCCAATGCATTAACTAAATTGAGTCTAGACCCTGGAGAAATCTCATTGTCCATCCCCCTTTTACTTTGATCTCTATTAATGCTTTCTCTCTCTTTTCCCTTGTCCTTTGGTGTTCATATTCTGTATATTCTTGCGTTATCTGAGTTTCTTCTTCCTTTAAAAAGAATTAAAAAAAAATCACCCACATAATTTATAGATTAATGCCCTTTTCCACTCAGCCAGCTTTGATTTCAGAGGGGTGAGAGACTGGTCATGCAGAGTCTGCCAGCCAGAGTCCTCTTTCCTGCCTGGACGTCTCGGAAGGTTCCTTGCAGAAACAACAGTGAGCTAGCTGTTGTTCTGTGATAGCTCGAGGCCAAGTTTGTTGCTTTCTAGTGACAAGAATAATTTCACTGAAAATCATCTGGATCCTTTTTCTGTCCATGAGACCGTATTTTCCCTCCACTTTTTCTTGGTCAAAAGGTGTTCTTAATTCTTGAATTACCTGCTGACTTTCTTGTTCTTTTATATCTGGCGTATTTTGAATACATCTTTTGCCTCCAGCTGCATCCAAACTCCTCTGACCCTTTCTTCTGTGAGTGTGGTCAGACCGCATTTCACACAGTAATATACATCCACCTCTTTTCAACTTTTATAAAAAGACAATTTGACAGGACAGTATTTAAAAAGCTACTTAATATTAGTCTGTGTATTTATTTGAAGGAGTTATATCCACATTTATTTGTATTGCCCTATAAAATCCAGCATTTGTGAGAGCGTCAAAAGAATGAGAAGGCGGAGAACACTCAATTAAAAAAGAAATAAACCTCCCTGGTAACAACTCATTTTTCAGCAGTTTGTAAGTGTTGGGTTTTTTATAGCTGGGAAGATCATATTTCAACAAAGTACTAAAGTAGGGTTTTACAGGGGAATTCTTTCTGTACCCTCTGACTTAGTTTGCTTGTTACTAGGTTATGCCATTTTAGAAGACAATCCAGCACAATACTTAATATTCTACCCTTAAATGTTATGCATGTGCTTAAATACTTTATTGGATCGAGTCCTTGAGAGAGAAGTTTCTACTCTTTACTGAGCCAAGGCCCCGAAACTTATTACTGTGGAGGAGATTATCACTATTGAGCACATTGTGGCTTCCCAACTAGCAACAGAAATGAGACTGGAAGATACAAGCCGCTATGCGAAACCCCTTGTTGGGTTCCCTTTTATGTGTTACCTCAGGCTCTGCATCAAATGCCAGAAACCTTAAATTGGGGCACATCCAGAATTCTCAAGATAAGAATATGAAATAGAACAGAAATGTCTCTCTGCCACTGTATGTGTGAGATTGTTCCTGTAAGGTGGATAAGGAGAGGACATGGTCCTGATCCCCTAGGTTCCAGAAAGAATGCAGTGCACCCAGGAGGGTGTGAGGAGGGAGATGAGGGTGATCAGAGGTCAGGAGAGCCTCCAAACAAATGAGGAACCAGCCAGAGTGGGACTCTGCAGTGTTGCAAGGTGACCTTCTCCTAGTTCACATTATCTCCAGTTCTTCCCTAGGTTCGCATCTTCAGATGTTGAAAATCCAGACTTCCATTTGAACCTGTGGAGCTGTAGCCGACATAAAACACTTGAAAGTCTGACCAAAATGTTCACATTTATGGGAAAACATTAAAATGAAGATTGATTTAAAGAACTAATTTGAATATCAGAAAAGCTTTAATGATGTCATTTCCTTTCCTCAGATTACAATAGCTGATGTACTTTTCTCATTAAAACTTACTGTGTATGCAGGTGTACTACATAAGACAGAATTGAAACTGCAGGTGAAGCATTCACAGTCCGGTAAATTATCCTACAGTTAGTGGTGCAGTACTCTCTGTTCTTCCTTATTCTGTATTCTGTCTGCACTGTACCTGTTTCACACTGATTCTTTCCCTGTGATCATGTTGCCTCCAGTTAGAGATAACAGAGGAACCACATGGTAGATCAGTTGGAGAGTTTGTTCAAGAATTTTGCATGTAAGGATAACTGTGCTGCATCTTGTTTTCCCTACTGAGAACTTATTGTGTTGCTCCATCTTAAGTTTGTATTAAAACGCCATTACTGCTCTGCAGCACGGTTTCTTACGCTACGCCCATTACTGCAGACTCATGTCCCTTCCAGTACTGTATTAAGCAGCATGATAAACATCTGTCACATGTTGGCTCTTTCATCTTCTCCGCAGGAGGAGGAGTGTTTGCAAAGGAGTAGTTTATTTTGGATTTATCTTGATCCATACCTACACATATCTGCACAGACAGAGATAGAAGCACACATTCCTTGCTAAGCATTTGTTAAAGGACACAGAATCAACTCAAACATGCCTACTATTTAGGTTAGAAAGTGGTGATGTTTGATATGTTGTGTAGTTTCTGTGGGAGCTCGTTGTGTAGTGTTACGTTACTTCACAAGAAAGCTATGACAAGAATGAGCAAAAATGAGACAAAAATCTTTATGCCCTGTCTGCTGTATGAGAGACAGTAGTCAGGCTCACTACTTTAACCTCTTAACAATTCTGTATTTTATTTTGTTGGCCATTTCATCACTTTTTCATCAGTGCTGAGAATATAAAAAAAAGAATAAGACCATTCAGTAAAATTATAGAACATTGAAAAGGTCAAAGGAATGTTGTTTACTGTTATCTTTCAGAGAACATATGAGGCTATAAAATTGCAAAGCCTCGTTCTTGTGACAAAGATTGCAAAAAGGACAGAAAGGCCTGCATAAATCCAGTTTTTTGACAATGACTACAAGAGTGGGAAATAGTACAATTTAATCCATTGTTGTTACATCTTTTAGATTGTAATCAATTGGTTAACACCTATGAAATCTTAGATGACTTTTAGTTTCCTTCAAGTGACCTGATAGTTGTTTTGTGGCTATTTTGAGGCAAGTTGCAAGTGAGAAAGTGTAATGTTTTATTTATTTTACTCTGGTCAGGAGTCCATTGAATTTATGAAGTTGAAACTGCTGGGTGTCAGAACTTGTCCAGGTCAGTTATTTACTCTTAGCTCACAGAAGGAGCATTTCCTATACTTCATTTTCTATACCAACTGACGCAGTGGTTATTTCAAGAACCATCAAGCTCAGGCTATCTATTTTTATGGCCTCGTCGACAGCCATCTCTGGATTCTTCACATACTATGCCAGGAGAGCTTTTGATTATTGTTAGGGATGAGCATTAGACTGCAGAATTTGAAATGAAAGCACAGCTGGGAGGGTATTTGGGGAAGTGTTATTTTCTGCTATCCCTGGTTCCCTTCCCAAGGCAACTGCTATTGATGATTTTGGAGAATAGACTTAGAGACTAGGTGGACATTTGCTCTAATTAGTGAGGCTACTCTTAAGTTTCTATAGGATCCATCTTTCTCCGTCTAACTTAACTGTCTTAAATATATTCTCTTCAGTAGCTCTTTGGATTTCTTCTGTGGCTGATGAATGCAAATGGACTCCTCCGAAGGGACATGGCAATGTTGGTAGTTAGCCCCTGTGATTATACAGGAATCTTAAAAAGTAGATGTTTATCTTTTAGATGGCTACATTTAGGTAAGATGAAGACTAATACAAAGGATGTAATTCATGTCCTACTTCTTAACTTTGTAAGGACTTTGAATATTGCTTGCTGTAAATTCCAAATTCAGTTTGGACTAAATTCATTTTATCTGACACCTTTAAGAATGAATTAGATGTCCTGGTTTAAGGTAAAACAGGACCAATTTTGTCCAGTG
>RSEF01000006.1:4907900-4924068 GCA_003993805.1 Himantopus leucocephalus
GATCTTCAAGGTCCCTTCCAACCTAGACGATTCTATGATTCTTGTATCAACATCTCACATACCAGATTCTGTTGTTTTCAACTATGTGCAAGTATGCTGTGGTGAAATGTGGAGTCTTAATTAACAGGTTTTGTCTGTCTGTCCTGTGGTTTCTACTCTCCAACCAATGCAACTGCTGTAGAGCTGATACTGTCTTTTTTTCCTTCCAGCCATTTGACTGTTTCAGCTCTTTTGAGTGCTAAGGGTTAGACACTCTCTATGTGTTTCTACATACCTGATACAGCTAGATTACATCTCAATTAAAGCCTCTGGATGCTAAAATAGAGTGGGTAACAGAATCACCAAGCAGAAATAAGTTGAAACATAGGTGTGACAACATGATGCCTCTGAACCTTTTTTCTGCAGCAGAGTTGGAATGGAGAAGAAAAAGAAAGGATTTTCCTATCCCACCTGCTGCTTCTAAATTGCTATGCATACTCTAGGTTTCAAAATACAGCTTTTATATCTCGTTCTTCTTTAATTGTGTTCTGTGGCTGGAATGTAGCTTTCTTAAATTGTTTCAGCTTCTAATAAGATTTGCCTCAGCCTGACTCATGTCTTCTCTAGCAAGTTCTCCATGACAGCTTTGCTGTTCAAAATACCACCTTGCTTTTACTTTGGCCTTGGCAACATCTATCCCAGTGACAGTAATCCTCAAGGAAAGATGTGAAGGGAGCTGAAGGAGGCTCTTGTGAACACACGTTGTGTCTGCTGACTCAGGTGAAGTGGCTGTGAAGAAGGAATTGACTTCCTTGTCTGCACATGGATTGTGTGCTTTGCTTCTGTTTTGCTGGCAACCCCTAAGAAAGAAGCTGGGACTGATGCTTAGAATGCCTCATCTTTTTGCCTAGATGATATATTTCTCTTGACGTGAACACGTGCCAGTTCATAAATGTATGAGAAAAAACATATTACTACAGCTATATTTCATACACCAGTAATTGTGTTTCGCTCATAAAAATACATCATCATTTCCTTCCTCTTTTCTGCTTTTATATGATCGAGAAATTGAGTGCTTGCTTAGAGGAACGAAAGGGCTATCAGCATCCCTGAAACTCAAATCTCAGGTATATCAGAACACTCTCAACTATGAAGGCATTCAGAATTCAAAGAATACCTTGTCTGTTTTACTTTTTCCCTCCCTGGGGAACACATAGTAAAAGCAAAGTTGGGACATGGCTGGAAGCAGCTAAAGGGCAGGCAAGCCAGAAGAAGAGACAAAAAGGAAGATCGTAGTTCAGTCTGGGCACTTGGGTCAATCCTTCCTACGAAGAGCAGGAGCCCTTAGAAAGGAAGAGGTGATGAGCAGGGAAGAAGAACAAAAGTTGAATGAAGTGGTTTCAGGAGGTAAGAGAGGAGAAAATTAACTTTGCAAGAAAGGAGGAGCAGTGTGGAGGATCCTAAGGAGAGAGCTGCATATGAGGAATACAAGAAACTGTTACATGGGGAACAGAAAGTATAATAATCAAGTAATAGACTCAGTAGCGTATGAAAGCAATAGGGAATGAGAAGAAAAGAATGCTTCTGTTCATGTAGGAAATGGGACATAAAAAAATACAAGAGGACAGCAAAGAACATAACAAAGGAACAAGCAGAGAGAGATCTCAAGTTACCCACAGCTTTTGTGTTGGTGAATTCAAGTACAAGTGAAGTGATTGCTGCGTGTTCTTAAACAGATGTGTGCTGTGGAGGAAAGCAAGCCATTCTCAGCAATTCTATTACATTAATGTTGTTGTCTGCTTTTCTCTGACATTTTTATGAGAGCGCATCAGCTGCTCCTCTAGACTGAAGAGCCAATTCTCAAGGCTCTTCTCTTCATCTCAGACCTATATTTTGGTCTCCATATGCTCACCTTCCCTTCGATAAACTAAGTGAACGAATAGTACACAGCAGTATTTTCTATCTGAAGACTTTATTAATTGAATGGAGAAAGTTTAGGGCACTAAAACTATTTGCAAATCCAGGATAAATTTAGTGAATGGTTCAGATGAAAAATAAGTGATAGGATGAAGCCTAAGGGTGGGGATTTTTTAAAAGGTCTTTTGCATTTTGAGATTGACTTAACATTAGAAAAGGGATGAAACAAACATGAAAACCTGAAGAGTCTAAAGGTAGACTATTTGGGTTTAAGCTAATATTGTGAGTCCAGCAGAGCAAAATTTCTTTTCATTTTTGGATTGACTATCATCTAAAACAAATGCAGAAATCTTGTGCTCTTGCAATACTTTTCTCAAGCTGTTTTCAGAGCTATTGCTTCTCCAGGTAGAATCTTCCATTTTGGAAGGTGGGCATCCTTTTTTTGATCTTTGTTTGACTTAATATTTGCCTCTATTATAAAGCATGCTGTTTCCTTGTCCTCAGCTTACCAAGCCATCTAGGGTGCTCTCTACCAGTGATTCATCCACTGATATTTGCTGTTTCACCACTGTTTGTGTCAACCTCAGACTTTATCACTAATTATTTTGTTTTTCACCCCCCCAACTCACTGTTAATAACACAGAGACAACATCCAAGCTGGGTAAAGTCTCATGGTGATTCCTGTTGATGATAATGGCCTGACGGTCGTCAAAACCATCTGTTCGATGTGGGTGATGATAATTTATTTTCTAATGAGTCCCAGTCAGTCAGTCTGAAAGAAGTGTTCTCACTGCATGTCGTTGCCCCTTTGGGGTGGGACTCTGCACTGTGTTGCACTAGAGATCTTTAAAATGCTGTATGAACATTCTTTATCTATACTTTTCATTACTCACTTCAGAAAAAAATAAACCATGTTTGTCTAAAGATTGAAGAGGGCCTTTTTATTGTCATTTCTGGTTTCCATGCAATTAAATAAACTTCACAGATAACTGTTTGCTGAATATTCCTAACCATTTACTCTCTCAGCGCTTGCATAATAGTGAAAAATATCAAATGTGAAGCTGCTTTTCCCCTTTCCTTTTCTCTTTGTCTTTTTTCTCCTCCAGTTTGTACATACTGTGTTTGTATAACATGGATCCTTAATTTGTTGCTGCAATGAAGAATATGGAAATAACATGTATTCTATGAAAACTGTTTACAGGATTTGTTCCCGTTTCCTGATAGGTTGTTCTGAATTATAATGATAATGGATGATACTCTAGATTAATGATGTAGGGGGAAGCTTTGTTCCTGCTGAAGCCGAGGAAAGTTGTCCCATTGACCTTTCAGTGCCAGGATTTCACTCTAAGAATTAAATTGAAACTGAATATGGATGTACAGACTTGGGCAGTGGCTTTTAGGTTTATTTCTATCAAAATCCTGTGTGCCTAGAATCTCTCCTCAGTGCTAATAGCTAGGGCAAACAGTGTGCTTTGTGACAGTGGTATTTTTCAGTGCGTTGTCTCTAGTTTTCAGTGCTTTGTGCTCTGGGTTCTGTGTTGTTATGTGTTCTACCATTTATTAAAAAAACATATATCCCATAGAAGCATTCTTCATGTGTGTGCACATCCATGTTAGCAAACGCTTAAGTTTTTCATCTCTCAGTATGTCACCAAAGGTATTTGTCTGTCTTGTGAGTGGAGTTGTTGGAAGTAGGAGTTGTGGATGTGCTACTTAAAATATAGTTAAACCTCTACAAAGAAGATTATATAAAAGATACTGCTGGATATTAGAAGAAATTATTTCTGAAGTCATTTTGAGCCAGTAATTGATGGCGAGCTTGCTTCAATAGCTCTCCTTTTGTGTTTTTGAGTTCAAAAGGATATTGTGTCATTTCTTCAGCAGCTGTTGCAAGCAACTAAATAGTTTGTTTAAATATTTTGCGTAGTTAAGCAAATAAATTTTGAACAGATAGCTTCCATTAACAAACTGATTAGAATATCAAACATGCATCCTATTTCCAGGAGTTCCAACTGTTAAAAATATGCATAACCTAAATTTTCAAGATACCAGTTTTATTTTATTATAGATGAATCACGGACTCATGGAGNCCCTAACTGTAAAGAAGTTTTTGCTAGTGTTTGAATGGAACTTCCTATGTTCCAACTTGTGCCCGTTGCCCCTCTTCTTGTCACTGGGAACCACTGAAAAGAGTCTGGCTCCATCCTCCTTCAACCCACCCTTAAGATACTTGTATGCCATAATAAGGTCTCTCCTCAGCCCTCTCTTCTCCAGGCTGAAGAGTCCCAGCTCTCTCAGCCTTTCCTCATAAGGGATATGCTCCAATGCCCCAATCATCTTTGTTGCCCTAGCTTCTTTAAACAAGTACAGTAAGACTAGAAGATTTGGTGCTGAGGTGGTAATCTGTCCTTGAGAAAGCTGTCATTTATTAGTGCTAACACTAAAAGAAAAATGAGAAGGTTCCCTTCTCTTTTTCTGTTGTTACATTTGGTAATTTCTGTTTTATTGCAGCTGTGCACATCACAGTTGTGGTACTCCAACGCATCCCAGGTCGTATTTCAGTCTGCAAAGATAAAAATGAAGTCTTGGCTTTGAGTGGCATCCTGTTGTGGCCCTGCTGGCTAGTCAGGCGAAGTGGGCCCTGAGTGACGTGACCAGAAGCCACAGCTTACACGGGGACGTCACACACAATTGCACTGTAGTGCCCTCATGCAATAGAGTGAGGGATTGACCGAAACAGCAGATGACATTGTAGCACTTCACTGTGTTTGCCCTGCTTTTTGTGGTTACCTTAAAAGGCAAAATGACTTTCTGGCTCGTAGCAAGTTATTCCAAACTCAATTTTGGATTATTTAGCAGGTTGAAAAATTAATGTCTTCCTGTTTGAAATCTAGCCACTGGATTTTTTCATAACATTGAAACATCAAGAAGAGTGTTCACTTAGTGTGTTGCATTATAAAGCAATGTCCAGACTAGTCTAAAAAGTGAAAAATAACTGTGCGACCCCCTGAAAAACAAAGGTCTAAGGAAGATTTCCTTCCAAGTTTAATATGGATGCTCTCGAAAGCTGTTTTGCTGAAGTATATTCTGCTTATCTTGAGATAAACAAAAATGTCATGGCTTAGCATGAGGGAGGGAAGGGAGAGGGGACATTAATTTTCTTGACCATTGCCTGAGATTTTACGGTTGAGGTGTCTTAGTCCTAGCATTGGCAGTTTGAAGAAATTTGGGAAGAAAAAAGAGTGAGGGAGGATGCTCAATACATTAATAGAAAGTACAGGGAAAACATACTGACAACGTTAGCAAATAAATCAAACACAGATGTAGAAGTCAAGTTTCTAAATCTGCTCATTAAATATTTACAATTTACACTCTCAAAATTGGAAAATATGTTGACATCTCAATTTATCTTTTTGAACAAACTGTCATACCTGGCATGGTATAAAATTGATAACAAAGAATAAACTGGTCTGGAAAAGTCAATTACGATTCTTGAATTAGTGAAAATGACACTTACTGAAAAAAATGTAATGTGTCTTTAGAGTCTTTTTTTGTCTGTCTTTGTACCTTGACCATTTTCTTTATATAGAATGATGACAACTGCATGTGCTACGGTACAAAAAGCTTCCTGAATCTGACTCCTTGGAAAGTTCTTCATTAGCATTTTCTGCTTTTACTCTGGTGGGGCAAAGGGTAAATATGATGAACACTAGCCATGAAAGCTTGAAGCTTGTGGTGTTTCCATCTGCATACAGACATGAACTGCAGGAGGCTGCAGCGGTCTTGGTTTGTTAGTCATTTTTTGAATTAGAAGATGATTTTTTTTTTTTTTACCCCAACAGAAAAAGGCATATGTTCAGATAATTAAATGCACCTTAAGATTGCATTAATAAATTGGTTTCTATTAGAGAAGGGGTAAGAAAAGAATTATTTAGACTTACTATTTTATTTTAAAATCAATCCCCTTTGAAACTCATGTGTTTACAGTAATCAGATCTCCTCCTCTTTACTGTGAGGGTGGTGAGACAGTGGCCCAGGTTGCCCAGAGCAGCTGTGGCTGCCCCATCCCTGGAGGTATTCAAGGCCAGGTTGGATGGGGCTTGGAGCAACCTGGGCTGGTGGGAGGTGTCCCTGCCCAGGGCAGAGGGATTGGAACTACATGATCTTCAAGGTCCCTTCCAACTCAAACCATTTGATGATTCTTCAGCCAGGATCATTGTATCTGCCATGGGACTTCCTTTCCAAATATTATAGAAAAGAAAACATAGTCAATGTGGAAAAAAATATAGTCACTATCAGTTGAAATTTTGGTTTTAAGTGAAACTTTAGGGAACAATGTTTTTGAAGAGGTGGGAATGTATAGAAAATGGTTGGTTTGTAAAGGAAGCGGGAGATAGGCGTCCAGGAACTGAGAAATTCTCCAAATATTTGTTTAACCACTTTAGCTTGAGCTGTTCTTCTTCCACCACAAAGGTGACTCCCAGAGGTCCCTTCCAGGTCTTTTCACATGGGATGCATTGCAGGCAAAACAGTCTCAACTCAGGGAGTCCTCTGCAGTCCCCACAGAGGTGCTACCTCCTTCCAAGAGCAGCCACAAGCAATGTGGTGGCTCCTGCACACATCTTCTCACATTCTCAACTCGTGCTCCTGCCATCTCTTACCTCAGCAACAACACCACAGCCTCTTCTGATTGGCCACAGCACAGAGGTGCCCTTCTCTGATTGGCTGAAGTGCCACAGGCTGGTTGGAATTGGCTGTGGCAGGCTCAAGGTGGATCCCATTTGCCTCCCTCCCAGCTCACGCTGTCTTTGAAATCTCTCTGTTTATGCCCAGCACGAGGTGAGATTTATTTCCAATATGCTCTTCCCTCTTCAGTTTCCCTCAGCAGGGACCCTCTTGCTGTCCAGAACCAGGTAGATGTCTGTGGAAATGGGGCAGTGCATGGGGGCCAGGGTCATCTGGCACGTCGAAAAGCAGCTCTTGGGCCTTGCTACTCCTCTCTTACCTGAGGTTGGAAGGGGGCTTTGTTTTTATTACGTGGATTTTGGCATATGGAAAGTGCATTTCTTCCAGCAGAATGATCTTTCTTATCAGATCAGTTCTGTATTTACAGTTTCAAAATTGCATTTCTTTTTCTTTTATTTAGTGGGCTGGAGCCACAAGATTTATGTGGAATGGCATGAAACGTAAGGAGGTATCAAAATACTTCGGCCTTTATAAGTCTGTGGTGTTATATTTGTTACAGGTTTTATAAATCATTGAGTTCAGGAATGAGGCAAATCTGATACTCAGTCCATTTTCATACGCCATTTGGCTCTTTCTGCCATAGTGTCACATTTGTATTGATTTCAGTATTGACTGACTGAAAAACAGGAGAATCTGAGTTGCATCATTCTCATACAGGCGATGTGATGATAATAGAGCAAGATATTCTTTAAGAACACAGGGAAAATGTATGCTGTGAAATAGAGTATCTTTTTGGACACTTACCTGTGCATGTGTGCATTAATGACTTGGTTATGGGCACAGACTGTGCAAATAAGCAAGAGAAAGCAGATAATTAAAATTACTACCCCAGCAGGAAAAAGTCACAGGCCCAGCTGAAAAGAACTTAATCCATAAACTGGGGCTCAGCTGGGTGTTTTAAAGAGGAAGGACTGCAAAGAGGCAAGCAATAGTACAAGAAGAGAGAGGAGAGCAATTGAAACTCTCTCCTTCAGAAAGCGAGAAGAGAGATGAGGATCCTGTGGTGAGGGTTGGGTGGCTGGGTTTTTTTCCCTTTCTATTATTATTTGCTGTAGGTAGGGCCTTTCATTAGGACATAGAGCTCTTGCTGTTGCAAATGTCTGGGAAGAAAAAACCTGAAGTATTTTAGATTTCTGAAACTTAAGTTTGAGTCTTGTTTGTCAAGCTATAGAGGGTAAGAACATAAAACGAAGGTGAGACGGACAGTTGCATTGAACTGCAGGAAGGTTGGGAAAAAAAAAAAAAAGACTGCAGTGGAGGTTATTTAAACCTTTTGTAACAGCAAATTGACTTCAGTCAAGATGTAAATAGGCGTGATCATTGTTAACAAAAAGGAAAAATGTTCCTGAAAGAGATTTTGAAGGGGAGTGTTAGAATGGCAGTATTTTATAAAAGTGTAAATTAAGTGCTGAGAACAGGAGATCTCAAGTAGAAGGAGGTGAACTTTTTGGACAGTTTGTCAATTTGTGATGAAAATGCTCAAGTTAGACATGATACTCAGCTGTACACTGAAGCCAGGGTTTTAAATATTAAAAATACTAGATCATGAAGCTGTATAACAAAACACAACTCTTTTCAGAACAATGTTAAGACCATGTTGTGGATATGATTCACTGGGATGAGCTGAATAGTTTGGCTGTTACGCTGAGTTTGACTAGTATGAGGTGCAGCAGCAGCAATTACAGGGAGCTCCCAGAAGGTGCATGAATAATGATCTGAATCACTAATTTACCCTATGTCAGGCCTAGATATGGAAGCATGTCTACGAAAAAACACAGCATGTTCCAGAAGGTGTTAGTGAGGGGTTAGCTAATTTCTAATAAACAGGCAGGCTGCAGAGGAAGGAGCCAAGCAGCAGGATCTCTTGATGTCGGATTCTTTGGTTGTCCCAAGGAAGGAAAAAGGGTGGAGAACACTCTTGATTAATAGAGTGGAGCAAAATCCCTCCAAGCCCTTAATGTAGCTCTGTTCCATAACCCTGAAGCAGTGAGCAGGTGGGGAGAGCAGGCAATGGGATGTGAGCAGTGAGCATGCATGCCTTTTGTGTAGGTGGACAAAGGAGGACTCACTGCCTTTTGCCAAATGGTTGTGAGGCAACTATGACCTCTCACATAGGGGTTATGACAGGTACTAACAGATGAGTCGTATTAATAAAACTGTGGCTTCAGCAAGATGCAAAACAAACATTCATTAGCTGTCTGCCTGATCTGGCGCATATTTGGTTGGCTCGTTCAACCCCAGTAATACAGACTTTACTTGTCCTCCCACACACAGGCAGGACTTTTTGCTTCCCTGAGCGCTGTCATGTGCTGACCCAAAGCCCTGCTCTGGAGAGACAGGTTGTGTGTCACCTCTGAGAGGAACATCCTCAGTCAGTGACAGCTCTTAGTCATGTTGCTCTAGTGCGATAATAACCACATAACTTTAACTTGTGCAATCTTGAAAAGGTCTCAGCCTGGGATCTCAAAAACCTTTATGGCTGCTTTGTATCTGCACAGAAATTACCACTTGGAAGAAAAATACTAATCCTTTGAGCACTGAACAGCGTGCAAAAAGAATGAAGTATGCTTGCATCTCCTTGTTTTTTAGGCTTAGACTTAATAAACTTATATATTGTAATGGCACTGGGACTCCATGACCTTTTAACTGTAATTCTAACAGGTATAGACAATAAAAAGTTGTAATGTTTAGATGAGTGAAAAATGCATATTTTCTTCATTATTCATGTGAACGGCTTTTGTGAAATCTGTATCTGTTTGCCCATTTCTGCTTGGGCTCACTGTCATTCATGAAAAATATTTCCATCATGATTTTAAATGAGATTTTGCCAGTTTCGTGAAACAAAAACAGGATCTCAAGCCAGGAGTCCATATTTCTTCCTTATATGAATTGATCACCCCTGCAGCGCCACCTCTCTTTAATCCCAGGAAACAGAGAAGGTAGCATAAATAGGTGTTTTGGAGAAGCAAAATTGTTACACGTTCTGGAGAGTTTAATTCAGTTTTCAGCATGGGGGCACTATGTTTCGGCTCTGCTAACAATGAGAAGAAATGGTTGGAATAGGGACTCCTTGGCTTTGAAGCTGTGCCACTGCAAAGAAGGGAATTTAAAATTCCCAGACATACATAAAACAGGAGCAAATGGTTCTGTAATCCAGTGGCTGGCCACCTGCCAGGGAAAGGAGAGAGCTGTGTTTGTTAGGTCACTATTGCCTTCACTTCCACTGCTTGAGGCAAAGGCTGCTGCACGTAAAATAGAAATGGGTTGCCAGCCTTTACATATAAGCACCCTTCTTATGCCCTGTATGTTCCTTGATAGTTAGTGCTGGTTTTAACAGTGTTGAGAGTTGGTTCTGATGTGCTTCAGTTGCTTCTGAAGATGAGGTTAATGTTAGCTATACATAAACTGTGCTTGTTATCTTCATCATGTTCCAAATTATGACCTGAAACTCTTTCTCTCCCTTTGTACTAAGGAATATTTTGCTCTGTGTCTGTGAGAATGGGGGAGATGGCAGAGGGGTAAGTGGGTTTTGCTTGCTGTTATTGTAAAACACTAACTGGACCTTTGCCTTCAAATATAACAGGTGACAATGGCATCTGTACTGCCTGGCAGGACTGTCTCCTGCAGTTAGTTCCCATACCAGTCACCACTTTGTGCGTTGGAAAGGGCACTGTGACAGCCCAAATCCCTGCCATTTCCATGCCTACCTCAAGTACATCCTGTTAAAAACAATGCGCATGAAGGATATTTGAGAGTTCTTTGTCATACTTCATTTTTCCTGAGCCGTAACTTAAAATCCTTGAAAGTTATCGTAAGCCTGGCTGATTTACAAGTAGGTTTTTCAAAAAACTGTAAATTCGTGTGTTTTTGTTGGAGCACCCAAGCCAGGTCTAGGGGAATTACAAACAGAGGAGTCTAACAAGATACATTTTTTTCCTTACTGGCTTTCTCAAGAGAATGAATTAGTTTTATGACATTTTCCATTCTTCTTTCATCTTTGTCACAGGAATGGATTGGGTGTTCTTTCTTCAGTAGATTTTCTTTTTCTTGGACTGTATTTTCACAGGCTCTTTCAGTTCTCACCGGACATTCCCTTGCTTTCCCCACGGCTGGCGAGGTTGTAAATGGGGAAGCTGGTGCATTGCTGAAAGGGTGAGTCCTTCAAAATGTAGAATATTGAAAAGGTCAAAACAAGTCTATACAGCAGTGTGGTTCAGTGCGTACTGTGGGTATTAACATTCAGATACCTTCCACTACAGCAAAAATTGAAACAAGGGACAAAAACAATCCCTTCTCATGGCAAGTATTGCAAGTGGGATGGAGAAGGGAAATAAACACTTAACCTGTTCCTGTAACTATTTTCACATTTTAATCATTTTGTGCTTATCTTACATGATGAAGTCTTATTTGCTATTAGTTTCTAAGTTTTATTTTGCTACTTAATATCTGAATTCTACTTTCAGAGCCTGTGATCAAAAATCGAACTGTATATTGAGCTTTTTTTTTCTTTCTCATTTTTTCTGGCTGAAGCAGAAAAATAAACCAAAAAATTTATATTCCTAACTACCACCCAGCCATTGTTTTTCTTCTCTCCCCCCTTCACCCAAAGAAAAACATGAAGAATTGTTTTGTTGGGGTTTCTTTTCATTGGTTTAGCCTTCAAAAATTAAATAAACTTCAATTTCAGAATTTGTAGCTGAAACTGGTTTTTGAGACAAGGTGTTTGAAATGGAAAAACTAAAATGTTTTGCTTATTTCAGATTTCTTTCAAGAATTGTTTTCCAAATATAAAGTATTCACAAATGCTTTTGATCCACCTGAAACTGCTTTTGTGGTGCTTGAGAGGCTTGCTCTGGGCTTGAGCCTGCCTGGAGCCTGGGCTATAAGGCATGATACTAACAAAGCTGAGTCAGGTGCGTTGCTGTGCTGCTGTTGTGCATGGGCGTCAGCTGTATATCTGGTCCAGCTATCCATGGGAAAATGAGGTATGAACTGCTTAGAGCAGAATGGGAGAAAAACCTCAGTGACATGCTCAGTCTCACTAAAATAATTTCTCATGCTGCAGCTTATCCTAGTCATTGTTTTCTGTAAGTCTGTAGCAGTCATTTTCATGGTTGATCCAGTACTTTATTAAAAAAAAAAAAAAGAACTATTTTAACATGTCTGACTTTGTCAATGCAAGTTTAATTAAAACCTTTCACCAAGTGGATTGTTGTTCAGCCAAGTAACCCTTTTCCATTCATTGGAGCTGCTCAAATACAAAGTGGGATTAAATTCTCAAGGGTTTTATGTTACAGTATTGACTGCTGAATGTTTTTTCTTCAGCCGAGTATTTATTTTGCAGTCCCAGCTGGGTCTGTTTGGGGCAATAGTCAGCGTTGTTTGAGGCAGCTAACTTAGGCGCGTTCAGCATCCTCCCAGTGAACAGAGAAAGGCAGCATCTTGCGTGCAGTGTGCTCTGACCCAGCGAGTTAGGTGACACAAGCGTGACGTTTAGAGATTAGATTGCATTCAGAGAAATTACAGGGAGGTATCGAAAAAAACATGGATGTTGGCAATCTTGCACAGGAACCTGATACACGCTGAGCTCCAGTACGCAGTGATTGAGCAGTGGTCTTTCAAGTAGTTGCTGTTATAGCAGGCTGCTGGCTGGCTCTGCATGAGAGTTAATGCACAGATACTTGGTACTCTTTATTGTTCCTCACTCTGCATTAATGGTATGACTGAATTCACAGGGTCTGTGGTGAGGTGGCGGCTGCAGCGGGGGCACAACTGGCAAGGTTTGCTAGCAAGCTTTCTTAGCAACTGAAGTGTTAATTTTCACTTGAGTGTTTTGCAGAGCTGTTGTTAGATGCATTATGGCTAATTTGCAGCTATCTCTTAGGTTTATTTTAAAGCTCTAAGAGACTGGGCTTTATATTAGTGTTTGCAATTGACAGCTTGTGAAGCTGGAGAGCACAATGAGTTGCTGCTTAGGATAAATAGGAAGCATTATTTATAAATAGGAAGGAAGAAAATTGACAGCTAGAGCAGCATGAAGAAATCCAAGAAGGGTACTTTTAATAAGCTAGCATTAGACTAACCCGTTCCGACAGAATAAAATAAAGCAGGAAACAACTTGTCAGGATGTGCTGCTTTTCTGTGGAAGCAGCAGGTTTAAATTCAAAGGCAGGAGATCCTACACCTCCTCCTATACCTGTACTGTTAAAACACAACCAGGTTAGGCTTTAAATCCCTGTATTTAGGTGTGCTACACTGTGCAAATATGCCAGCCAAAGGCGTTCTAAACCTGCTTCCACCAGGTTCTGTGTAGCAGGACTTTGCAGAGAGCAGGAAGTCCTGGTGTTCATTGCTTGTGCCTTGAGAAGGAATGGTTGAGCGCCACAACCCTGCTGTCATGGAATAACGTGAGAGCGCTTGAACATGCTTTTGTCATCCCACACCAGGCTAAGCAGTCCCAATCCTGCTCCTGAATGCACGTTTTGGACACCCAGTATGCCAGATCTGTTGCTTCTCTAACCTTGTGCCTACCCCATCTAGTGCACTAAGCCTGCAGATCGCTAAACTGGCCCTGCTTACAGCTCTAACTCCTACCATCTTCTGGGAAAACCCCAGCCTGAGGGAGCAGAGGTTTACTTTCACCTTGTGTAAATGTAAGTAGAGATTGTTTCCACACGGCTAGGCAGTGAGCAAAAGAGAAATAACTTTAATTGGGAAAATGGGCAATCTGAATGGATTTTTGCTTCTGCCCACGTAACAAAATATTGTCAGATCTCAAAGTGATAGCTGCATTAGGAATGTCTGTAAAGGAGCTAAAATAAATGTATTGATGTGAGGCTCATAACAAAGCCTCCTACCCATGCAGCATCTTTTCAATTAACAAAGTGTATAGTATTTTAAGCTCACCAAAGTGTAAATTATAACAGACATTCAGTATGCATCTTTTAATTGGCTGTCTTGATTTATGATCTAGGTAGAGAATCCTGAGTTCCATTTCTTAGTATAGTAATGAGACCTGTCCTAAAATACTGCCATTAAATTACCTTTTAGGTACTTACTGAAACTTGTCCAACATAGGCATTAACTTTATAACAATGCATGGCATTGATTAAATGTTTAAACAGTGAAAATTTTTAAGTAGCTCTAATTGCAAGTTTTTCTTTTTGTGTTGGAAAGTTATCTGTTCGATGCTTTATTAACTTATTTCTAATACAACATTTATGTAAATTGTCTTTTTAGTGAAGATTCTTCAATATTTTTGTGGCAAGATAAGATTTTGTAAGAGTTTAATTGATTTTGATTGATGTGCCAGTATAAAGAGGAGCATAACTAAGAGGGGCTGGTGAGTATGCCTGAGAGTACAGAAACTAAGAGGATGTTATGTGAAACTGTTTAATCTGAGACATCATTCACCTATTCTTCTTTGAAAACAATCCCAGGAAGGGGTACATGTGAATAATTTTAGAGGATATGTATTAATTAGAAATAAGACATCTGTTTGAGTCTGTGTCATTAATGAATGGCACACTATATTTATTCTGCTTCTGGAACATTTTGTTCTCTTAGAAAGAAATTACCTCAGCAATGTAAACTGTACATACTAGATGATCAGTGATATTCCAGTAAGACTTACCAGCGTCACCTGTCATTGTCTTCACCCCCTCACGTGATTTAAATCTCTCCTCTGACTCTCTTCCCATGTAAAAATACAGTCTTTTTGTCTTCGTCTTTACAAGCTGTTGGCATCAATGAGGAATTCTGTAATGTCCTGTCCTAAGATCATAGCTGTGACTATTGCTGTGCCCATACTGTTTGTCTTAATCGTCTGATCCTTCCCCACACTTTTCACACCACCGCTTCTATGGTTTTTTTTATATGCAGCTTCTTTGGGAGTGTGAATTTCTGTCCTACACCATCCATGTCCCATGTCATTGCCTCTCTCTTTCCTAGTCCGCCTTTAAAACCTGTTTCTGTCTGATGTCTGCAATTTATTGTTACCCAGCCTTGATATTGCGCTGGTAGCAAGCTGGGGCCAGTTTGAGCGTAGTGAGCACTAAAAATATTCATACTTATTGCTTCTTTGCTACATACCTCTCTCTCCTCTCTTAATTTGTTTACATACTTGTCATAACTATGGATTTTGATTCCAAAAGCTTCCAGTCTATTTCTTTTTATTTGTTTTTACAGCACCTGCTGTTGCATTCTTTTGTGGTCATTAATGGGAACTCTGAATCAGATTTTATAACTGTTGGGATGCTGAATCTTGAATTGCAAAACAGGTAAATTGACTTCTTCTGGGAGGAAGAGCTTGTAAGGAAAACGAAGATGCTGGGGCTAGTTACCCTTACATCTGCTAGCTTGATGCCCTCGCATGTTTGTAGCTTCCAGCAGCATGAGTTGTTGAGTCCCTTCAGCAATATAAGTAATCTTTGTGATACTAAACCAAAAGTTTGGTGTCAAAGAAATGTGAGGTGTTCCCTGGATCAGATTGACCAGGTAGCCAGCTAGACCTCTGCCTGCCTCTACTCCACTGCGCCTTTATCGTAAATCACACAGGCTGATGGGCTAATGCTGCCTTTGCTGAGTAAATTTAAAGGAGCTCACAGCAGTCCCTGAGCACATGGAGAATCCCCATTAAAAAAAGAAAAAGAAAAGAAACATGCGTGTTTTGCCAAAGTGTTATTTGTTAGGGAAGCAAAATTAAAATGTGGTCTGAGATGGGAAGGCAGGAAGTTGCCAAGCTGAAATTGTTACAGGGAAGAAAGAAAAACTGTGATGCTGTAGATGGAGCAGAGAAAATGCTACAAATTGACAGAAAAAAAGCAGGCTGGAGAGCAAGGAAACAGATGTCCCACTTTGCCATTCAAGAAGTTGGCTTCTTCAGCATTTAATCGCTACCTCTCATATTCTCAAACACTAATTCATTACATGCACCATCAAAATTCTGAACTCTTCCTATATGTTATGTGTGATAGATAACACTCATGTAGATGGACGCTACACTGTCGAAAAAGCACTCATGTAGATGTACGCTACACTGTCGAAAAAGCTCAAAAAAAAAGTAGAAGTACTATTGTTTACATCTTTTAAAAATTTCTTCGAACACAGAAAATGTGCTTCCAAATGCAGAGTTAACCTATGCAAAAGCATGAAGCTGTATGATCTTTTTGGTTATTCTAATATGACCTCAAATTCTCAGGTTTCAATTCTCTTTTTCAGCTGGAGAAGAAAACAAAAGAAGAGTTGGGATTGCTTGAAGCCATTTCCTCTCTACTGCTTGAATAGTTTAAAAAATTAATATTTACACAAGTCATTGTTAATGATAGTCTAGGAAATCATAGAATCATAGAATNGAGAAGAAAACAAAAGAAGAGTTGGGATTGCTTGAAGCCATTTCATCTCTACTGCTTGAATAGTTTTAAAAATTAATATTTACACAAGTCATTGTTAATGATGGTCTAGGAAATCATAGAATCATAGAACGGTGTAGGTTAGAAGGGCCTTAAAGATCATCTAGTTCCAACCC
>RSEF01000006.1:4924168-4961923 GCA_003993805.1 Himantopus leucocephalus
CCAGTGCCGAGTACAGGGGGACGATCACCTCCCTAGTCCTGCTCACCACACGATTCCTGATACAAGCCATATGGTAGAACCATACAAATAGATTCCAAAGCTATCTGCTCACACTGGGCTATTTTCAATGCTAACTACTTGGTCATGTTTGGAAACCCAAAGTTCAGCTGTGGTATTAACCCCCCCTCCTACACAGAGACAAACAAAAAACATCCTAGCTTAAAAGCAGCAAATCTCCTGGAAAGGACACAAAACTAGTAACTTTGAAAAATCAACTAAAGGCCACCTCAACTTCTCATGGGAAATGTTAGTTCAGCTTAATAGGCTTTATTAATGATTTCTTTAGGAATTCGGAATTATACTTTAAATTTTTAATTACAAGAAATACAGAGAAGGCAGATCTGCAGGTAATAAGAATTCACAACTAGAAAGCATCCATTTTTCAATTCATTTAGTAGCTTGTTTCAAATCTCTTCAAACTGCTATGACTTCCCCACTGCTGACATACAGCTCTGGGACAAAATTGTGCTATTGTCATTTGAAAATCCTGTCAATATCACAAGATGTCCAACGAAAGCCAGTCAATACAAAATCTGCAAGAAAAGTTTTGGGCATTTTCTGCACATCATAAATGTGTTTGAAATGCTCCCTTGAAGGTTTGACTTATTGATCGTTACATTGAAAGCACTCTGATCTGAAACATTATAGCATATCAAATTCGGTGCATTTGCCATTAAAAAAAGCCATCAGCAACACTTTAGTGCTTTAGTGTTGGAGAATCTGTGGCATCACAGAGTTGTAAGGTTAGGACTGACTTTGCTACACCATCTAACTCATTTTTCCATCCAGGATCAACTATCCTGCATCTTTTCTGACTGATGTTCTGAAAGATCAGCAGCATCCCTGGAAAATCTACCCCTAGATAATTTAAAATTAAATGCGGTATTTAATTTTCCTTCACCACTAAAATACTGCTCCTGTTTCAGGACTTCAATTTCTAGACGGAAAGGGTTGCTGGTTCTTTTTTTTTTCCAGCTGAAATACAGAACCAGCTACCATTAAGGTTCCTTCTTATTACCAGTGACTTGACAGAGCTTATGACTTGTTATTTTAAGGTTAACTACAAAGGCATAATTCTTCCTTTTTACTGTACGGCATAATTCAGTCTTGCAATTTTTCTCCTGTTCAGCCAGGAGGTACAGCCTTAGGTACAAGAACTGGATGTGAAATCTCCAAAGAAATCTAACTTCTAAGGTATACAGACACAGTATCACCTAGTTCTAACTATAGGAACTAGATCTGGCTGCATACACTTATCAGAAAGCCAACCAGCTTTTGTCATCTGCATAATTATTAGCAACACCATCATGCTTTATTCAAAGAGTAATACAGAAAATATACAGCATTAAGAACAGCCCTCTTAAAGGGATGTCATGCATCATTCAGTCATACATTTTAAAACAGTCTAAAGATACTGTGTCAGCACCATTACTTTTATCATCTAAACTTGTAATCACTTCAAAACTTATGCCAAATTTGTGAGACAATTTTTTTTTTCCAGAAAACTTTTGATTGGCATTAATTATGCTCTCCTGCTGTTTCAAAGGAGGATTTTAACATTAAAATATTGGTACTTTCTATTTTGGATATCTGTTTCATCCAGTTTCACAGCAGTGATCTGAAGCCCTACTATGCCAATGAAGCTTTGGATGCAAAAACAAAGTTCATTGTGTATAAATGGCAATATCCACTGAGATTTAACAGTAGGGGCTGAGTGATCATAATGGCACATTATCTAAACACATTCTGTAGATTCATTCTTGCAGGTTTCCCTAACCAATGCACAAAAATCTTTTAAATATACCTATTTAACAAAATATGCTGTTAAATTCCCTGCCACACCAACTCTTCTGCAGGAAATTTTTAAGGAATTTGCCATTACTGTTCCTCTATGAAGTGAATTGTAATTGCTAGAGAAGAGGTCTCCGACAGATATTGCTGCTGTAACATTTCTATAGCTCGACATTTTGCCATTAACTATCACAAGTCCATTTACTTTACGACACAGCTGCTGCAGACACTTGGGAGTGCTACGAGGCACTGATTTAGCTTTCATCTGTCTGACATTGGCCTGTGGCAGGCTTCTGATAACAACGGCTTCTCCTCAAAAAGAAAACATCCGGTAATACCAAGTTACTTAAACTACTAAAGACAATCTGAAGGATTTTTTAAAAATGGTTCAAGTTCTCCAACTTTGGTATAATTTATTTTTTACCTGGAAGACTAGAAAAGCAGTAGTTTTAAGTCACTCTATCTTAACAGAAGTCCAGGGGTGGATTTGCTGAGGTCAGGGCAGTGGAGGTAGGGTGAAGGAACAGTGGAGGAAGACCAGTGCCCAGCTGCAGAGCCCAGGAACAGCCACGCCGCTCAATGCCCACCCCACCAGGAACACAGCATACATTCCCAACACGCTGGCCAGCAAACTGCCCCCGACATACAAGAGAACAAAGGTCCCTGAGGCTGCCCAGAGAGGAATCTGGATCAGGCCTCAAATGTACCAAAAGAAACTCCACCAAAAAAAAAAAAGGAGTAATAAAAAGTAAACAGTCTGTCTGAATACACAATTAATCCCTTGTGGCATCTATTAAAACAAGAAAAGCACAAGAGAAAAAAAGATGAACTGTGGGCTAGCATGCAGAGTACTGCATATAGGCTTACATTCAGACAAGAAAACATCCTGAAAGGGAAAAAAGGTCTGCCTTTCCAAAGGAAAATACTTAGTATGCTTTATTTCTGATACTGTTGTCTCATTTTGCTTTTAGGAAAAGCATTTTATTATGTTTATGAATTTGAGAGTTTTGCAGTACTTGAAGTATGTGGGAAAGCATCTTGCACTCCTGATCAGTAAAAGCATCATTATTCTCTTGACTATACAACTTTTATGATTGCTACTGAGCTTCTGAAAACTTCTGGTCTCTTACCCACGGTTTCTTGAAGAAAAAGTCAGGTGCTTTACAGTGGCATGTCTCCAACTGCCTCTTTTTTCAGCCATATTCCTCTCACGTTCATCACATCCCTGCTAGTCTTTCCACAGTTACCACCATTTTCTGTTTGTCCTCAGCAAAACACATTGCTACATACTACCCTTTCTCTTCCTGAACATGCAGAAAAACTCCTTTTTTTTTTTACCCTTGTCAAAGACACACCATGGCAGTGGACAGTGGCTGCTTGACTTTAGTTAATCCCATCATCTAATTAGACTGAACTATAATATAAAAGAGCAAAGTTTATTCATTAATCTTACTGTTCCCTAGACAAGGAAAAAATCTGAAATCAATATTATGGTGGAAAAGCTTTGCGTAGAATACTAAAAATATCAGCGTATGCCAATATTTTTCAATCCACCCATACAAATTAGAGGAAAAAAAGTTGGATGTACCCAATATTCATGTGTGGCCAGGCAGTTGATATGTAATAAAGTAAAAAATTTCTACAGCTACTTTATTAAAATGCAGATATTAAACACTTTTCTGTAGCAAAGACTAGAATCTTTGTTAAAGTCCTTGTTACAGTCTCTGTTTCCAACATACATTTGATACAAATGGCCAGGTGCATAAAAGTCACACCAGTAACTTGTCTTGAGCGTAGGCATATTTGGGTTGCATTAGATTCAGCAGATCAAAATTAAGAAAAACATCTCTGATGACATTCTTCCCAACAAGTCTGACAAACATTAGCTGGATGAATTACAGGGTGAGGGCAACACCAGTGGAACAGTCATACCTACAGTCAGTTATCAGTGAACCATGTCATAAAGAAAACTACATAGTTTTAATAACCAGAAAGACCACCATATTTCCCTACAATAAGGAATGGGATTAGAATTCAAAATCTTGAGAAATAGTCTGAAAAATAGGTTAAAAAAGAACTGCAAAATTCTATACCTGAAAAAGAATAATCATCTGAAGAAATATTCACCAAGGAGCTACTGGCAAGGAAGTACTTTTGCAGAAAAGAACCTGTCACTAGCCTTAACATCGAATTGAAGAGCAGTCAACAGTTTCATTCCTTTGCAAAAACCAAAGATCCATTCAAAGGAATGCAACTTACACTACCAGTTAGCTAATCCTTCCACTGTTGTTAGGATTGATAACTACACAGCTAGTATGTGGTGTCTTAGTTAAGGCTCTGCAGGTCCAAAAAATGTCAACCAACTGAGCAGAGTCCAAACAAACCAAAGAACACGAACACAAATCTAGACATCGTGACCTATGTGGAAAGACTCAAAGAACTGGAGTCACTTACTCTAAAGAAGAGAAAAATCATGGGGGAATGCTAGCCACATACATACCAAACTGCAAAGAGAAAATGGCAAAGAAATAATCCTTTCTCCACATGCAGGAGAATGGAATAAGAAATGGCTAACATCAAAGAGAGCAAAAAAGTCTCTGTTTAGATCCTGGAATAATATTTTTAACCACAAAGACAGCAAAGTACTAGAACAGATATGCTGGGAAGACTGTGAGATTTCTATCATTGTCTCAGGAATGACAGGCTGAGTACATCTGGCATGGAGGTGACTTAGAAAACCTCTTATTTTTGGGTAGTGCTTTTCTACAACTGCACGAATCTCCACCTCAAAAGAGGTGCAAAGGGAAGGTGCTTGCAGGACAAGAATCTTGCCAAATATCTAAGCTTCTAGAATCCATAGCAGTATTAGAATTTTTCAAATTTTTAGGGTTTTTTTTTCACCGTTCATAGTTTTCCGCCTTTACGGGGCAACTTTTCACAGCTCAGTCTAGAAATTACACAAGACCAAAGGCATTTCACATTAGTGTCTATACTGTTTTAACACAGTCTCTGTAGTTCTGGTTTCCAAAGATGTAGTAAATTTTCAGAGGAGTACTTAAAAAAAAGGACAGTATTTGCTAATATAGTTTAATGGCAAAGATGCATTCTCATGTTTATACATTAAATCATGAAAAAGACAGCTACATATGGCATCCAAGAGAACTGAATAAATTAAGTTTCTTGTTTTGACATATTTTTGGTGTGAAAAGAAAGAACCAGTATCTTTACAGGAAATAATTTGAAGTCAGGAGCTACCCACCACTAAGAACTCAATCCCGCTATCCTTGCATTCCCAGTGCCTCCTTTGAAGCTTCCATTCACCTTTGAAATTCCTATATCAAAGCAAAGTTTGTATCTTAAAAGACCTTCTTCAATTATTCTGAAACTTAGTTAATAGAATCACCCTCTCCTTCCATCAACTCAGCACAGAGACTGGCAATACAGTGGCACAGCAGGAGTCTAAGGGTTGCTGAAACAAAATTACTATTCTAATGATGATTACTTTGCTGTTATGTCTGTTAACAAAATGAACGTTTGAAGAGGCCGATGATCCTTGAAATTTGTTGTTTCACTGTTATCAGAGTTACCAGAATGATTTCTGAGTGTGGGGTCATTTTTCACTATTACTCATATACAAAACATATGCCTGAAGTTAAATGTACAAGAAAAAAAGTCAGTTAGGAATTTCAATATACTATGATGTCTTGGTTGAGAGAAGAGAGGAGATGGAGAGACATGGATATTCAGAATCAAGTGCTTCTCAAAACGCTCATCTTCAAAACAAAAACAATCTTAAAGTACTGCTCCAAGACTCCAAGTATTGGAACCAAGTTAAAAGCAAAAATGTTAAGTGCCGTACCACACAGCAAAGTGATAGCACACAGCTTGTTTACATCAGCCTCTGGGACAGGGCTTCAACCTGCTCTGGCTGCCTAGTACCCTCTGCCCCACCTCTCTGTGGGCCTCCTTCCCCCAAAGGTCATGCTCTGCTCCCCATTATTTTCCTGCTATCGCATTGATGCTCCAAGCTACATGTCTGCACGTTCAAAGCCTTGCTACACTCTTGTTGGTGATGGCAGTGCCTGAACACAGCATTCCCAACTACTGCTCTTTGTGGCCACCTCCCTGCTGCAAACAATCCTGCTCATACTCAGACTTTTTGTTTTTAATGAGCAAGTTCTATTTTTTCTTTTCCTAAGCCCCAGGAAAGGTCCCATGTGGGGTCTTTACAGTGCCACAGCACATGTGAACATGGCTATGGTAACCTCAGCAACTAGCAACCTGGCAGGCACTTGGCATAGCAGTGAACTGCCTGTTTATGCATTTTAGCAAAGCATCAACAATTTGAGTGGACTGAATATTCCTTGTGAGACTCCTGTGCAGTTCACTGCCCTATTTATTGATACAACAGTTTAAGAGGAAAAGCAGGAAGACCCCTGCTACGTGAGAAATATTTGGGCCTGGGAAAAATAAGGGAAAGGAGGGACCAGAAAAGGACAAAAAAGAGTTACAGATAAAGGGCCAGAGATTTCAGTCTAGATCACCACATGGAGGAAACCTTGGGCTGATTAAGCAGCTGTCTTTTTTGCCTGGGTGTCTATGCAGTTGGGAAAGGAAGTGTGTGGGGAGAAATAGCTGCTTAATCTGGAAAAGGTGTCTTTGCCCATCATCAAAATGCCATTCACTGACATACGTGAAGGCAACTCCTCAAAGCAGGGGCAGGGATTAAACAAGTTAGTAGGTGACCAAACCTAGCCAGAATGGTAGATTTTTCATGGATGAAAGGCATGGGCCACAGCTGTGTTTGACACTGATGGCAAACTGACTGCCAGATCAGTACTAGTGCTGGGCTACCAGGGTGGTCAGCATCTAGACTCCAGGGGACGGGGAAACAACGTTGAGATGAGCACAGTCTTACCCGGGAGCTGGGAAAGACCATGCTCTTGTACCTAAACATTCAGAATGAGATTTTAGGCTGTTTTTTCAAGTTGTCTAGGGTCCTGTTTTCAGACATATATGAGAAAGGCCCCAGGACTGCATACATATGACAGGGAACTAAGACAGCTGCTATTCCAGGACCTGTACAGCTGTTGCTTCTGCCCTGAAGTACTCTTTCATTTCCGTCAAACCATCCAAACAGCGCTTATGACATTGCAGGAGTGTGACATTCACCTTTCAGCACCTGTAGTGGGCTGCTAATCTCCCCCAGGGCAGTGTCTCAGGCAAGCGGAGTGCGGAGAAAGATGAAGGCACTGGTTTTACCTCTTGGCAGAAAGTAGACTGTGCTGCTGTCTTCAGCATGGAAAGGTATAGGATGTTCCTTACCACGTATGCTGTAACTGGGCTGTTGCATGTGCCTTTTCACAGGCAAGGCCTGCAGAAGGGGCAAAGGTCTTACCAGGAGGGAGTAACAATGAACAACACTGGAAAGAACGGCTGTGCGTAAGCAGGGAAGAAGGTGTGAGGGGGTTAGAGCCATGACAGCCATGAGCTTGTCTGAACACTTAAGCTGGACTGAAGTACAAAAGAGGCTAAAGTGGAAGGACTCACCTGACAAAGTCCTGCCTGCGGATTTTGGAGGGTTTTCAGTATTATCTGGAGGAAGAGGAAGGACAGCCCTCACAAGTGAAGTGCTGATTAATTAGACAAGACAAATGCCAGCCTTAAGGCTGTAATGAAGAGAGCCATCTTCTAACATTTTGCTCATATACTTGACACTTCCCATGGTACTTCATGCTGACAGGCCACAGGCTTACTCTGTTTTTGCAGAGCAAACATCAATACAGATTATCACCTACCAAGAGCTGTCACACACCAATACTAGACACAACATCCTCATTTCTGGCCTCAATCAGAAACAAGCTTCTAAAAATTGTTATCTTGTTGAATTTTTAAGAACAGATATAAATTAAAGCTATATACACAGCTGGTAATTACAAACACAAAAAGGGAAGGTGAAAAACCTTACTGCTGACATAAGTAAAAGCAAAAATGAAGATTGTGATGATGAGAAGGAAATATTTAAATACAGAGCAGAGGTGGCAAGTGTGATTATTGAATCATGAAGTATATCACATGGCAAGGATATTCCAAATGATCTTAATACTGTACATATGATGGCAGATAAAGCAAATTTTCCAGAATGCAATGGAAGCTCTTGCCTAGAAAATAATGTGTCCACAGTGACATACTTTTAGATTTTTTTTCTGAAACTTAAAAGGCTAAAGGAGAATTAATACACTATTGTGAAAGATNATGCAATGGAAGCTCTTGCCTAGAAAATAATGTGTCCACAGTGAGATACTTTTAGATTTTTTTTCTGAAACTTAAAAGGTTAAAGGAGAATTAATACACTATTGTGAAAGATACAAGGTACACTTCAAAAACAGCCTCTTCTTCTCATTGCCTACATCAGCTGACTTCCTGGAGTGCTCCATTTGTCTTTAAGTGTACTCTTAGAGAATCCCGTTGAAGACTTAAGAGCCCTCAGTACTATTTTTCCATCTTCTTACCCTGCTACCTGCTTTTAGGCATCTGCAGCAGAGTCACATGCTTGAACTGAAATGCCATCTCTCAGCTCCCCCTGCTTTGCAGGCTTTACCATTCCCAGCATTCAGGCCTCTACTCATTTCTCATGCAGTACATCACCTTAGATTTTTGTCTAAAAAACTTTTGATTTAGAATCTAAAGTGTTTTTTTTTTTTTTTCAATTCTACAATTACATAGTTCAAGAAACAAATAAACCAAGATGGGAATTAAGATCATAAATGACGTGTGAAACATCACTAGTGGCAACTACCTAGCCTGAAACTCCTGGTCAGTGACCCCAAAGCTTGGAATATTAAGCCATAACATCCCGGAAACAGCGGTGTGGCCAAGCAAGTGGATAGGCTGCCTGCTCTCTGATTTACATCCCACGTGCATCTCCTCCCACTGCTGTGCCCTTTTCTCTGTCTCTTCCATCTGTGCCATTGACAGTTTCGTCTCACTCCTTTCAGCCACTTCTGGAACTTACTTATCTTTCTTCTCCTTTCCCTTCCTCACTGTTGCTGTGTATAAGATCTCACAAAGAGCAGGGAAAGAAAAACAGTGAGATGGGAAGAAGAGACAGACACAGGTACCAAAATGATGAGTGGAAGAAAGGCACCTAGATAATTCTGCCTTGATGAAGTAACAGGACCAGAAGCAAGTTTAGGAAAAGGCTTCCTGGGCTCACTTCTATCACACTGCTTCAAGACTGTCAGCCCTGCAGAAGAGAGCACAGCAGTAGCTACTCAGCTACAGGAGGCCCTATATTTTCACTGTCTATTTAGAACATTATTTATTGCCCTGGCCTAAAAGGAACCATTACACTATCTAATCCCTGACTGCAGAAATATCCACAGGTGCTCAGGGCAAGGCTGGGCTGTATGAAGGTCGAATCAGTAGAAGGGCATGCAATTTTTTCTGACTTTGACTGTTACACTTACAGTGCTGATTGGCTATTAATCTTAAAAGCAATTCATCTTTCTCATGCTTATTGATTAAAAAAATGTGGAGTACCAGACACTGACATTGTTATTGACCTTGGGAATTGTGTTGTGGTTACCAAAAAAGGCAAAGTAAGCCACACTCGCCTACAGTTGTTTTGTCAGAAAGCTTAACTTGTCTCCCATGTTTCCTTTCAAGATTTTGATTTTCCATGATAACATGGAAGAAGAATTAGTGTGGCTGGCGCAGCACAACCAGAGCAGCTACAATCCCTGTGCTGTATTTCCAGGTGAGTATTCCTGTGAACTTATACTACCTTGAAATAAATGGAATTGCCTGCTGTGTCAGAGATCTTTATCTCTAAGGAACGTTGCTTTTATTGGAAGAGCTGAGCAAAAAGAGCTCTCTCATGAATCTGAGAGCGGAGATTAGACTTGTTGCCTTTAGATTAAACTTCTCCTAATTAACCTTCCAATTAACCTCACATCACTCCTTTGAACAAGACTGTAAATACAAATGATACTACATTCCTTTTTATCAAAGAACAGATTTGGCTAGATAGGATTATGATACATGACCATAATCTACAGAGAATTATATTAGCAAGAGTTTTAAACTTTCCTGAACAGAGAAGGCAGAGCTGCTATGACAAGCACAAAAAGCAAAGCATGAAATTTTACAATCAAAGTTTTCTTTTGCAAAGAAGCAAACTCTGAGACACAGGATCACTTGAAAAAACTGGTTGCATTTGCCAGGTTTAAAGAAAACTTGAGTTGAAAACTATGCCGTCGAGAAATTAAGGAAACAAACCAAAACCTAACCAACCAAGTATCCTTGAGACAGGAAGCAATGGATCTGCAGCAACCACGCAATGCTCCAAATGCTTCCTCTCACTCATGTGAGGAGGAGAAGTTCTACTCCAGAGGATTTTTTGTGTGATTCTTATTATGCTGAAATACCATCTTTTCCTATCTTTGTCATCACCCAGAACAGCGCCTATCTTTTTGCCTTCTCAAACATTGTTTTTTCATGTGTGAAAAGTTCTTTCAGTTAGAGACAATGTTCTGCTGAATGTGTAGGTGGTGAGAACGGAAATTGTTTAAAAACTGGAAAAAGCTCTGTGTGAAATTTCTGTTTATGAACAACAACTTAATTCGTACTGATTTTCCTTTTCTCACTTTTTTGGCTGTATATTGGTGTTATGTGACCTTGCTGAGCAACTTAGAAATCTTTCTTGCGTAGCTGGTTTCTACTGAGCTATAGTGGTTGCCAGAGATGCAAAAGAAACTGGGGTGGGTTACCTAGGCACTAACAGGACCATCCTCTGCTCAGTGTACACAGCTAACTACCAACATTGCAACTCCACATTCTCCCTGATGAACAAATAAGACATGGACAAGGCAGTCTGCCACACCTACCCAAACAAACCACAAATAGCCAGTCATGCCTTCATTGATACTGAACTACTTCATCCTTTGAGAATTCATATTCCTCTGCTAGAAGTCTTGCTGGAAACACAGGAAGGCCTTTCATGCCAGACTTTTGTTAAGAGAACAGATCCTTTTAATTTTATTGGCTAAACCAAGAGCACATACCCCAGTTCCGGCACTCTCATCTGACGCTCTTTCTCTATGTCTGTTCTTCAGACTGCAGCAAGATGCAAGCCATGCTTCCTCAGCTCTTTTCTTGGAGATATCCCTGCTCTCTCAGGTATAAATGTCTCCGTAAGAAGCTGCCTTTCCCCTCCCACCACCTTACCAACTTCATTTATAGACCTCCCTTAGGTTCCCATGAGCTGGAAAGTGTCCATTTCATTTAAATGCTTCTAGAAATGCATCTTCCATGTGTCACAGCAGCCTTTTCTCAAAAGATTTAGGTTTGCGTTTGCTTTTTTTAACATGTGTTTGTATATACATTTCACTCCCTTTCCAGAACTAGAACTAGAAATGCCAAACTCTTACCAAGAGAAGAGATAAGTCTCACTAAAATCCATCTCTCTGAAATGTTCAGCTTACTTTCTAAAGCAAAAGGAACTAGCAGTGCACATAAGTCTACAGAAAAATTTAAATATTACTCAAGCTCCAGGAAAAGGTAAAGATTTTCAGTTATCTCACCGACTTTCTGGGGACCATTCTAGCAACAAGTAACCTCATTTCATTTTGCCACCCAGTAATTCAAAATGTATGAGTGTTTTTTCTTTCTTTTCCCTAGCCTACAATTCAAGCCAGGAATGTTGTATTCTACAAAGCAGTGATGCTAGCATACGTTACTGCACTACCACAGTTATCATACCAAGAACACAGACATATATGTACATAGAAATAACTGCCTTTATACAGGCCCTCTGATTTTTGAATACTAGGGATAAAGCTGAGAACGACAAACAAAAAAGAAAGTGGATTAAGAAAATATCTGTTTTACTATGAAATACGATCTTCCTTTTTTCTTTTCTCTTTGGTAGAAGAAAAGTTCTATATCCACAGCAGCCTCAAGTTCTCTGATAGATTTGTGTCTATGGACTGAATTCTGAACAATAGGGCTACATTTAACAACAACACAGCACTATTAAAACTGTCATAACAGCTTGAAATTCAGACTTTTCAAAGAACATATGTAGTTCACCTGACAAAAACAGCTACATGGGGAGGCTAAAATATTTGAGAAATGAAAGAATATTTGCATTAAGCAAGCTTCCTTCGTCCTGCGCTCAGCACTAGAGCTGAATGCAAACAGGTATGGAAAAGCTGTTCTCCTGTGGTATGTACCATGCAACTAGTCAGCAGGGACTCTCCTCATCCTCTGCATCATCATCTATCTCCTCATCCTCTGCATCATCATCTATCAGCCATCATGGGAAACAATGCCCCATAAAAAGACCATGAGTGTAAATGCAAGTATTTCTGTATTTGTAATTTTCAGGAAAACATATTTATTTAGCCTCCAATTTTCTATAAGGAAATTACACCTGTATTGCTGAACTTTCCAGACCAAATTGTCTTGCAGCATACAAAAAGCATGACCTTTCGTCTGTGCAGGCCTGCAGACCTGTGTGTGTTGCTAACGGGCACAGCAATGCCCCTCTAAAAGAGGGCCTGTGTAAGGTGCTGAGCAGGATTCAGCCAGCCAAAACCTGCTAAAACAAGGATTAAGATGGAATTCAAGGCCATAACTTCAAAGCGTGTCTGTAAATATTTACACTTGCTCTTTCAAGTTCTGACAATGAAATAAAATGGCCAGAAGTAAAAGAAAGTTTGTATCTGTGTATTTTTAGAACAATCAGAGCTTTGCAAGGAGCTCCAAAGATACCTACTCATGATGTAAACAAGCATCCTATCAGATTAACACTTGCAGAGTATCAAGGAAGAGGGTTGAATGTCCTCTGAGAACAGAAGCAAACGCATTGCTTTTAGCCAAAGGAAAAAAAAAAAGCTCCACAATTTATTGTCAGAAGAAAAACTGAGTAATCATTTAAGCATATACATCTAATTAGTTAGCAAACTTTCCACAGGGGAAGATTTTTGTCATTCATTAGAATTCAGTTAATTTGGGATATTCTAAAAACACACAAACCCAAATATAGAGTTAAAAGCAAGTTTTCCATGGGACAGAGGTCCTTCAGGATGCCACTGTAACAAAGTTCAGAATTCTGTGTATCCTAAAGGACAGAGACAAAGGCCTGGCTCTTTCTTCTCAGAATCACAGATTATCAAAAAAGGGTCTCCATTATTTAGCTCTGGAGTCTGCCCTTCTGAAACTCACGATGTACTTCTATATGTAGACAAAAACATGCATTCAAGTTGTGTAAGATTGTGCACAACGTCACCTCCTGCCAGTATTTCAGCTGAGTCTTTATCCCAATCTTGGAAGTCCTCTCACAAGGCTATTGTCCGTGTTAAATTCTATCACTCTTTCTTACTGAGACTATTTTTGCATTTCTTTGTAGGTTCTCTCTAATTTTAGTCTACCTTTTGAGCTGAAGGCTTCATTTCACTGCTTCTCAGATGAAGGTGCTATTTGGGCTTAACAGATAAATGATGACCACAGATAGATAGCTACTTACCCAGACTATGTGAGCAAAGGTCTTACTGTAAATGCAAAGCACTGCATGCAAATTTCGACTGGATTAAGGATTTCACAGTTGAAACAGTTTTCATACATTTTACGTATTATTTTTATGACTACTCATTATCTGGACATAGTTTTGCTAATGCTGGTAGAGAGTAAGATCACTAAGCCAGTACTGTTACAAACAGAACTCCTGTGCTCAAGATCAAACAGAAATGAAATAGTTCTTTTTTTCTTTTTTTTTTTTTAAAGGATGACTGCAATATGTATTGTAGACATCTATAGCACAGCCAATGTGATACTCAGGAGAAAAAGCAAATTAGTTTGCCTCCGTTTCAGACAAAGAAGGAGAATTCTAACTTTGTTTTCTACACAAACAAAAGGGAAAAGAGAGAAGGTGGTCAGCATTTTCTGGGCTTTTATATCCACACTGAAATACTGGCCAGTCCTCAGACCATGTAATTCTTGACACTTCCCTTTAAACCATTTAATAGGTTCCTGCTAAATCAGCTGCTTCTGAAATAAGATTTTCTGTAAGACTAAACTACTACCAAAAAATTTAAAGACCACCACACACAACCCCAATAAAACAAGTAATGCTCTAGTATCCAAAGCTAAAATACAGCAGAAATTTAATATCTAAGGAAGTATTGTGTGTTCTTATGAATCTTTTGCATGATCTGATAACTTGTTGAGTTTAGGATTCAAAGGAATACTTCCTTATTGAACGAAATTTGAACACACTTACAGTTTACCACCTTTGAACTCCTTTTAAGTTTTTATGATCGACCCCCATGTTCTTATATCCTGAGGCTTAAATCCATATTCATCTTGGAAAGCAACTACTGGGCTATTCCCAGGTGAATCAGGATATCACCTCTGCTCCTTCATCACAATGCCTGCATCTCTGATCATGATAAATAAAAGAACATTGTTCCAGGCTGGAATGAACTCTACCATACTGCCTGAGGTAGAACTGGGAAAATGGCACTTAAGTGTCTTTATTTTTAACTACACTGACATCTACCAATTGCCACCTCACTTGATACAATACAGCATTTTCATAGTGTGAGGATAAAGAACTGAATCCAACATGCCTGCATCCCAACCTCAGTGCTTTAACCCAAAGTCTACCTACTCCCTCTGTCTTTGGTGAGCAGAATGTATCTGATCACTGAGCAGGTGGTTGCATACTAAGGAAGGGGGAAGGAAAAGGCTCAGTAGTTTGGTCTGTGAGCTGGATCAAAAATAGGTCTCAACCTCTGTTACCTCCCACAGCCTTTGGAGTCGAGTCAGGAATCCCAGCAGTGAATAGGCACACAGATATCTGCAAGTTTTCACATCCTGACAGCTCTGGACATTTCTCAGTTCTGTTTCACACCAGCACGTTCTGTTAGGAACTGTTTGGAGAAAGAAGAAGAAGAAAAGAAATGATTAAAAAAACACAGAGGCTGGTTGTATAGAGAGAGAGCAAAGATGGTGGCCAGAGGACGTGCAGCAGTGGATGTAAACTTAGCTTTATTACCTCATACATATACTGCTTTAATACAACATAAAGAAAAACTGAAATGCATGGAACAGGCCAGGTTGAACCAGTACAGCCATGAATACACAAGCCAGGAAGAGAAGGACTTAAAAAATGAATGAAGGAAGACCCACAGTCCCTACAGGCAACGTGATTGTCTAATACCAATGAAACATCTTGGAGGAGAAAAAGGGGGAGTTACTCTGTGTTATTAACTGCCACCACAGAAAATCATATCTTCCCAGTTTAAAACATAATTCATTCTACATTGGCTGTAGATACAAACAGGTTGAGGAGGAAAACTAGCAAAAAATGCACGTTATAGACCCAGACATATATAACATGGACCAAAATACTTGGATCTACAGCACCCTACTACTTTACCTTTCTCCCCTCATCCCCTTCTCCTCCTCTGCCAAACTTCATTACCATCAAATAACTACAGTGGGCTCACAAGCTTTTCTGTTTCTTCTGTAAGCTTTCCGGCACAGAGGTTTTGTTTTCTACTATTTTTGATCTTCCTACCATAATTTGGGCTAGTGGAAAACAAAAATCAAACTGAAACTCAACAACAGGTTCTCAGCATGAGGGACTGCCGAGGTCAGTACACGCAATAGCACTGTTAGGTGTTCCTGCACCACCAGAATGACAATAAAATAAACAAAATCAAGTAAAGAGAACATTTCAGGGAGAACCTGAAAAGAACACCCAGGGAATAAGGTTAGCTTTTTATTTCATGTAAATAACATAATACAGCAAACTCACCCATCCTTTTGCATTAATACTTTGCTATTATCATTCTTGTCTATTTATTTAATGCCTTGACAACACTGTATTAAACACTCACTACGTATGGCTCTTCTAGAGGCTGACAAAGTCTGCTTGGAAAGAATCAACTCTGCCAGCATATGGACCTGAAGTTAGAATAGTAGGAATCCATCCAAGCTGTAGTCTTGCATGATTCCTGTCACATAAGGGACTGGAACTTAACTGCAAGTAAGCATGGAATATAGTACTCAAAGGGAGATCTGTAACTTCTTCATCTCACTTCAGGCTGTGGCTTTTTTGGGGATATCCAAGATGGTGGCACCACAGCCAGAAGGAAAGGGACAGAATGTCATGGGGCCACGCACAGCTGCGTGCGCCATGCGGGTGTAGGCACCCCGAGCAGAGAAAGGAAACCACGCTCCTGTGAGCAGATGAGGACGGGGCTTAAGTTTCAGATGTGGTGAGCATCTACCACACGAACTGAATCCAAGAGGTCCTCTGGATACTCAGCCCATTTGAACACCAGGACACACACAGTGTATCCAGCACTCTACAGATTTATTAATATTTCATCCTGATATGTATTTTTAATCAAAAGATCTTAAAAGTCCAGTAGAATTTCCAGTTTATATATTCCAGTCCTTAGATGCTTTCATTACTAAATAGTTTATAGGATACAGACCTTACACAAAAAATTCAAGATTTTAATGATTTACATGGATTTCTAGGATAATGAAGATTCACAAAAATAAGCTGTGCATCTTATTACTCAGGACTAAAATACAATTCACCATTTTAGAGAGACAGTTACAAGTGAAAAAGTTTCCATAAACAGAAGACATAGTGACATTTTAATAATTTATATCAATTAGAGCATTCCAGTGTTCCCCTTATATTCAAATCCAGACTGGAATGGAGAAGAAAAATGGAAAAAGAAAGCAAAATATTTAGGGTCTCTGTGATATACAGATACTTTTGGAGGGATATTTCCCAGGTTGTCACCAGACAGAAGCCTTGACTTTCAGACCACCAACCTGCCTAAAGGAATCTGTACAGCTGATCACGCTGCAGAGAAAAGTCACAGCATCAGCTTGACACACCCAGCAGTGAAAACACGCTTAGCTCCTCCCAATATATTTCAGTATTATTCACCTGTTGATTCAGACTGACTACTTGAGAACTCATAACTGCAGTCTACAGGGCAACTACATCAAACAAACTAAAAGGATTTCCACATGATTGCTGTATTAACGTCAAAAAAAAAAAAGGTAAAAAAGGGCTACTCTGTATAGAGACAAATCAATTTAAATTATAGTATGGAAGGAGGAGAGGATTCCAAAGTGAAAAATTAAATGCTGAAGGAAGAATCAATGATAAAAATTATGAAATATTTTTGGTTTGGGGTTTTCTTGGGGTTTTTTTTGTTTGTTTGTTTTTTCTGTTTTTTACTAGTTGTATCTCAAATAGGCTCAGGAGATCAATTTTTAAACTACTGTCCCTTGCCACATTGGGCACCAAGATACAAATTCCCTGCCTTGGTCATTTTCTCTGTGTAACAATGAGACATTTAATAACAAATATCTACAGCAGATTAAAGTGGCTGGAAGTTACTCTGGGAGAAAAAAAAGAAGGATTTAAATTTCCTAAAGGTCCTTTAGATGTTTTCAAACCTTTCCTCTCTTAGACTACCAAATAAATAATTTAAATTAACTGACAAATCTGGAAACTTGTGGTTAAGGGCTTGGAAAAAATGAAAATATATGATCTGACTTTAAAGACCACAATGCCTCCCTTGTCCTGCACAATAGGTGAGAGAGTCTCAGCAAAGCTTCCAAAAGCCCTGCTCCCTGTTTGACTCCATTGGGGTCAAACATTCGGTCTTTTTCACTGAAGGCAAAGACTTTCATGCTCTACATTTGAAAATACGTATATTTTGAAATCCCCAAAGGCAGATATTTAACACTGTGTGAGTTACTGTATTCAAACTATCTGGATTAAATATTTCAATGAATAATATTCACACTGAAAATTAAACTTGCCCACAGGAGTCTATGTATGCGTGACTAACCAAGGTACTAGTCATTAATTTTTATCCCAGACTGTGTATGACAAATGTTTCCATTCTGCGTATCAATTTATACTACATTTATGGAAGGTAATAATTAATTCAGTTAAATCAAAAAAGTTTATAGAACCATGTGAACTTAAGTTCTGAAGTATTCTGCCACTTGATATATCAGGTTACTTAGTGGATTTTTATTGCGCTTGACAGTATTGGGCATTAAAATATAATTCTTAGTTAATAGTGATATATTGCATACTGTGACGAAAGTAGTAAGGCATTTTTTGTAAAAAAAAAAGACCCAAACCCTACAAGCTCTACCAAGTTGCCTTAAGGTACTCAGAGGCTGATAAAAGCAGCTGTGCAGCGGCTATACAGTTAGTGGCTTGCAAGACCAATCGAAAACTGAGTCCAGAATAATCAATTCCAAATGCAACTGATATGTCAAAGCTGGCAGCAAAGTGAAAACAGACATCTGTGGGGCTGGACACTAGACTATGAACAGGAACAAGACAAAAAGTTCCAAATTTGGGCTTTTGCAAATACATACATGCTCGGCAGACAGAAATATGAACTACGCAAAAAAAAAATATCACTGAAATACACTATCAAATAATAAACAAGTCTTCACTTTCTAATAAGTATTTGTCTTCTAATAGCTTCTTTGAAGCCTGTCTGGACTGTCAGAAGCCAAGACACCACTGGAGAGGCATCTCTAACACATCACTGCTGCGCTACCACTCTCCTTCCTGGGAGCACTGTGGCTGGGAAAGTTCCTCTAGTGCTATTATCTACCATGTTAGTATTGAAGCAAAAAACCAAATTCATTGCTTTTATTACCAAAAAAAAAAAAAATTCTTCCTTTAGTGGTTTTTTCTTGTGGGACGAATGCTACCTGTAATCCTGAGTCTTCACAGCATGTTTTCTCTCAAAAAATAGATTAAGTTAGTAACTACTGATGAGTATGTAAAAGGTATGTTTGTCTGGCATATGGGAGACAAATATTTGAGTTCCTGCTCTATCCCCTTCAAGTGGGCCAGCGGCTATTTCTCTCATACCTGGATCCTTCATTCTTAGAAACTGTTCCAAAGAAGTTTTTTCTGTAAAAAAAACCCCAAATTATTTGGAAAGTTGATTAACATCAATTAAAAAAAGAAGACAACTCATCAGAATTATTTACTTGATCCCAGACAACCAAAACTATTCCAGTAAGACCCAGATTTTAAGCCACAAATCTGAGTATCAGTATCCATTTTACTGACAATTTACTCCTCCTGTTCTCTGCAGGGAGTTATCGCCTCATCTCAGAAGCATACAGGCCCCTGTTACCTGTAGATTTCCAAAATCTTCATCTCAGCACATTTTCTCGTCTAGCTTTTCTACGTCACCTCCCTGGAAAGCACATAGGTGCAAACAAACAGCTAGGCAGAACCAGAGGGAACACCTACCATCTAAAACCAGAAACTCTCACATGCCAGCTGGAGAACGTTTTCACGAACTCACTACCTCTCTGTCTGCCGTCTCAGATCCTACCTTTAAAGGAGGCCAATGAAAAACCTTCAGAAGCCTATGGATTACAGCTGGATTAAAAAAATAAATCAATCACAATCAACACTAACATGAGTTTTATAATACTACAAACTTCATTCTTTAGCACCTAATAACACCTTTCTATTCCACATATACTAATTAGAGAGACAACTCCTCTTCCACAGTTAATAGTTTCTTTCTATTGCAAGAGCCAGCTATCTTTTTCCTGTCAAATTTGTCTCAGTCAGCACTTGGTGTGAAGTTTGCCGCTGTTTTGTCTGATGAGGAGACAACACGACCCAAAGCTCATCCGCTTTTTCAAGATATAATCAGCTGGTCTAATAAAAGACACTCAGTATCTCTTCCTATAAATCTTGCATCTTTCAGACCTCTGGGCAAACACAATTACAAGCTCACTTTCAATAGTTCCTTACTGCAGCATACTTCTCTTTCAGTATCAAATAGAATTACTTTATTCAGTCTCTTTTGAGGTTTGCTGCCATAATCGGGATGAAAAGTCCACAAAGTTCATTAGCAAATGGTCATATTTAGTACCCAAGTTGTATTTTCTACATCTACCTCCCTTGTTGAGCAATGTCTCAATGTTTAGGTAATACATACAGCATATGTAAGAGCCACCACAGCAAAGGCATGCTGGAAAGCTGCTCTAAGGTAGGTGGCTTATGATTATCTGATTTGATGCACACTTTATACATCCTTACTGAATACAGACTTTTTTCTAAGGCTGCTTAAAAAATCCAGAGAGTATGAAATAAGGTTTACTCCATGCCAGAGCCTTGTGGCCTGGGAAGAAATTTCTGTCTCTGAGATTGGTATCCTATTTTCACACACAATTTCTTTTTGCTGTATATCTAGTGTAGTGACTGCTTTTTATGCAAAGTTTTGTGATGAAAATATCTAAACTCAGTCATGCTAGGAATGAACAACTGGCAAGTATGGTAAGCAAATGTGTTATTTCAGAGACAGGAGTAGGCTTTTTGAAATCATTTGAATGAGCTATCAGTCTTCTTGTTTGAATGCAAACACTATACATGTGTTACTCCTCTGGAGTCCTGTTCTTGTTGTGTCCAGCCTCTCCAAATCTTATTTTTGACTTTTTTCTGATGCATGTCAGGCTGTGGAGGACTGATCAGCCAAATACAGCACAGTACTGCCACTAACAGAGGAAATGCTCATCTGTCTGCACTCATTCCAGAAGATCAACTCCATCAAACTCAGGAATTCAGAATCACCTTTACCATTCCTTGGAAGCATTTCAGCATCGTCTGAAATTTATCCATCTACTGATACTTCCTTATATCCTTAAGATGAACCAGGGCACAGAAGGCTATCTACAACATCTAACCTGCCAGTGACTAAGACAGAAATGTTTACTGTAATTGCATGGAAAGAACTCCTAATTTCTACACTGAAGAGTTCCCTTTTGACCCGTGGAGTACCAGATGCCCACACTTACCTCTCAGAGAAGCAACAGACCACTAATGGAAAAATATCACACCCACTGCGAGTTGTTTCCTATGGAGATGATTTAGCCTTGCTAACAGGTTTTTTTCTGCTGCTTTGGCACCCGCTTCTTGCTCACTACCTCCTCACTCTGTAACTTTTAGCATAGTCTTACAGAGCAACAGATATCTAAAAGTAGTACTGAAGACTCCCAAACAATGCAAGGCTGACAATCTTGCCAATCTTTCTCCAAGATCTTCTTGGAGTTTTCTTCTTGCATAACTAACAGCAAGAAGTCCAAAACCCAAAAAGTTTTTTACAGAGGCCAAACACCACTACCTGATGATGAAGTGCAGGTGGGAAAAGCAGCAAAACAGGAGATCCAGTGCTACTGGGAGACTTCCAAAGCCCCTGATAAACTGTTACACCAGGAAAGATGACATTTTCTCACTCTGTCACTGGCTCTTTCAAGGAGCCACTGATTAGAGGACCCTAGAAGAGATCCCCTAAGCTAAAAGTACTTAACAGTTCGGAAGGTACTCCAGGTATCCTGAGTCTGTTGAATCATGGCTATTGTTGGACACAGGTTACTGTGCTAAGTATCTTGCATACTGCAATGGCTCTAAGAATTGAATACACAGTATTGCAACATTGAAGTGTACAAGTTCTTCAGCTCAGCAGGTTCTTTGTCAACGTGGTGGTGCTCTCGCAGGATAAAAGGAGCCAAGGGTAGACGGATAGGCCTTGACAAGATCCTGGCACAGCATGATGCAAAAACCAGAAAATGCTAGAGAAGAGCTACTTGAGCAAACTGTCTGCACATGCTTTGAGGAAGGCTTAAATTTAGGCCTGGAAATGCTATTTAGCCATTTACTGGTGGGGACTGGGGTAGTTCTGCAGTGTGAATGTTAGGCTCACATCTTCTCTTTGCATCTGTGGAGCAATCAGTGCAGTAATTTGGTTCGGCACCTCTCTAGAGGACTTGCTCTGTCATAAGTCTACTAAAGTCCCCCAAATGCTAAGCTTAATTACCAACTGGTTATCATTACCACCAGATAAAGTGGCATGTGATCAACTTAGTGTGTCACGCACAGGGTGTGCTACCTACCAATATTCAGTGGAATAATTCATGTTAACACTGGAACATGTACTGGATGAACTACATCCAATCTCCTATTCCTGTCTTTCTCCTTTATGTTGAAGAAGAAAGTATGTACTCTCCTCTCTGCCAACACCACCATGTTTTTACCTGCCCATCAGTATCAAACATGGTTTTATGTTACATTTGTGATTAAATTCGCATTTACACACAAGGAGAAAAGGCAGCCAAATAGAGTCTCACAGCATTACAGCCTGACAAGAAATTTTGCAGATCAGGAAATACTAAAAAATTGTTCTGTCTAGAGGCAGAAAGGAAACAAAAGGTGTCATAGTCTGAAAATCAAGCCATAACACGTCAGCAGTCAGCAATAAATAAATAAAAAACAAAGGAGGGTGGGAAAAAAGAAAAGAAGAAGAAAAAAACAGTCCCCCAAATGAGGTACTTAGTATGACGGATCTGGATTAGCAAGATCCTCAAAACATACGAATGCGAGCACGAAAGAGACCAGATGTCAGCATCATAACATGTATTTTATGAGCAGGAACATTATCTGTAGAGTCATCCAAAGAATACCTGTAATCTACACATCTTCCCCAAATAAATTCTGCTATTCAAGATTCCCTTCTTTTTTAATACGTAACATGGATGTAAGCCATTTAAACATGAATGCAGTCAAAGATCCTTTTAGTATACTTTACAACAGTTCAGACTGTAATGGAAAGCCTGGGTTATGCATCTAATTTTTAGCTGTACTGGATACATGATTGCTTTCTTGAGTGGCAATCACAAATTATTATCAAAGGGCAACATAAATGGCATTCAGATTTCAATGACTGAGCTCATTACGACATTTAGAGCACTTACCGCTTATTGTGAGTTTTGCTGATTGCTGCTTATCCACAGATTGCAAATATTGCAGAGTACCTTAGACAACCAGAGCCATTTTCTTCCAATTCTACTTAGCTGACGCCTCGCTTTGTAGGTAATTTGACTATAGTCAGCAGACCTACAGGGAAAAGCCAGGAGAAAACTGGAAGTCAGCTTCAGTTAGGTGTGACATCAACTGCCCCAGCACACACAGAAGTTGAGGTCAATTTATATGAAAGGAGATGCTGAAATGCTACAGGCTTCTTGAGGGACTGAAAGCCCAAATTGTCCCTTTTTCCCACAACTGGAATCCAGTAAGCCATTTCAAGCCTTCTCACCGCAAGAAAAGTATCAATGAGAATTCAACTGAAGTACATTTCCTTGTAGGAACAGAAGCAGAAGAGGGAAGGGCTGGAGCTAAGGCCTTGCTGCAGGGCTGTAGTTCTAGTCCAGGGCAATTCTGAAAATCTTGATACTTTCCATTTCAGAGTAACAATTAAATCTTCTAAATATCATCTTGAAGAGGTAGAATTATGAAGAAATAAGTTTTTTCAGACTAAAACCTAACCTGTTAATATCTTCCTATTTAAAGATTAAAAAAGTGACTGTACAGGTGAATTAGTGGGGTGTGGGCTGGCTTTGTGGAAAGCCACAATCAAATCCCTCCTTGGTGACTAAGCATCACTCCAAGTACAGTCAAATGCCAATATGGGTATTCACCAATTAGAAAATCAACCAAGTGGTGTCCCAGGAATGGATCTGTTCCACAGGGCTGGTTTTATTTAAGTCCCTGGCAATGCTGGTTTGTAAGCAGTGCTCTGTGTGTGTTTGAGAAAGTGGTGAACACCTTGGCAATACCTGCTAAGTCAGACACAGGTTTGGTCAGGCCTTGGAGCTTCTGTGAGTAGGAGTTCGCAGGTGTGGAGGTCAGCCATCACTTGTACACTAGGACTTCTCATGACAGTGTCATAAACTACTTCATGTATCATTTGCCAGAATTGTTTCTGTAACAGGCAAAATATCCTTAAAATATCCATTTCACTCCTCTGACCTGTTAGCAGCTTTTCCTACTGGCTTAATCAATAGTGAATGTGCTCTGAATATTCTGTATTGTCTGCCATGTGTCCTGCTCACTCCAGCTTCAATGTGATTTCCCTGCTAACTTCTTAGTGTTAGCTAACACCTCTCGGCGATAAAGCTTCTCAGATAATGAAAATAACAGTGTTTAATGCTTCAATGCAAGTGATCAGTAGCTTTCCAAAGCAGAAAGGCACTTAAAATCATGTTTACATCTTATGGACTACAATATTTGAAAACAGAGAGTAATATAGGAATCAAACATTTGAAATTATAGGTTTGCATTTAATCTAAGTATTTCCTCTTTATCTGTTTTCCTTAGCTTACCTTCTTACCTTACTTTGTATTTCACGTAATATCTGGACTAAAACCAACCTCAATAATTCATCAATCCATACCTGGCTTTAAAACAACACCCTCTATACTCATCTCTCAGACCGTGACAGTTTTAGAGAGCTTCAAAGATGAAGATTTCTAAGTGTCCACAGGAGAGCTACTACAGTATTTCTCTATCCTTCTATACCTATCCCAAGTCTTCTCTGCTTAAAAGTCACAACTACAAAAATAGAGGAAACCTTGTTCACTTCTTTCTTCTGTCTTCTATATAACTTCATAAAGTGCATATTAACAGTAAAACAATGTTCTTTCCTTCAGTGACATTTTTAATCTACCAGTATCAAAACCATTTGCAAAGCAGATACCAGCCCTCATCCACGTTTCTCAGACATGTAAAATGAAACATGGATAAGCTGAGGCCAGAGCCAGAATCCCAGCCTGCTGTGTTATGGTCATGTTTAAGGCCCCATCATGTCTCCATCATGCCAGAAGCAATCAAAATCTACCAATCAGAATTCAAGTTTAGATCATGCACCAAAATCATTTAACTTTCTTAGTAGATTTTTCCCTAGCTTAGAAGCTAAGGGAATGTATTAGTGTTGTCTAAGAAAAGCAAACAAATAACCTTTGCCTCAAGCATTACTAAGTGTCTTGGACTGAAGTTAAAGCCAACTACACAATGGAAAAAAACTGGCAGGGTTGAATTTCCTTACAAACATCACAGTGTCTGTCTGCTAAGTTGTGACCCAATGTTCAAGACCATGGGGGAAGTAAGAAAGTTATAGCTTCTTTTTTTAGCCCTACATGGTGTGTATGTGTGCTTCAGATCATGTTACATGGAGGAACCATGCAGATAAGTAATGTCTCAAAGTTTTTTTCTTTTTTTCTTTTACCTTCACCAGTAAGGTGTGTGTCCTAAAAGGTAATGCTGTTTCTCATCAACTGCTTTGAATTTCTCCAGCTCCACCTTCTAACTATTGCCTGTGCCCACTAGAGTCACAGTTCTTTTCTACAGCCTTTAACGCCCATGCAGATCACAAGGCGTATTACCAAGTTATGCCATAAACTGCTTTTTTGCTAGGCAGTCAGTGCTCCCTCTCTCTCAGCCGTTTTCTCCGGGCCTGCAGTCCTTGCAAAGAACTGCTCTCCAGTTCACTGTACTGTGTTACAATGTGTCATTTATTCATAGATGCACTTCATGGCACTCAACTGTATCAAACTGCAATCTTTGCAGTATGGGGCAGGGGGAGAAATATAGCTGTTCATTCAGGTCCATGGGCATCACACATTTTCTGCAGGTGAAGCTTTTGCCTTTTCACGAGTGCTCCTCAGCAGCTCTGAGGAACTGCTGCAATAGCAATTCTCAGTATGGGCCAATGTTTTCTCCACAGACAGAGCAAAACCCTACTGCCAAAAGAACAACGCGCAAAATCTCTGATAAGATCTCTTGCAGAGATTTCCCCATCCCAAGACACTAGCTATAGGGAAGAAACGCATCGCTGTATTTTGCCTGTGAATGGGAAACCTGTCTGTATATTTTACCCATCCAGCTGCTACTCGAAGATATGGGGATATATTCAAAGACAAAATCAGCAATTGTCTACCCTGGATGGCTTGCACTATCCTTTCTTTTTTCTGAAATCTCATTGCATTTGTTTGTCAGAAGAAACAGGGTGTTTTAAGTTCTTTCTGAAGGTATTGGTAGTCACAGAGAAAACCTGATTAAAAACTGCTCCTACCATGTTGCCTGCGCCTCTATCACATGATGCAATGATTTACATTAATAACAGTAGAGTGCAGAGAAGACCTGCTGAGCCTTTAATAAACTTCCTTTTTCCAATCACTTAAAATGTTCTTTAAAGTTGCAACTGAAGTAATACAAAGCCTGCATAACAGTATACTTGACATTTACGATCTTGGCAATAAATCTGATTTTGGTTTTTACAATGTCTGCTTTTGATTAATTGTAAGAAGTTTACTATAAATACTTTAAGAGAAACAGTGGAATGGTTAATAAACTACATTCTGCATGGTAATACCTTAAATTGTAATGGAGTAAATGCCTTAAACCATGTACATTAAATTCAAAGTATTACAAAAAGCCAAATGTTCACAAGTTCAACTTTCATTACTATTCTCATTAGAGAATAATTGTGAAGCACCCTGAATTTCTTCTAGCCTTGGCATCTATTAATGTAGTGCATAATTCTGTACAGGTTTTAAGTTAAAAGCTCACTGTTTAAATGTAAGCAACGTTTGCAATGAATCTTAAAACCACTTCTTTTTCATAGTACAGCATCATTAAGTTAGAACAGCAAGAGATTGTAATCTAGACTTGAAAAGTCTCAGAAAACCCCCCCACTATTATTACTATTTTTTAGCATGACACAAGTGGAACCCAAGAAATGCAATTACGCCAGAATTCTGCAGCAGAAAAGACCTGGCAGTGAGCTGTGTGGGGTGCATTTTTATCACTTCGGGAAACTGTCTAACCTGCTACTCATGGGTCCTTTTCTGGGAGGGTGCCAAAGCCAAAGGGTAATAGAACTATAATGAACAGCTCCAAATTAAATTATGCTGTTGTAATGTGGCATTATTTGGCATAAATGATTTCACTGCAATTATGAAAACAGATACATAGCCCACAGCAGGTGGTTGGTAATGTACTAGCACCAGATAAGTTGGCCTGCCGACAGGAAAAATGGCAAGAGAAAAGATTCTGCATGCAGAAGCAGGTCTGCTATCCAGTACAACAAACATAAAGATGCATTATTAAAGGAGTAACTGATATCACAGAAAATTAAAATAGCTACTGTATAAACATTTCTGAAGTGTTTGTCTGACTTGGTGCAGAGGCCAGAACCAGACTTGTGTAGTGTTCAAATCTCATTAATACCTAACTAAATAGGTGTGAAATGATGGATGTGCCATGATTTGTTATCTGCCCAAGAGTTCCCTGTTCTCCTAATTACTGCATGCATCTAAAATCAGCAATTTTAGAAGCTCATTTTGCTTGTGATTCTGTCACTGGTAGACAGTCCTACCACACTCAACAGTTGAAATAAACCAGACTTCATAATAGCTTTGAAGAAGAGCAACCAGAAGTTGTGTTCCCAAAACTTTCCATTCTCTCTGGTGGTTTTTGGTTTGAATTATAACTAATTTTTAACACAGAAAAAAAAAGTCATTTTTGTTGATAGGTCTTTGCCATAATTGCTTGTGAACTTGTAACATTTTAAACCCAGCCATTATTATCAGCATGAGACAGATAAAGTGCTGAACAAGAGAAGAATCAGGTAATTGCTCATTACAGTTGATTACAAAATAAATAAAGTGGGTGTCTTCCAAAAGATCACTAGGCCTATTTCATCCGTGCATGAACACACAATGCCAATGTGCTTCACAGCTCTTTCAAGACGCAACTGAAAGCTCTATACAAACAGGGAGCTCCATTTACACAAACACATGCTCTGTTCCCTCACCCTGAGGGCCGTGCAGACAGGTAACAGCATAGCACAAGGCAGTAGAAGAGCTCATAGAGAGAGAGTCTTCCAGATGATATAAAAATCTATACAGCCACAGCGGACAACTTGTTTGCATGCACCAAAAGCCATGCAAACAGATAAGGATGACCATGTATGTCAGAGGAGTCCATTCAATGCAAATTCTCCAAGAATATGAAAAAGAATATTTTTAAATTCAAATAGACAGACTCAAAGTATTTATGGTGACTCAAGACAATGCTGAAAACTAGCCCAAGCCTTGAGAAGTTTTCATGCTCTATATTTTCCCCGGAGATGCTGAATTATATGAGTAGTATTTTTTAACATTGCTGCTCTTCACCGAGATAAGCTGCTCTGTTCCCCACGTAACACAAAATTATACTTCTCATCTTCTTTTCCTTCATCACATTTCTACGGACACAACACTACCATCAACTATCCACAAGGTCCCTTCACTGTAGTCTGTCTAATAACTCACCCTCTATTTCAGACCAGAAGTAAACAGCCTCCAAGTAGATGTTTTTCCAGAACCGTGCATAAGAGATCTTCCCAGTGTTCCTCTGCAGAGCCTGCTATCAGCTGCCATTTGAGACAGATTAGGGGAACTCTGGCCTTGTCCAGTTTGTAATTCCCATGTCTTGGGAAGAAACCATTGGAGAGCAATAACATGAACATCTGATAAACACCAGGGATTCACATCAGTTGAAGTTCTGAAGGCAAAGTGGCTTATGTTTATTGCTCGAAACTGACACTGTACAGCTCTTCTCCGACCTTGAAGAATGTTTATTCACAACATATTTTAAAAAGAAACTAACCATTGAGACCTTGATACTGTTTTACCCCACTGCTACCACGAAACATTGCCTTCACCGTTAATACCAGAAAACATCAAACAAAAACAGTACAAGAGACTACAAGAGAAGTTAAAATAGCCTAAGACTGGATCTTTATTAGAAAAACTCATTAGGAAAAGCCAAACCAGCTATTAAACTAAAGAACAGAATCACAAAAAAGTTGCAAGCTTCATACTCTACAGTTTCCCAACTCTTAGGTAAAATAAACCATAAATCTATTTTTATCTCCCAAGTGTTGGTGTGCTGGTTCTCACTCCTGCTATCTTGGTCCTGCCTCTTCTCAGAGCCTGTTTTTGAAACCCTGAAGAGTAAGGCTGTGATAATTTTCTCTAAACCTCTTCACATTCTTGTACCATGACAGCTCCAGCGTTTGGGGACACTACATGCATCAGAAATGCAGTTACAGACCCCAGAGTGCAGGAGGCAGAAACTTCTCTAAGAAAAGCTCCTGACTGTGGGAACATAACCTTGGACAAAATACAAAATGCATTTTTACCCATGCCAGCATCAGATGAGACTGTGAAACCTACTTGTCAAGGACCCAGGAAGGATATTTCAGCTTCAGCCTGTCTCCTGGGGAGCACACCTTTCTGAATGCTGTGCTTTGGCTTTCCATGTCAGACAAGCAAAGCCTTTCAGTACGCCTACTTTACAACTCACTCCTGACTTCAGCACCACAGGTCACATTGCTGCAGTTCAGAGTGCCTTACAAGAGCACCAAGCCACAGGAAAAGAGCGGAAATTTGTAGGGGCACAGAACAGCCTTTTTAGAAAGGCAGGAGCACTGCATCTAGAAACATAGGCTCATAGGATAATTCAGGTTGGAAGTGACCTGAGGAGGCCTCCAGTCCAATCTCCTGCTCAAGGCAGGGCCAGCTCACTGTCCAGACCAGGCTGCTCAGGGCTTTATCCACTCAAATCCTGAGAACCATGAAGTATGTAAAACCTCTCCACCCCCCAGTTTGTTGTCATTCACAATTGTGATGGGAATGCACTCCCTCACTTCCTGTTAAACAGAGGGAGTCTCAGCACAGACCTCCCACAGTACTCGTCACTGGCACCCATTAAGTTAAAACATTAGGTTAGAACAGGAGAAAAGCCCAAAGCAGACAGAAATACTGTCAGCATAATTCACTGACAGTGCCCTAGGATTGTGGCTTTGCCTGTTCTACCCTGACACATCAAGCCAGCTCACCTACATCCTTTTTTGCTTCAAGAACCAATCAAACTATATTCACCTTGGCCAGTGTTCAGCAAAAGTCTATAATAATTAGCTGTCAAGTCTTTCACTGCTCCTCCACAGCAATCTTACTCACATATAGCAGTTCATGACAGATCATGCCTAACCTTCTATTTCCTCCAACAAAGAAGAGAATAATCTCTTCAAAGTTAATGAAAAGGCATCATACATATATATTATTTCTATATGTAGGTTTCATTATAACGCGTAATTTCTTCGTCTTCTCTGCAATACAGAATCATGTAACAGATAGTTCAGTAATGAGAATCCCACAAATATAACCAGGGAGAAATAGAAAGACCGAGTATCATGCTCACTGAAAAGTCCATATTCCACCCTGATGAACTTGGGTATTCTTCCTGCGGCAGTACTGGACATCACTGGTCTGTGTTAAAACCAACCTTAAGGATGGACTATTTCTGGTTCTCTCCAGGTCCTGTGTCTGGTTCCTCAGGTTGCCCTGCAAACAGCTGTTCCGGTGCACTTTCAGGAGTGGCTGTAGGGACAGCAGCACAAACCAGAAGAGCTTCCCCAGTTGTCACTGGTGTCTGTGGGAACTAAAACACAGGTGGGATCACGGCTTAGTTTATGATAAGAACCATTACATAGATAAATTATACAACAGAAAGCAATAACAAATTTGTATAAGCAGCAACAATCTCCTTTAATAATGATGACATAAATATTTCTTTTATTCAGCCCGTATTCAAACTCCAAACCGAGTTTTAGGCAATAATATCAAAATTACACGTAACACCCACCCCATATATATGCAGCATGACTGGTCTCTCAAAGAGAAAGCAATAACTAGATAAGTCTGTGCATCCTTCACATATCCTCTGTGGCTGCTGGCTGGTTAACCAGCGCAAGGAATTTCATTTTCCTCATGGAGTCAGAACCCTGCTGGGTGAGGAAATTAAGATATAGAGGAAAGGGGGAGACGAATTTTGCTGCATTTTAAAACCACTACCACTTTTCCCAGACACAGAGAAACGAATAGCCTGGATAGGGGAGAAAAGCTTTATTAGTGATAGAGTTTTAAGGGCTTCCATCAATTCTGTTAGGACATGACTGAAAAGTTAAGTATTTCTCAGCTCTGATTTATTTTTCTCTGATTTTTTACTCTGTCTTTTCACTTATTTATGTTCCTAAGCAAGATGAGCCAGTGGATTGCATGGCGCAGAATATGACAACCCCATGCATATATTATGGAGGTTGCTGATACTCTCTTACTAGTGCCATTAGCCACTTGCAATTAGTAAGGATGAGTAGGATCTTATGTATTTCCAGCTTGTTTTGATCTGAGCACCTTCTGCTTGTTGTTCCTATCGCTAAGCTCTAGGATTAGAGAACCTTGCTTCCTTGTGATAGGGGAGTCTCCATGTAACGTTGCAGATCCTGTAACCAGTGGTCTGACCTGTCAAGCTCCATTAGTGCTGTATCGTGTTCCATTCCAGCTCAACAAGTCACCCTAAGCAACCCAAAAATCACCTAGGTTTTGGAGTTAGGTTTTTGGGGGTCTACAGAGCAAGGAAAGTAGTGCTACAAGGTTTGCGAAGGAGTTTCCAGACACCCTCACCATACTCGCTATCTTACAGAAACGGCAGTCGATTTCCCAGGAACGAAGTCGACTTCCCCTAAAGAAAGGTCTTAAAAGCAAGTGTTTTTTAGAGACTACTCAGGCTGGCTTTTACATGATAATTCATAAACATTCATTTCACCCTTAAGTGGTACCCATTTGAGGCACCAGAGGTCTGTGGTTACATCCTCGACATTTGCTGGTACAGTGAGACCTCTGTGACACCTCTAAATTCACCAGCAAATGTCAGTGGTATTGAGGTGGTAAAACATGAATACCAGCGATTTCTTGATGATGTAGGTGCCTCTCATCCAGCTACTGTGCCTGTATATCCTCAGCTTTTTAATTCCTAATGCTTACCCAGCTTCAGACTCCATGGTTTTTGAGATTCTGCAATGATTATAATTACTAGAGCAAGAGAATAAGCAAACACACTCCCTCCCTTTACGATAAGCAAACTGACTTTTGCTGCTGCCTTTGCAATGTTCCTGGCATATATTTCCTAAATAGCCACTGTCAACAGAAAGAGCAGCTTGCTGGATAGAAAGCTGGCTTGGTCCCAAAAGCACTGTCACATCCAACTTCCTTTCCTCAGAAAGTGTTATTTATTAAGAGAGCTTACACTTGAGGAGGAAGAAGCATTTTACAGTGCTGTGTTCTCAAGCTCAAGAAAATCAGTTTGTCCAAGTTTCCAGAATGTTTGCATCTCTCCATCTGCTGCAGCTAGTGCTGGCGTCACCAAATACTGACAGCAGGGATCTGCCAATTGCTGTAACTTGCTATTTTTTGGTTTTGCAAAAAACAAACCGTGAGAACACATTGTTTTTTAAAATGATGTCACAACATTAAAAAGAAGTTTGCTTGCAGAGTGCTCTTTCTCATTCCCTTTGCAAAAATATCTCTTTTCTTACAGAAAATGACAAAGAGAATAAAAAATCCTATTTGATGGTTGCTCAAAGCTCCTGGGTGTATTGCCTTAGGCCTTGCAGAATTGTTAACCCTGAAACCCCGCACTCGAGCCAGCTGTGGCTCCTTCTGCACCCACCTGCACACCCTGTGGGGATGGGATGTGGATCTGCCACCTCTCTCTCCTTGGTGCAGAGCCACCCAGGACTCGTGTAACAACCAGCTCAAGGGCAGGTAATGTTATGCCTGGCAGGGAAAGCCCTCAGGGTTAGGGTAAATCAAACTTGTATTACATTATCTGCTTGAAAGGTGCAATTCATGCCACTCCCCAGCTAACCCTGGATCTGGTTCTTTAGCCTTTGCACTTTGCTACCTCTTCAGATGAACTGCTTTACTAAAACTCTTGGAGTTATCTGTGTAAAATCATTTGCTCAGTGCAGGTTACAGAAGCTGGGGCACTGGGGCTGTTCACCTGACCAGTCAATACGAAAACCAATGCCTGCTCCCAGCTACGCTGCAGCTGGTCTTCTGAACCTAGTCAACCTATGCCCTACATATCTGCAGCTTACTTTATTGTCTCAATATTTCTTCTCATTCCTATGCACTGCCTCTTCCCTCTCCTTGGTTACTGACCTTTTTCCTTCTCTCTGATCTTATCAGAGACCACAACAGTAACAAATCGCTTCAAAAATGTGGAGGCGAAACTGCTTTCCAGAACCTGTTAGTAGTGATTGTGTATTGGGTAGAACATGACACCAGTTGCTTCCTTCTGTAGGATCTAAGCTCACTGCCGCCAGTCTCCTCTTTTTGACTACCTGCCGAGCTAACTCAGGTCCTCATCTTTACAGTACACTGCTACTGCATGTGAAGTAGCAGCAGTGACTGCCTGTGCATCATTTCAAAAAATAACTATATATCCATTGAAAGAATATGATCCACTCTTAAGCATTTACATGAGAAAAATTACATGAAATAAACTCTGAATGTGGTAAGAAGTGAAAGTATATTCAGCTATTCCAAGTACTAAAATAAAGTTAAACTGGTGTTGTCAAAAAATGCTCTCAATCCTAACCAGCAAAATTGCTCTACATTTTGTCTTCACTGAAGGCAATTTGAACAACAATCTAATTTGCAGTTCGACAGATGAGCTGTCACACACTGGATACGCATACATAGGGCTTCCTCTCATATTATGTCAATTGTACTTTTCATTTTGTGGATAGAAACAACAGTCACCATGTTTAAAAAGGGAAAAGAGGTTTTTCTGGCATCATTATGCAGTAGCGAGGTGTCTAAATACCTAGTTTAAAAAATGTTTCTAAGAAGGTCTGGTCCCAGGTTCAAGGTTTTGGAATGTTTTTCTCTCAACAGCAGTGAGATATAACAACTATTGAGCGAGACTAAGGGAGCAGTAGCCTCTTCTGCGATTTCTGATAACATGAATTGAAAAGGAGGGATTCACAGGAAATCCCACATAAGCATGCAATCTCTGTGCTGACAACGCCTGCCATTTAAATCCCGAGAACCCAGTGACTAAGCAATGTTGCACAAGAGATGCTGGAGCAAAAAAGGCAGTTAAGATGTCACACTGGAAATTCAGTACCTGGTTTGTCGGCAAAAAAAACAAAAAGTGGAAAAGGGGTGAAGTTCAGCAGTTCCACTTTTCATCCATGAACCTCCTCTCCTTTGTGTTCTGCCCTGATACAGTTGTCAGGGCAGAGCAGCGACACTTACTGTACAGTAGCCTCCCTTGCAAACCACTTGTCTTTCCTATGTACTGACACCGCCTTGCTCAACAGGATCTCAGTCTGAGCCAGAGTCCAGAGGCGATGCTGCAATATTCATGCAAAGACTGAACAAGAGTTCTGCCATTAGCTGCTTAAAGGCAAATACACACACAAAGAAACTACATACAAAATTCTGAGCAATTTAAATGATACAAAAAGTCTGGCTGCAGCAGGGATCGTCTTTTTGTTACATGCTGTAAAATGCCTCACTCAGAAAAGCTGAGCAAGAGCTCAAGGTGCAACACAAAAAAGAAGCCACTGGATATATTAAACAGTGAGTTAAAGCCTGTTTAGAGTAAATAAGTGGAGAAGATAAACGTGTGCATAATTTAACTGAAGCATCACAAAGAAGGAGAACAATTTTTAACTCGACAAAGAGAGGAAGAGAGACACTTTTCCAGAGTTCAGAATTTTGTATTAGCACACACATGTTCTTGGGAAAGGCAATTTTCCTTCTCTCTCCCACTGAGCCATATTTGTCCCTGTTGCTACTACACTGATTTCAACAGAGTATCATCAGGAAGAATCTAATAACAGCTAGTTTGTCATTACGCTTCCCTCAGTAACAAACTGAAGCATGCTGTGTTGCGAGTGAATGTGGTGAAACACTAAAAGACAGCAATTAGGAAAATGGTAAATATCACATCTCTTCTCATTCTAGAACTGGCAGTTTGTAAATCCAGATTTTATGCTGTCTGATCACTGAGTAACTCAGTTCCTGTCTGAATTATTTACCCTAATATCCAAAGAAATATTTTTTAAATGCTGGCTCCTCAAACTTGAATGAAAAAGTCAGTATATTAGATGTTACGTTGAAGGTAAAGGATAGATGAACTTGACAGCTGAAGGCTGTGGTCTTCAATGTTTTAAGTCATGTTAAGGAAGAAAACCGGTAATCAATTTTGGAAACCATTCCAAAGTTTGTAACCTCCCCAAAAAAGTAAACATTTAATTTCTAAACAATCAGGTATTTAGAAAGTGCTGAGAAAAAGAACATAAAAGAGGAGTTACCTTGTTGGTTTGAATTAAATGTTAATATTAACAAAATCAAAAAAGAAGACAGAAGGCAAACTGGTTTGAAAATCCACGAGAATATTACAGCTCTCCCCTTTGTTACTCTCTGAAATAATTTAAACAACATCTGTTTACTATAATATTTAATGAGCACCATAGAGCTACAGTAATCCCAGCTCAGGTGTTTGCACAAAGCATTTTATCTTGCTATAGTTCTTGACTCTGATAGATCAGCCCAGAGACTTGCGAACATGCAGCACTCAGTAGATCTCCTGGCTGCCTAGCTCCTGAAGGAGGTTTGCTGAGCTTTTGCACAACGTACTGTCACAGAAAATAAGCAAAGAGTGAAGGAAATGGGTGAAGATGCTGGCCTAAGGAGAGTTATGGAAACTAATGATTGCGCCATAACATGGGAAAGGAACAGGACAGAGAACATTAAGTGAGCCAGAAGGGAAATTAAAGCCTTTCTAGGCTAATGTGAGTTATGAGGGGGCTCCTCGTGGCACAAGTAGACAATTTATCTTCCTGTAAGAAAAATAAAACAAACCTGGGAGAGTAATCTAGCTAATTATGCAATGACTTTATAGACACTGCCTGAACAGAAAATACTTTTTCTATGTGTTGTTTCCTCTGCATCTTCTGCCTGTTTGCCCATGTAAGAGCATTCCAAAACCTTCCCTTAGACTGCATTGTGTCAAAGTGAAAGAGAATAATTTGATACCAACATTATAATGTCAGTGAAAAAAGGAGATTTCCTGCTGTGGTCCTAAAATCTCTTACTTCTCTACCATTCCTCAATTAATGGCTATTGCAACAAGGGACTGTATTAGAGAGACTCTACTTAGCAGTCCTAGTAATGCCACTACTGTCCAGTTTAATCTTTCAATCATCAGCACCTAAGCAAGGAGTCTTGCTCTTATCATGAAAGTAAATACTATGTTGCAGCTCTTCAGAGTGGTACAGAAAATAACATTGCTCCATAAGAGCTGAATGCTCTCCCAAACAGCTATGCTGGACTGGTTTAGGGCTCGTAAGAGCAAGACAACTTTGTCCAGAGATGGTTTCAAACTCCCATAGCCTGAGTTGTATACAAATAGAACATCTTTTGCTCTGCTTTAGTATTTGGACACCAGTCTACCAGGACTTGGGCCAACACCCGATATCAAATAGTCCACTAAATCTCTTTGAGTAAGTTTGCCACATTTTTACATCAGTTTGGTCTCTATTTAGATTAGCAATCTCAACTGTCATCTGGATGACTAATCTGGTAAAAATCTCTACAGACAGTTGCCAGTCTAATCAGAAATATAAATCTGAACAGAAATAAAATTATATACCTCACAGGTATAAAACATCAGAGAAGACACACAACAAAGGACACTCCTTACGCTGGAAAACCAGAGCAGTGAGACAGAAAAGCCTGCTGGGTTTTACCTGAGCAAACAGGAGTATGAGAGTGGCTGGAGGTTAATTAGTTTAGGAGTGGAACTTGCTGACTGTGTAAGATAGTGTAACATTTAAAAAAAAAATGTACCTGGTGTGTAAAATAAGAAAAGCCACATTTCAATCCTCTAGAAAGCGGATTCAGAAAGTTCTGATGGGGCAGGATCGGAGTCAATAGGGTCACAAGGGTATTAATCGGGACACAATTCAAACCGATGAACATGGGACTGCAGATAAGAAAGGCAGTCCTAGTCTTCAAAAGGGAAAATAGCTCAAACAAGAGCCTGACAGGTGAAGGTGAAAATTTAAGATGAGCTTGTGCTACCGCCACTCTGTATTAAGCACTTTCTCTCCTTCCTCTTTCTTTATCTGTGATCTGCACTACATCTATCTGATAATGAGTCAGAAATGTCATATAATTACACTTCAAAGAGGCTAGTGTAATTGATGATCATGGAAAGTTGGCTTTCCTATAATTTGCTAAAAGGAATGAAGTTCCTTGTGTGCTTTTGGGGGCACCACTAGAGCAGAGATGTCTAATTACTAGGAAGTTCAGTTCAACAGATGTCAACATATCAGCTCTAATGGCTATTTCATAAGGACAAAGATGTAGACTGAAGGTTCTCTTCTGAACTTGCAAAATTTCACTCTGCCACCTTCCCCAACATTCAGTAAGAGCCAGTAAAGAAACCTGTGAAAGACCTAATTCCAGCTGTAGCTTCAGTAGCATTCAACGTGTGCTAAATGATGCTTCAGCCAAAGCATGGCTGGTGTCAAGCTGGAAGGGCAAGAGAGGCTGTTGCACGGCTAAATGTTTTTTTCATGTGAAAGTCTTGGCAAAAAGGCAAAAGGCAAAAAGGCAATCTGGTGCACGGCTAAATGTTTTTTTTCATGTGAAAGCCTTGGCAAAAAGGCAAAAGGAGGAGAAGCAGAAAAAATGGGATATTATTGTTACCACCATCGTTCCTACAAGGAAAAGCAATTCTGTTGACAATAAAGGTTCAGGACTTTGTCACACTGAAGAAGCCCATCTCCAACGCGGTTAAGATAACTGAGGAAAAAGAATGAGAGTATCTTCACAGAATCACAGAATGGTAGGGGTTGGAAGGGACCTTCGGAGATCATCTAGTCCAACCCCCCACCAAATCAGGGTCACCCAGAGCAGGTTGAACAGGAACACATACAGATGGGTTTTGAGTATCTCCCAACAAGGAGACTCCACCACACCTCTCTGGGCAGCCTGTGCCAGTGCTGTGGCACCCTCAAAGAAAAGAAGTTTTTCCTCATGTTCAGACAGAATTTCCCGTGTTCC
>RSEF01000006.1:4962023-5022304 GCA_003993805.1 Himantopus leucocephalus
TGGTGTGTCAGCCACTCCTCCCAGTGTTGTGTCATCAGCAAACCTGCTGATGGTACACTCTCTCCCCTCATCCAGGTCATCGATGAACATGTTTAACAAGACCAGGCCCAGTACTGACCCCTGGGGAACACCGCTAGTCACAGGCCTCCAACTAGACTCTGCATCACTGGTCACAACCCTCTGAGCTCTGCCATTCAGCCAGTTCTCAATCCACCTCACTGTCCGCTCATCTAACCCACACTTCCTAAGCTTACCTATGAGGATGTTATGGGAGACAGTGTCAAAAGCCCTGCTGAAGTCGAGGCAGACAACATCCACTGCTCTCCCCTCGTCCATCATGCCATCATAGAAGGCTATGAGATTGGTAAAGCATGACTTCCCCTTGGTGAACCCATGTTGACCACTCCCAATAACCTTCTTTTTCTCTACATGCTTCGAGATGACACCCAGGATGAGCTGTTCCATTGCCTTTCCCAGGATGGAGGTGAGGCTGACAGGCCTGTAGTTTCCCGCATCCTCCTTCTTGCCCTTTTTGAAGACTGGTGTGACATTAGCTCTCCTCCAGTCCTCAGGCACCTCTCCTGTTCTCCATGACCTTTCAAAGATGATGGACAGCACCTTTGCAATAACACCTGTCAACTCCCTCAATACTCTTGGGTGCATCCCATCAGGGCCCATGGATTTGTGGGTGTCAAGTTTGCCTAAATGATCTCTAACCCAATCCTCTTTGATCAAGGGAGAGTCTTCCTTTCTCCAGGCTCTCTCTCTTACCTCCAGGGTTTGGGATTCCTGAGGGCTGGCCTTCGCAGTAAAGACCGCAGCAAAGAAGGCATTCAGGTCATCTTGATGATGACCAGCCACCTGCCCTCTTATAGGCAATATGTCTTTGGTGAAAAACTAGCTTTTGTACCATCTTCCTTTCTGCGAGCTCTAAGAAAACCGATGGCTATTTCACTAAACTCTGACCTTACAACAACAGAGGGACACACAACAGTAGGTGGAACCCCGCACAATTTCACACTTCTTGTGCTTTAACTCACTACAGTCATTAATGATTAAAGAACAGATCTGAGAGCATACACACCAAACCTGAGGCTCCTTGTTGAACCCACCCCAAAAAAGACTATGATGTGCTGGGCTACCTCTACTGCACAGAACAAGTGAGAGCATGACCGTCCACAGAATTTCTACACAGAAACCTACCAGCATCATTTCCTAGTTACTACCCCATTTTTTTCCCCACTCTCTTGAAGAAGATATGAGACAGAAGGAAATTGTGTGTATATACAAGAAACTGTGTTAGATCATAGTTATAGGGGAAATGAGATCGGTGTCTATGCTATTTAGACTTATTGTGAGGACAAAGGACTCAAAGTAGAAAAAAAACCAAAGCTTGAGCTGCAAAGCAAAGCATGCATCTCATTAGTGTTTGTCTCTGTGCCCTGGCACACAAGCTGAGCTTTTTTTAGCCACCACCACATTAAAGCTCAATTAAAAGTAAGCGTAGGGCTTAGTGAGCTTCCTGAAGAGGCGAGCAGTCACCAGGGTTTTGAGGTACTCTCCCTTTCCTCTGGGCCTACTTGGAGGAGAAAGAAATCATTAAATGATACCCATTTAGACCTATCAACTCTGAGCACTCTGTCATATGCAGAAGCCCTGTACCAATCTTGTATTAAGATAAACAAAGATATGTTTCTATTAATTCTCTCTTGTTATAAGATTCGTAATTTAGGAGAATAATATCTTTCTAGTACAGAACGTGCCCTTCATTAACATTTATCTGCCTTATTTTCGAGAGAAATTTAAACAAGGAGGATTTAAAATCGTGTATGGCACTGTATTTGGCAGTGTTGTCCAATGGCTGTCACAGGAACGAGACGGGAGATTGTGTAAGGTAGTAGCTGCTCCTTTTTCTTTTTTTTAAATTTATTTTTGTGGATTTATATTACAGTTTAATCCTTTTCCTAATAGGGGGATAATATGGTATATTTTAAAAGTATCCAGTGGCTATTCATACATTATTGAAAAGCTGGGTGTTAAAGATTAAAGGCCACAAGAGTTACAGAGAAGGTCATTTCAATTTCTGATTTCTCTCTCTCTTCATTCTCCTCTCACTTACCCCGTGCAACACACACACACACACACTTCTCTGCTGGCCACTCTGTGTTTTCACACAGATCACTTAAAATAATCTTATTGTTTCTGTTCATTTCCCTGGAAATTCTCTGGTCTCTAAAAGTTTATGCTTTTTTAATCTGTTTATTACACCCTTCCAGCTTTATTTCCTAATCCTCCTTTGTTCTTTTTATTTTTGATGTTTTTAAACTGGGAAAGCTCCTTCTTTCTTCCTGTGAGGTTTAAATGAGTTCTTTAATCATACGAGCAGCAACACGTACTCCTGCATGCTGCACTCACCTTCTGAGGAGCCTTCCCTGACAAAGTGCTTCCTCCTGATCTCTCTTTTCAAGTCTTGCTTACGGAATATTAAAAACTTAACGTAGCTAATAGAAAGAACAGACAGTATTAAACCCCAACTTTTATATAGCATTCACAGGCACCAGAGGGAGGTACAAATGCCCTCATGCACGGTCTTAGACAGAGCAATTTCACAATAAAAGTAAAAAAACCTACTCCAAGTTATTAGCCCAAGTGATGCCGCCATGAGCAAGGTGTAGGTACTGCTCCAGCACTTCCTATTCTGCATAGCTGCTCGCTCACTCTTTAAGCAATACTCACAGAACACGACCACGGCCACTCTCCTGTCCCACAGTCTTACTCACCCACTTAGTATTAGCCTCGTGCATTTGTCCTATTAAACTGCAAAGGTATGTCAATAATGTTCATCAAGTGAAAACAAAAGTTCACATATAAGGCCAGACAGGATAATGTTTTATCCTCACTTGTCAGAGGTGAAAAATGGCTATGCAAGCCCATGGAAATTCAGCCTTATGTACCTAAGGAAATATAGTATCTTAATGACTTTTTAGAATACAGTTTTTCTTTATTTTACTGTTCCATGAATCTGGTACTGAAGTCTCACAGATACTACTCAAATCACATTAACCTTGTAATACTGCAAGTCTAAATGACTGCAGACAGCAATGAATATTGAGTTAAAGTAATTTCAGAGACAAACCAAATGACAATATTACTTCTTCTCAAGATCAGGATGCATCGATATAACTTTTTTCTATGTTGAGATTTATAGCAGATGTGACTATACTGTTCTTGCTTTCCTTCTCAAGTTAACAAATACAACTGTGAAGAAATGGGGGTGGTTTCTTTCTGGAGTAAAATCCTGCCACACCAATAGCCAAAAATAATCAAGCAATATTATTCAGCCTCCTTTTCATTTCCACAGAGATTAGCAATATTAGAGAGGGAAACAGCTTTAATTAGTCTGGTCACAGAAAAGGAAAAATACATGATGGCTCTTGCAGATAAATCAAGGGAAAGACATAAATCGCATCTCAGAAAGCAAATAGTAATTTTCTGCTGGATCTCAGACTAGGTAAAATCCATTACACTACTTAAATCCTGTAGCAGAATAGCTACATGCTTGTGACTTAACACTGTGAGAGTATTTCTAAAATACATGTACTGATTTCTCGGTTTGGTGAACATCGATATGTGTAAGCCAAATAGTTACTGAGGCAAACTTTAGGCTGCTATTTACTGTGAAGGACAATCAATCTTAAAATTTACCTTAATCTAGTAAACATCACGTGGTTCCTAAATTATTAAAACATGCCCCAAGCACTAGGTATTTCTCTAACTCTACTGAGCTCGAGTGCTCAGTACTCTTACAGTCGTTGTACTGCACATGACATTCCACTCGCTTGCCTCTCTTTTACCCATGCACTTGTTCAAGAAAGCTACACTTTACAAGTAGGTATTTCAGAATCTGCTTCTCTGGAAGAGACATCTCAACCTCTTCTTCAGGGCTTACTGTTTGAAACAGATACAGCAGTGCTGCTTTCTAATGCAAATCCAAATTCCCCTACATGGAATGTGATTAGCCTGGGCCAGTCTCACCGGGCAGAAACTCTTCAGCCTGAAACGTTACGGAGCAGATACTGATGGCTTTTGACAGTGAAGATCAGGATGAATTTGGTAAAATGGAAAGTAAAGAACAATTAATGATGGGATTCAAAATGTAAGACACATAGCCAGGGCAAGGATACAGAAAGGCCCTGAAAAAGACAAAACCGTACCTGAACTTATGTTGACCCACAGTGTCGCAGTACTGCTGCAACGGGGGGAGAGAGAGAGCACAAAGTGCCTTTGCTTTCCACACAAGCAGCTTTGCAGAATAGCTCTATCTCCAGAGTGCACTTGGCACAGTGCAAAGCTACATCTGCAGGATACATATCAACTTTCTCCTGGGGGTTAGGAGCGCTGGAAGTGCAGTGTGTTTCGCTCATCAGCCTGTTAGCATGCCTGCTTCGAGCAAAAGCAAAAGTTACCAGCAGCAGTTAGCCAGCAGAATAACTCCTTGCTCTGCAGCTGCCCTGCGCTGGCAGGAGGCTTCCCGTGCCAGTGATACAGCTGGCTAGCACGCTGCACTGGTATTTTGCTCTAAGGGTTGCATTTGTCCCTTAATTATGTTGCGGCGTTTAAGTCTATGGAGACCTGAGCAATTAGATGTGAAACTACGACAGTTATAAAGCCCTGAAATATGATCACACGATGTGACTGCAGGACTGACAGAACGGCCCCAATTATAACTTTGCATGTGAATGGTGCTTCGTACCACGGAGCTGCTCCTCAGCTGTACCACAGCATCTGCCTAGAATGGTTTGACAATACAGAAAACTTTTTTTTAATCCAAACCAAAGTAACTTTATTCATTACGTAAATACATTTATAATAAGCGCGGCTCCACCAGGGCTCACAGGAGAGAGAACGGTTCTCTCATATGGTTCCATCAAAACTACATTATGGAAACAGAAGAGCACAAAGGGATCCAAATGCACATGGCCTACAAACAAACAGTAATAAAATAGCATTATTAAGGCAGTGAATCCAAGCCAGGATGTCAGGAAAAAGTCAGGAAATGCCAGAATTCAGCTTGTTTGTAAAGGATGACAATTTGCCCCTTCCTCCTGCATATACGCAGTCCAGGAGAGTCTTCATGACATGAATATTCACTTTGTCCTACAGGATCCTTCTGTGTCTCTGAATGGACAATGCTCCATGAACAAGCAGCAATTCTGCATTTTTGCCTTCTCCTAGAGATCCAGTGTGCCGCTCTATGCCTTATTTACTGCGTGCTGCTCTGAAGATAGAATTATTCATTTTTTTCAAAGGGTTTTCTCTGGCACTGACAATGTAGTATCTGAGAACTTCTCAAATATTAATGACATCTGTTCGCACAACGTGCCTGTGAGATGATATGATGTGTAAGAAGGTAGCTTATTTCAGACTGGGCAGCAGTCAGCCTTTTAACAACCTTACCAGCTCCAGCCAGAAAACCATGAGGTGCTCTCTGTAAAGGGTTGAGAGTGAGACAGACAGATGAGAGGAGAGCCTTCAGCTGGGAGAACAAGGGAAGAAGTGTCTGTGCTAAGGGTGTGGGGCTGTGATAAGGAGGCTGTTTTGCTTGAGATTTGCTTGAGTTTTGTGAAAAATTAACACGCAGCCAAAAGGAAGCAGAGTGTGAATCCTACCCTGAGCTGAAAAGCAACCCACCTTGCTCTATAAGCAGGTAGACAGGTTGTTACAGTCCACTGTCACCTCATTTTTCACACATAGAAACTGAAACACACTGAAAAAATGACAGATAGTAGCCACCGGTGTAGTGTATGCAATTTGACACGTGGGTCTTGATATTGGGGAACACCTACTGCTTCATAAACCACTATAATATTAAAATCGTTACACCTAAACAGCTCATTTTCAACTGTGAGAGCATGATGACTTTGCCAGTCAGGCCCCAGGGCCTCAAGGCAGGCACCAGGTGATCGGGGACAAGTGATCAGCAACCTTCTCTCAGATTTCTCATCTCACCTACTCACGTCTCTGGCAAAGGCTGGAAACCCACTCCAGGGGCAGCATTCAATGGCCTTGAACATGAGACAGCCCTCTAGAAGGCACCCATCACCTGCTACACCACCTCCAGGTCCCACACCAGAAACATGCAATGACGCTGGAAACTTTAGCCACAAATGAGGCAGGGACCTGCTGCACAGCAGCAGCCATGCCTACAGCATCGGGTACTAGAAACTGGAATATGACACCGGCTACTGGCACCAAGAAAGTTTGTCCTACACCATGTGCTACAATGGATTAATTGTCAACTTAGATTACTATGAGCAAAACTAACATTGAATTAGCTTTCCTTTAAATTAAGTCAAAGTGTTGGATAGAGACTTCTCCCATGACCTGCCAATGAAAACCTTTCCTAACAAATGTTTTTTTTTAATCTGAGCTGTCATCATTTTCTACAGCACAGTGATAAATACCTTAATTTTCTTCCATCTTGTTAAAAATATACATTTAGCATCATTTCAGTAATTATGCAGATATAATTATATCAAATAATTTGTACAGGTCAGTAATACCACAGCTACCTTTGTTATCTCCCGTGGAAGATCCCATTCCTTTGCTGAAACACAAAGTACAAAAGCACCTCACGATTCTCCATGCACATGCTAAAATAACCCCCCCTGTTACAAAGACCCCCTTGTTTTCAAGAAATAAAGGAAGGTTTCAGCCACTGCTGCAGAACCGAAAGCCTCTCATCCTGGGACAGGGAAGTTTGATAGTCAATAGCCCACTGTATTTGGGATCTGAGAGGTTTTAACAGGATGGATTTAGGCTCTGCTTCCTTACACAAGTCAGACTGAGTACCTGCAGAAGGAAATGTATTACAGAGAGAGACAGAGAGAGAAGTTCACAGCAGTCACTGCACCCCGTGCTTTTCTCCGTCTCTCTCAGGGACAAATCCAGTTTCATTTCTCCCAACAGCAACACACTCCTGCCTGGATTCATGCTCTTTTCCCAGCAAGACAGGGGAGGACTTCTCTCTGCTGCATGGTAATACAGCCAGTCTCATCACATATTCACATCAGCTCTCACTGAAATTTGAGAAATAGTTACTCAGTATAAGGACAGCATAATTAATTAGAAGGTCATGTACTGTATAGTCAGGATTAGATTTTTTGAAAGGAAGAGTGTACTTATATCAATGCTTAAATACCTGCCTTTCTGTAGCTGAAGGACTTTTTTTTTTCAAAAAAAAAGGAACGAGTTAAGGCTGGTTACAAAAGCTGATGTATTCAATTTTTCTTATATGGAGAAAACCAACTGCAATTAAAGGGTGAGTGACTACTACTTAATTGACAAAATTATTTTTTTATGTACAGGGTAATTTGTCAATATGAATTTCATTGCAGGGAATGGAAATTGGATGAATGAACTAATTTAGAGTATTACAGGATTTTCTTCCTCTTTCAAATTAAATTTTCCTTCGGGGTCAGTTCAATTTGCTTGTGTTCCTTTAAATTTAGGGACCAGACTACTTGCATTATGCACTCTAGTCCTCATAGTCTGGCAGGTTGTTGCCTAGCAGATGTGTATATGTAGTACACACATACACTGTATGTATAGTGTGTTTACAGAGTTATATATATGTATAGTGACAAATCTTGCCTAGGACAAGAGATGAAGAATAGTCACTCAGGGAAAAATCTGAAACTCGGGGAAGAAAACAAACTACAACAAAAAAATAACCTTTGTTATTGTAAAGAGTTTGTAAAAGCAGCTGAAGAACTTACTTGCACAACAATCTTGAAGTGACTGCCTGTAAGACTTACTCTGGATCAGTAAAGACCAACAAAAGAGCTGCGAGGCAGGTTTAAGCAAGACATCACTGTTAAACTGTCTTGTTAAACAAACTACCTGTCCTGAAAGCCTTCAGCTTCATTGACAAAAATACTGAGAAAAATCAAAGCCCACCCAGCTGGAATAATCAGCCGAGAGGACTCAGAGGAGACCGAAGCCAGGCAGGCTGGTTGAGCAGATGCCTTGAAAAATTACATGCAGGAAAAGCAGTGGTGCAGCATGACTTCCAGGAACTCATCTGAACACCTCCATAAAAGCATTGCAGGCATAATCGGTTCTATTAATGAAGCTTTTTAATGATAATCTCTACATTGCGTTTCTTCTGTCCCTGTGAAGGTCATTTTATTAAACAGTATAGCTCGCAAACAGATCTTGCACACAGATTTTGCTTTTGCTTTTCTTTCCCATCTTCTCATTTTGTGTATAGAAGTGTAACAGTTGGGTGACTCACTAAGTGGAAATGGATGAGAAGAGCAATCTTTTCTCCTACAAAATGCAAAGTTGGAGGAGTCACTTAAGTGCATTGAAAGAGTAATGCTGTTGTAGACTAACCATCATCTTCGAGTTCCTTAAAAAATGTTTTACTTTACTTAACTAGTAAACAATCAGGTCAGAATAGAAGCAAAGCAGCAACTCCCCACACCCTCCACACCCCCAAATCCTCTGAAGGTTGCGTGTACTGGTGAAAAAGGTAGTATTCTCATTGAAACCCCTTCTGTCGCTTTTCGGGGGAATCTGAAAGGGATTACTGTAAGTAAAAGTTGGACTATTTTTTTGTATTTTAAATGAGAGATTGCTATCTATGCAGGTAACATATTTAAAGAACTTTTTTGTTCAAAACAAAGCTATTAATCAAGAAATTTTTTTCCTCCTCTGGGAAGACAAGAGAAATAAAAGGTTTATTATTCCATAGCCCCCAGACATCTGGAGAGGAATGCATACAGTGTTAAAAGTACCTGAGGCAGTTGGCTGTGTGCAGTGTTTCTTTATACAATATTAGGGCCAGCAGGATGAGAAACAGCTAATTGTCCTGGGCATAAGAATTGCATTTGGATATATCTTCAAAAGGAGACACAGCAGGAAGCACGTACCTTTTTATGGTTGAAAAGGTGATGTGAACTTGAACCTGAGGCACCTGGGGTTCCTGGGCTTTTTGGTTATGTAATGCAGTCATGAGATAGTTACTATATGACAGGAATTATCACTTAGCAGTTAAGTAAAAAGCAAGATTTTGTGCAGAAATTTTTAAAACTAAGAACTGATGAAGAACAGTTTCCAGTTTTCTCTAGGGCATCAAAATATTTTGTTTTCTCTGGTAGAAGAAAATGTCTTTAGGTGTGGAATTATAAACAATACCCCAGAAAGAAGTGTTCAATTGAAGAGCTAAAATAGCTTTTCTGCACACGTTAATTCCCTCTTTGAGAGGGAATGCAGGACAGGGAGCACTTTAGAGGAAACTTCTATTTACAAGTTCTAATAGCTTTGTACATGATGATTTCTTTCATGAGGCATCTCAACCACTTATAATGTATTCTTACATTTTCAAATATCAAGCAAAGTAGTGACAGATGCTGCGAAGCAGCCGAGGAGATAGCTCTCTCCCTGTGATTGAGTTATTATGTATTCCATTAGATAGTGCTGCTCAGCTGAGCTTTTGAAGGTGGAAGGTAAGATTAACAGAGGAGGAAGGGCTTCTTATTAATTAAAGTGATGCACTGCCAATTGTAAGGGCAATCAAATATTGGTTCAGTCTTACCACTGCCGCTTACTTTTAATAGGTATGAGTATATTTGATAAAGATGATGGAACTGCCCAGCAGAGCAGAGGCTGTATGCCACATCACAGCCTCACTGCTCACCTCATTTAAGATCAGATTTGTGCAGACTGACAAGACAAAGACTTATGAGAAAAACAGTTCAACAAGTGCAAAGAGACCACGGTATTGAACCTGAAAAACAAAACTGTTCATTACTTGAACAGTGTAACAAGGCAGTCTATAAGCAGTATGCTTATTTATTGTAAATGCTGCAGCTCAGCTAATGATTTTTGTTTTAGTTGGAGTTCACATTCTCACTTTCATCAGCATTATCTTGCCAAATATGTTCCCCAGCTTATTGTAATTTAGGATTTGACACTAGCAATTGCCTTTTTTTCCCCCTCAAAGGATGAATTAGTTCACAATAAAAGATGCATATTAGGCAATTTATTATGCTAATGACTCACAGAAAAAAGCCAAATTACCTTGATGGTGGATTATATTGAACAATAAAAACCCACACTCATTGCAACTCTCAGTGAACGCATAGTTTAGCTGTAGTTAGCTACAGGAAGTTTCCTGGTAATACTATCCACATTAGAGACAGACAGACATGCATTAGCGGTAACCACATTCATAGTGAAACAATGCAGACAGAGCTCACTCAGATTTGTAATTATGTCTCATTACCCTTCAGTAGTCATTTTTAGCTCAGCTTGGAAGCAAAGCTTGTGTCATGGCATATGGTGCATGCGCTGGCATTTTCTACCTGATTATTTTAAAATCTTCCGATTTCAACCAAACTGAAAGAGAAGTTGTGACTCAAAAGACATTAAGGTTTGTACAAATTCTATGCAAATAGGGAGTCAGGTAGAAGAAAAAGATGACATTAATGGTCCTCATTGATATAGAAGCTTGGCCTGAAAACATGAATCCACAGGAAACAGTGTCCTGCATTGCTCCCAGAATCATTACTTATTTTGAACGGTGAAACATTTCCTATCATACGCTGTGGGCCCGGCCACTTTTGCTGACCTCCCTGAGAACTGGGAACATACACATTTCAGGGCACTAGTCAGCTGGAAAAGTAGGGGAGAGAGTTGCTGCAACGTAATATCTACATATCATTAAGCTTACATGGGGATAAGGATATTGGTGGAGAGAAACATTTGCAATGCAACCTTGAAATGACAGATGGATTAACATTCCTAACTTCAGTAAAAGCAAGATTATACAAAAAATTTAGATGAGACTATCAAAATTATTCTTTCAAGTTGGATCAATAACAAGATTCAATCAGACACAGAAAAAGCTGTTCTGTGATAATGGCAGGAGATAAAATAATCAGTCTTAAGTGAGCAAGAAAATAAAGAAATCAATGTAACTGGAGGAAAAATAGAAAGCGGCCTGAACGCTAATCCTGCACCAACTCTATCAAACATCTGAAGAAACTAAATCAGAGGGAAGCCGCTCAAACACAGACTTCCAGATTCTCCAGCACTAGGAAAAGCCAGCCACAGCATCAAAAGGCTACAGTGTAATGAGTTTTGACCACACCTACTTATAAAATGAAAACAAATCCTTTTTAGCAAATGATTAGAGAGATTATTACCAATAAGAATAAAAGCAAATGCCGCTTCAGAACCTGGTTAGTTGAGATTTCTCAATGCACATAATCATGTTTTTTTTTCTCCAATCACTGCAACTGTTACCTAGTACCTCTGAGCTAATTGCCCTGGCATAACCATTGTGCTTATTTTCAAGTGACTAATAACAACTCACTTTGTCTTTGCACTTATGCAATCTGCACTGCTGAAATTAAGCTTTTATGTATTTAACTAGTATTGATTTCCCTGTTTGGGGAAAAAAAAAATTAGTCAAAGCCTGCATCTTCTTCCACTGGTTGCTGTGCATGCATAGACCTTATCGCTATGACATGGATAGGCAATGCCATCACACAAAAAGCAAGGACGACAATCTGGAGTTGGGTTAGTGACAAAGGTTTGTGTTAGCAGTGAAAGTTCCACGTCACTGTAATAACATCAAAAGATGGAGCTGCAACTTACCAGTTCTGAAATAGCATATTATGAAAACGAGCATTTTCAGTGTGTTCTGTAGCAGGAAATACTTTATCTGCTTTTATAAATGATTAAACTCTTGAGCTTCTTTTCAGCATTTAACAAGCTGTGAAAGCTGTTTACAGTGTTGGATGTACAGCACCATCGCTTTTATCCTCCAATGTAGCGACAAAGATACAACATAAATGAAACACCATCTTCTTTTCCTCCATATCACTGCTCTGCACTTTGTTAAAGTATGCCATATCAAAAAAAATCCATTATATAAACAATTACCCAGGACCAATTTAAAGTTCAACATCAGTTCGTAGGAAGAACTACCTATTTCTTTGACGAATATCATTAGTAGAAAAGCTGAAAACACTGAGAAGAGCGGCTGCAGCATTATAGTGAGTAGGATTTGGGGAACGGTGTTCCAAAATGCAGTCTCTGAGTAAAGCTAAGGCCTGGTCTGCATGGGGTAGGCACCTTTTCCAACACGGAATGTGAGTTAAGAGAGATGACTTTTTCACTGCCTGAACACACGTACAAGCCTTTTGACACCAACACAGCAGCATTCATGTGGAAGGAACCTGCCCAGCTAGGACATGTACTCCATGTTAGCAAAGTACTCTTTGACCAGGTGAGGTATTTATACCTGGAGATTTTGCCATTATGGGCAAAAGGCATCCAGTTTGGGTACTGCCAGAGAAATATTTTCCAGTCTAGACAGGACCTCAGTTTTGACAAAGCTCCATTTTCTGCTTTATGATAAAACCCAGTAACTGACAATTTGCTGATTTCCCTAAATCGTTCTCCATCCCCCCATTCCAATACATGATCTAGTTACCTGTGAAACAATGAGTAATTTTATTATTCATGGATGTGTGCATAACATTCACATGAAAAACCACAACACAGGCTGAAGCATATACTGCACAGAAAAAAAAACCACAAATGTTTAAAAAATTCAATTGAAAACCACAAAAATATGAAGAAGAAGCTGTGACTAAGTCAACAGGCATAGATTCAAGCCCTCAGCTTCCTGATCTCAATACTGCATGACACCAAGCATGTCATTTGATCATGCTGTGCCTGGTTTCCCATCTCGCAAACAAACACAACAGGCACTAAGATGCCGCAAGTGTATGTGGAGAGATTACTTTGAAATGCGCTTCCTTTTCCACTGGTTTCCATGGAAAATTAGCATCTCCCTCTGCTAATGGCACTCATTTTGGTAAGACAGGAAAGCTCAGTGAGAAACACAAGAAGTTCAGGCAACTGCCATCTTTCTGTGTACAAAAAGCAGAGCGTGTGGGGTACAGAGGAAAAAGGCACCAGGAAGTTTGACGGGACAGGACAGGGGAAAAGGCACTTGGCCGTGGCGCTTCCCTGCCCTGGCACGTGCCTGTGAGAGGTGAAAAGCCTCTCTCACGCTTCCCCACTCATCTGCATTTCTATAGTGTCTAGCACTCAGCTCTTCCTCACCTTGGATGAGCTGCTTGCAGCCCACAGCTCCTACCACTTCCCTGCATCCCTTGTTTCCAGCAGTGGAGAAGGAGGTTCTCTTTCCATGCTGCAGTGATGCCAGGGTGACTTTCGTTTTTTTTAACAGTTCCCCAGCCACTATCATGGGTCAACGCTTACCGAGAAAGAGGCATATGAGGGTTCAACTGTATGTTCGTATGAATTTCACTCCTTTCCACAAGCAGATCCATTCTGCCTTACTTTATCCAGCTATAGATGAAATATTCAGTCAAAACTACTCACTCAGACTTGTTCACTGCTGAATGGAAAGGGCAACTCAACTCATCTGATTTAGAGAGAACAATTTTAATGTTGGATGAATTGTCCTGTCGAAAAGTTACCCTTACACTGCCTACGGAGGCTGCCTAGAGATTAATTTAAGACTGTATGTTTAATGCAGGTCATGTGGAATACAAAATTATTGCCCTTTTGTGTCAGAGGTACAGCATATTTACCCTTAGGCAATTTGGGAAAAGATTATTCAATTACATGTACAAAAAAACCTTAGAAAGTTAAAGTATGATGGCACATCATGGCAGCCACACAATGCTATTGGTAACAATGGTCTCGAAGCTGTGTTTAAACATACATGTAAGGAAGAAGGGGCACAAATACCATTACTATTCCAAATACAGCATCTGCTAAGAAAGTAAAAACAGAAGAGCAGATGTATTTAGTGAGGCTATGGGCTATCTAACCCAGCAGCACGTTCATAGAGAATTTGGGAGTTCTCTGTATTTCAAGGAAACATATGCCTGTCTTGCCTGTCCATCTGTATTTCCTCTCAGATCTTGCTTCATTCTCCTTTCAAAGGACTGGGCATTCAATTTAGGAACCCACATTAATAGTTTGATAGAAGTAGATCCGTATTAAGAAGTTCTAACTACAGCTAAAAACAGTAATATGCCACACTGTCCATTTAGTGTACCAAGTATATGCCATAATGACCACTAATGAATTTGTATTTTTAATATAAAACAAGCCCCTTATTTCACACATGCAGCCAGACCTTCTCAGGGCAACATGCAGAGCAAGCAAGCATTTTGGAGGCAAAAGGCCTCAAAGACAGCCAAAATCCAAGCATTTAGCCTACAATTTAGATCATGACAACAACTACTGATGGTTTGAATTCTCTGAGCTTTTCCTCTATCACCACTAGGACCAGGGAAATAAGGAGTTACCAATAGGAGACAAGGAGACTGCAAAGTGTCTCCTTCAGCAGCATGGATCAGTGTGGCATGTATTGCCACATGGCAGGACGTGGCCACATCCCCATGGGTGCACAGAAGCATGGAAGCATGCTTCCCCTCCCTGGCATTTAATTCAGAGCAGTATCCACCTGAATCAGAGAGGTCCGCCTGCTTAAAATGAAAGATGACATTTTCATGAAACCAAGTAAACCCAGGAATGGCAGATGGTGTGTATGTGCAGGGAGGGAGGTGGAGGAAGGAGAGCATGGTTTAAAAAAAGTACCTGCCCCAAATACAGAGCAAACTACAATCAAATTACAAGTATTGGTAAAGTGAAGGGAAGGGAAGGAAATAATCCTTTGACAAAGGTATAGGGAGAACACTGGAGTGATCTGTGTATGGAGATCTGTGTGATTCAGGTGTAACTCTGTGGATCCAGCAAGGAAAAAAGAATCAGCCAGGTAAAATGGAGTACCCAGGGATTATGCACTTTGGGGTTCATATCCATCAGAGAAAATGTGTGTGAGCTGCACTTTCCAGAAAATCTCCATGCAGATTTGCAGCAAAGCTTTCAGCAGGACAAGTTACAGTTGATAAGCCCAGAGGCAGCAGTCACCAGATGACATGTATGCCTGGTGAAAGCCTACCTCAGACAGATCGCCTTCCTCTCTCTCTTTTTAAATACCCTCTCACATTTAGGCAGATGAAACCCATTGACTGTCATAATGTCCAGGCTACACTCAAAAATATTGACAGCATTCAAAGATCCTAGTAGTCAAGTTGATTTTTTTTTTTAAACATGTTATATAACCACAGCAAATCCATCAGTGTCTTGCAGATCACCATAGAAACAGGCTGACAACTCTCAGTGCAGGAGGAAGCAGCCCTGATCTCAGCTTGGAAAAGATGCTGACGGGACTGGTCAAACACACGGACCCCCCTCCCTCATTTCCAGCATCATGGACTCCTGATGCTCGCACGCTCTCAGCCTTTTGGCTGCAGGATTGGATGGAGGGTTTCCTACTCCACAGAGCAATACATAAGACACTGAAACATTTCTACCAAAGATAATAAGGCTCTATTCCAAATTAAAGATCACAAAACAAAAATAGCTAACCTGATATTTCTGTAAGAAAAAAGACTGCTTTAACTATCTGAATTGCAAAACAGTGGGGTGCCTGTGCACTTGGTGCAGTGGTTGCTGCCATTACCCTTTTTTTGGTGCTGCCTGGTTTGTCTTCTCAATGACTGGGCCACAAGAACAGAGAGAAATCACGCAACCTATGAGGCTGGTGGCTAGAATTGCTCTGCTGAAGGGGAAAAAAAGGGGTAAAAGAAAAGCTTAATGTTATTCAAGGGGACACGTACTTACTAGGGACTTGTAACAGGGCCTCCTTTTCTTTATTTTTTGTGTTGAACTAGAAAAGTTTCCATGGGCTTTGTTCCTTGCTGAAGTATCTTCCTGGACAAGTACCCACTTTTCAGCGGCCTTCACATCATACGAAGTAGTAAATGTGTGTGTTTCCACATAATTCTTCAAATTAATACACAACAAATGAATTGATTGAATTAATAATTCATAAATACTAATTGTACTTGAATGGAGAAGTATCCAACCATTCCTCTGTTAGCTGACCTGAAAATACATTCCTCAGATTAAAGCATTTCTCTAAATTTTGATTTGATGACAGCAAATCTTTTAATCACTCTCATAATTTTATGACTTCAACTTAAAACCACTCTAATCCTTCAAAAAGAATTGACATTTAGTCAAACAAAATGATGAATTTCTTTGCACTGCAGTAAGCGCTCATATGCTCAATTTATCTCAAGCTTGAAGATTTCTTAGCCAAAGCTTGTTCCAAAGTGAATTCAGTTTAAATATGTATTTACACAGTAATTATGGCTCCATACAATTTAAAATCTAGAGAAATACACAAAAATATTAATGGGTGGTACTAAATGCTAAAACACAACAAATTTCATTTCATGGTATTTTCCATGTTTCAATGTGAGATCACAAGCTCAGTTTAATTATATTTCACACAGCCATCCTTGAAATGTTTATTTTCTGTACATTTAGTTCCATAGTCCCAAATTCAAGCATGTTTTAGAATAGTTACCAATGCATGATGTTAACTATGGCAGAGGTCCACAGAATGCCTCAGCTTTTTTTTCACATCATTCTATTATATCCTATGATTATGCTTATTGCGCTTAATGATATCTTAATATTATAATGCAAACACAGTGCTATATTTTACTTAAATATGTTGCTTTGTTTGATTTCTTCTAGGGAATAAAGTCATTCATGGAAGCATGCACAGAGGGCAAGGGTTGAAAAACCTGGTTTCTATGGGAATGTTTACTTAAGCTATGGCTTTAGCTGGAGAAACCTTTGGGGAAATCACAACACAAGCAGACGACTTTAAATATTTATACAGTAATACATTACTACCAAATAAAAACTCTGATTCTTTCTCAATTAAGCTGTGCTATGTCCAGTTTTTCACAGATGCAAACATTCCTATTTCTCTTTGAAAGGAAGGTCACCAGTCAGCGATCAACTAAGTCACTAGACTTAACCATTCAGCATGCTGCTAGTTGTTCACCAACCTTTTATTCAGTTGAATGTTTTATACTGTTAGCACCTGGAATTTTGAGAAGAGGGACTGGGTGATTAGGTAGGGGAATCTGGTAAGAGTTTGAATGCTGGTATGGCACGTGGAGCAGTGTTGATTACAATTGCGGAGATTTAGGCTTAGCACACACTGTTTTGATGGGTGCAAGTTAATCCCTCCAAGCCTCATATAGCCTGGTATCAGAACATCTTTCTGAGTTTATTGATTGACTGAAAGAGCAACCAAGTCTACCATTCACCTAGATCAGACATCCTGGTTTCACCCCAGGGTTAGGGTTTACTATTGATATGTAGTACAGAGTTAATGTGAAGTTAGCTAATGAATTCACTGCTCTGGAAATAATGCAGCAAGCTGAAGTACAGAAAAATCATCTCCCCACATGAACCATTCCTATGCACAGCCATATTGAATGACAGCTAATACTACTGGTTCTTCATTTCATATGATAAGGATTATTTAAAAGTTAACAGTATACTAAAATGAGATATAGCCCCCCCTGGATCTCTGAGCAAGCCCATATAGGGCTCCACGCTGCATGTGGAAGAGCAAACAAGGTCCAGAGCTGCAGGTTTACAGACATGGTGGGGTAGGAAGGCATTGTTTCTGAAAGCCTCTTAATCTTCACCCATTTCAAACCTCAGCAAGCCCAAAGTTCAGCAGTTTAGAACCACCAAGTTTAATAATTGAACACACATGTTTCACTGCTGAAAAAAGTATTCCTTAAGAAGGTGCAAAAGTTAATCTATACTCCAGTAACTTATAATACCTATAAGGAACAGCAACAGTAAAATCCAAGAGGCAGATAAATCTTACTGGAACAAAATGCCCAACCTCCATAAACACATTCAGGAAGACTGCTTTTTGCCTTTAGATATTTTTAACGTGAAACAAAATAAAACAGCCATATGAATGTGAACCTATCCTTGTCATTGTTCGCTCGCACCACAGTATGGTAGTAAATAGATCAGTAGATCTGAGAGTTCATTATAGCAGTTATGACGAAACCATGTGGGCTATCTTGTCTGGATCCAACAGAGCAGACCGGGTCATCTGGCCCGCAACTCGCTCCTTGCTGTCCTTTTATAATGGGTGACTCTGGCATAAATGAAGAAAATGTAACAGCCTGGACAGATTCTTTTGGGTCCTTTCTCAAGTGCTCTCTACCTCTTCCCCTCTGCGTGACCAAGAAAGCACATCTGGTAACAAAATGTAAATACCCCCTTTTCATATAATGAAGCGCACTCATACGCAGCTACCTTGTCACTGGGGCACCTTCTGTGTCCCATGACAGGACAGATGCAACAGGACATGTAGGCAGTTTTGCCCAGTGAAGGGTGATCCTTCTGTCACATGAACAAAACTGTCTTTAATTGTATGACTGAATTCAGGCTTCACAACTGGCAACGAACAACTGCACTTTTGATAGGGCAACACTTGCAATCACGTGACACAGGAAAAACTTGCAGCTTCTTTGAGAAACAACCTCCTTTTTGGAGGGTATAGATATGTGGAAAAAGAGAGAACAAGAAAAAAGGGGAACGGTTTGGTGGTAATGACAGCTTGTGTTATGTTTCCTATACAGAGAGATGGAAAAAACGTATTTGCTGATACTTGTGGCAAGCAACTTATAGTCTACTACATTCAATTTAATTCTCCATGTGTCTTAATAGACCTGACTATGGATATTATTACTGGCCATAAATATTAAACCAGTCGTCTCCTAAGAAGAGCAATAACGTTCAGCTGTAATGTTCAGCTCTCACCTTATCTGGTGTGAATTTCACAAGTTGACTATATGTACTCTAAAGAAATAGTTCTTCAATTTGTCTTACTTTACCTGCCATCAGTTACACAGAATTATGACTGATTCTTCTAATACAGTGGTTTTATTCTTTCATTCTGTTTAAGACAAGACTTGCAAGAAGTGCTCACAAGCAATTCAAAACATAACATTAGTCTTGCTGTCCTCTGGATCTTTTCAGAATTTCTCTATTTTTTTAACACGGAATTCACATTCCAAACAAAGGCTCATGACTGTCAGTGACAATAAAATCTTAACTTTCTCTGCATTGCTTGCCATTTCCCTAATGAATCGAAGATCTAATTTTTGCTTTTTCCTACTGTTGACATATTCTGGAGAGATTTTTACTTTGCGAGTTTGCCAGTGACAATGAGAATTTCTTTTTCTCAGAGGAATGGGAAAGTGTAAAGCTCGGCAGCATGAGAGGTTTGGATTGTTTTTGCCAGCGTACATTACCTTTAAATTTATGCAAGCTGAATCTCATATACCAAGTTTTTAAAATTAATCTGGAGTCTCTCACAATTCCCTATGGTTTTTACAAACTGCAAAGTTTATGGGCCAAACCGTTGAAAAATGCCTCTGTATTTCTTTTCTGCTTTGGCACATGCGAAAAGCATCTGCAGATACCAACCATTTTGTTTCAAAATCAGCGTGCCCACCTTCCTTTGTGTGTGATAAGCGTGAGAAGCCATGGAGCTTTAACTGAGCCAAGGAGCTTAAACACTGGCAAGCTATAATCCACCCTCAAACATATCATCACTCTCCAAAGCAGAAATATCCCACATAATTCAGGGAAGGATAACAACATTAAAGCAGCTTTTTCACTGACATTATCAGGTTGCCTCACTTCTTCTGTTTGAAGGAACTCTTTTGGAAAGCCTTTTCTGTCCTCAATCTTAATGGATATGTCCACACTGCTCAATGGGAGGGCTAAGGAGTGAACACAACACCATAGCCCTTGACTATGCCACTCATTGATTTGTCCCTGCCCCTACTCTGGGCTGTTCCAACCATCTCTCCACAATGCCTGGGCAAATTCAGGTGTTAGTTTACTTATAGATTACTCCCAAAAGATGGTATGGGCAGGAATACGTGCGGTTTAAGTAACTCTGCCCTGCACAGTCCTCCAATATGATCTGCACACCCTAAAATTCCTGCAAGCCTTCAGGCCGCACCACAGTGCAGCCAGCAGGTGGTCTTGGCGTCATGCCATAAGAACACCCTGGCAGACTGCAACATATATCTTGCAGTGTTACAGACACTGAACTGAAACACATAAAATAATAATCAGTGTTACCTTGGAACCACACGGGGAGAGCCAGGGCAAAAGTCTGCCCAGCGTGCATGTGGACAGTTTGCTCTATAGAATTCCTCCCCTACACAGCAAGGATGCAAACCAATTTATGCCTGACAGCCCTGGTCCAGGAATCGGTCCCTCATCTGTTCAAATTTGCTACAGTTATGACCTGCACAGGAATATTTTTTTAAAGTTAAAAATGGTCTGCTATTTGATAAAACTTTTTTTCCTATGATAAAGAAATAATCCAAAAAATTCCTTCAGAAATTCTTTTAAGACTAGAATTTGACAGTGACTCAAGAGAATGTATTTTGACATTTATGAAAATGTTGAGCATTGATGTCTTGATATGTTTTAGGGATGTAAGTATTCTCCTAAACAAAAGTAAAAGTCCATTATTTCTGTATATTTATGTCTTTTACATATGGGAAAGTTGAAGTTCTCTTCTAAATTAGAGTGTTATCATTTCTAAATTAGAAGAATAAAAAATATTTAAGTGATTCAAAACATCATGAAAGTCAAGCATTGCCAGTTCTAGATGAAGAATCAGGGTGAATATTTTTTTGGCAATACATTCACCAAAGCATGTAATTTACACTGATCACTCTCCATCATTAAGTCCAGCGATTGCTTTAGCCTCCTTGCCAGCTTCTTGAGAAAATACTGCTAGTATGGTGCAGCTTCTCAAACAATTGAGCACTACAAAATATAAGGAATGATGAAGGGCAGCAGTGAAAGGGTTATCTTTTGCTAAGTTATTCATGCAAAGAAGGTCATTTTCTGTACAAAGAATTCTTGCAATCAGTTGTTCATAATCTGACATAAAACCTGAATAAAAAACCATGGTTATGGTTTTCTCTCATACGTTATGGATTTCTAATTCTTTTTCTTTCACTAGTTTCTTGTAATGCTATTTACAGTTCACATCAGAAAACCGTGGTGCTTTTCAGTTTTGACTTACTGGCATTTTACTCTAAGTGTGCCCATTTTTCTGTCCAATTTGGATTCTGAAATTGAGTTCAGAAAGAATGGTACTGGGTAAGCCGGGCCAGCTGTGTTGCTTGACATTCATTGCTCATGCGCTGCAGCTCCTTGAGACCTCCCCGTTACAAGTCTCAGCCCCTCGTGACACTGCTCTACAAGACTTTGCTTCACCTGTGCATTTGCTGTCACCTCTGTTGTTTTTGATGATGCAGACATTTTCTTAAATAAATCTAACACTGAATTTGTAATTTGAATAATGAAAGAATTATACCCTCTGCAGGGAAGGGTTTGCATAGTTTTTTTTATGCAAATACCTGGAAGTGTTTAAGCCTTCAAAACATGCACAAATTTTAGGTTACCATTTTTTCACTTAATGAATATTCTCTGCTGGACTATTTAGAGATCACCCACAAGCATCTTTGTTTACAGAGTAAGTTAATTAATACAGTTAATACACCAGGGCATAGGGGTTAAACTTTTTTTATCTGCTCCAAACACATACAAGAGTCTGCTGGTGTCAAATGGTGTGACAGGGTTGAAAACCAAGGCAAGTTTGTTGACAAAGTAGCTAAGGTTCGTGACCCTTTCAGATGAACCTCCAGCAAATTTTCAGTGAACTTGGGCTGATATATTTCCCTTTAAGCAATGTGAAAACACTCACTTTGAATCCCTTCAAACTACAACTATGTGAATAAATGATTTTTAAGGTTCACCTGTAGTTAAGAATATTCCAGGTTAACATAAAAAAAAAACACAGTAGAAAGAGCAGATTAGCCATTCCTCCTCCCTCCCACCCCAAGCCCCGTTTTATTTCAATTCCAGCAATAAAAATTTGGAAAGAAAAGGTCTTACAAGCATAGAAACTTCAATGCACTCCATAAGACTCACAACATCTAGGTCATGAACAAACTTCTGGATGAAATGCCCTCTTTGGTCTGTGAAGCAAGGACTTACACACTGGTCTTCTGCTTCCCAGACAAGTGCCCTACTCCCTGCCTACAGTGTACACTAGAGAAGGACTGTGAATTTGTCTTGTCAAATTTGTTCCAAGATTAAGCTAGGATAAATAGGTGTAGTAACACCTGCACTGTATGACAGTCAGCAGACCCAACAAGGAGAGTGATATGTTGATTACTACCCCTGTTCCACTGACTAATCCTTTACTGATAGTTAGAGCAACTGGTAAACAAAGAAAGAAATAAAATACTCGGGGAATTCGCACTGAGTATTTCTAGCTCAGTCTGATACATCTAACAAAATTAGAGAAAACAGTATTGATGACTGATTCATCCAGGGCTTTATTCTATACACCAAACACAAACCCAATGCCAGACACCGTGAAACTCATTAATGGTGATTTTCTTAAGGCTCTTTGCCACTAGTTGCAGTATAGCTTATTTGCAGTGTGAGGTAACACATACGTGATATAGACTTAATTAATTAGTATAAGCTGGAAATGCAGTTTTGCACTTCTGCCTTTCTGAACATTGGTACCTATTAAGACTGGAGAGTAACCTTTGGAGAACATGGTGATGAAGTGCGGAAAAATGCTCTGCTCCAAGAAAAATGACTGTGTGAGGACCCTTCAATTCCAGCAACGCTACCTGACAGGCCAGTAACACCTCTTACAATTTCAATCCAAACAATCTCATTAGCTTCTCTGACAGAAATTATCAGAGGTAACATTTCTCTTGGCTTCACAATACAATTAAGGTGGGAGGGGACCTCCAGAACGGTCCAAGAAACACTCTCTTTAAAGAGGCACAGGCAAAGACCCCATGGAAGTAATGCTGGCTCTAAGAGCTCCCTTAATATGAAAAAAAAAGGAGCAATATTTCCATAATATTGCAAGTCATACCAGTATCTACAGTTAAGGGAAATTCACTTTGAAGAATATGGATTGTAGACAGCCATCCAAAGCCACATACAGAAACATATGATGTAAGCGTAGGCTGCAAGACCCAATATTCTTTTAAACTAAGAAAGCTCAACATTGTTTTAGCTGAGTATAGAGAAAAAACTAAGCAAATTAGGTGGTGATACTGAAAACTCAATAAACACCCTCCTTTGTTTATTTATAAAATAAAATGGCATCTAAAAGACAACTCCATTATCATTTGCTGAGGATGTGGAAAACTTTTTTTAGTGTTTTGTCCAATGTGAATAAAGCTTTACCTGCTTCTGTCCTTATCTGTTCTAAAGGCTTTCATCTGCAGTGAGGGCAACACAAGGAACAGCTCCCTTGCAGTTTGTGGTACTTGCTATCATTGAAACCTCTCATGAGAGTCCTTTATAAAACTGGAAAGTGAGCCAAGGGAGCTCATAATAAATACAGAATAGCAAAACCCTTTCATAAATGAATGAACGAATGAATAAGTGGATGACTTGCTACGGTAAATACAAAATATTGGAATACTGAATGCTTACCCTGAAAGCAATGCCAACAGAAACATTTTATTTTACTGCTACAGTTCATACTTAACTCAAAAAATCAAAAGGAGACTAGGGTTGTTGGAAACTGGAACCACTTTTTACATCCTCACAGATGTCTAAATATATTGTCTGATAGTAATTGCAAAACCAAGATTTTTTTTCCTTGTTTTTTGACTGATTGCTTTTCAAGTTCTGAGTGGGCGTATGTTAATTAATCCCATAATGATTTTTCAAATAGTGACGCACCAGCTAGAATCCTGATCATCTAACGTCTCTGACTTCAGTGCCCTAAAATGCCAAATATTTGGCCTAATGACTTTTAATCATACAGGAAATCACTAAGCATTCCTCCATAGTATCTGAATTATTGAGTTCTATTTATCTAGCAAGAAACAGTATGGGTTCAGCCTGTATTGTTGTTTCACAACCAAAAAAAAAACGGTTAAACTAAGCAAAATAATTGTCTATGAACTAAGAGCCATATAAACCAAAGGCTGTCTGTGTTCCCCATCCTGCAGCCCTTTACTCAGCAGCCTCTTCACCTGTGTGATGAGTGGCACGCACAGACACATAGAGCACGCGATGGGAGAGCACACTCAGATATACCCCCACCAAAAAAATACATCCCACAGGAGTATCTTAAATCCTGACTTTTCTAAAAAGGGGAACATTTTGTATCCTTTGCCTAATCATCACTGTTAGAATGTTTTAGGTGAAATAAAGATGTTCAAATTGCTCTAAAACCCATTCAGTGCTGCTGCAGGCAGGATACCTTACCATCTACTGAGGGCCTCTGGGGCCCCGGGAGGGCAAGAAGCCCTAGAGGCTAGCAGCACTGAAGGCTAATTTTATTGTCATTAGACCCTGAAAGCAGTCAGCTTTCCCAGGGAAATAATATGACTTTTCTTGCATTTAATATTTAAAATGTGATTTAAATGTTAATAATTAATGTCAGACTACTTTTAATTTCCATCAGTGAAAGCATACACTGCAGTCTATTCCATTTCCAGTGGGAAGAAAACTGTGGGCACTGTAGTCTTTTGTTATTAAAGCATTACAGTAGCAGTATGAGTCTGTACAAATGTTAATTTGTCATAATTTTCTCGTAGGATAATATTTACAGTATTTCAGAGTGTATGTATGTGATCAGCATTTTGTACCCACTTGGCAATTTTATCTGAACATCTGCTTTCATGTTTTATGTTCAGGAAGGCCTGGTTCTTTCCGTGCTGATATGGTATGAAGACCAATACAGCTGCAGCACCCTGCTGGTGTTACGGATCTGTCCCATTTACTGTTCACAGCCACACTAGCAACTTCTGCAATGTTTGTTCTTTTTGACAGATACACTGTTGCAATTCAGAGGATAAGACAGCCCTTGGGCAAACCCAGAGTGACAAGATCTTTAGTCAATGATGGTCACCACTATTTTTTTAAAAACATTTTGAGACATACCAAAGCATAACACAGGGGGAAGGAAGGTGAAGGAAGAGAAACAGTTAAAAGAAAGTCACAGAGATGGGGCAAATGGCTCTACTACACCATGACTTTCCTCTGCTCCCTCACTTTTCGGAAGTCCAGCAGAGCTGAAAAAAGTATGCACATCCACTAGAAGAACAGAAAAGTTGACAGACCAAAAAAAACAAAGTAAAAAAAAAAACCTGCACAGATAAAGTTACCAGAGAAAAATGATTAAAACCCCCCAGTCTTAGAAACACTAAACAATTTTAATAGTGCATAAAAGAAACTGGCAAAATACATTTCAAAGAGCATAAAAGAGAAAAAAGAACAACTCATCTAGCACCATCATAAAAAGTGAAACAAAAATGTTCACTCTAACAGCCAAATTTATACTTTTACAAAAGAGAGATGAAAGGATGCAATCACATGGATTTTAAAATAAGCTATTTCAGTGTATATATAATGTATCTGAAAATGAGTGCGTCTCTGCAACTAAAAGGGTTGGAACGTAGGAGATGCCTGAAAAGCCTCTTGGCCTATTCCCCTGCTTTGAGACTGGACTGACCACAATGAAAATGATTCCTGGGGAATGTTTGTCTATCCTGTTCCTAATAATCTTGATGAAGACTTATTTCTCAGTGAAGAAGTAACGAAGATCTCGCCAACTCCTTTGCAAGCCTACTCCAGTGTTATATTACTCTTTTTCGCTCAAAGTTTTTTCCTCACGTCAAACCTGTTTGCTGCATTTTAAGCCTTTGTTACTGACACACTGTGGACACTGAGAAAAGATTATTTCACATAGAGGAAGCTTTTACATACTTGATGGCTTATAATGGCTTTTGTCAGCCCTCTCCTGAATAAACAAACCACTCTTCCAAACTTCTTGACGTTTTCCTCATTCTCCTCCCTTTTTTCCAAATGCCCTATTTTACCTGGCATGCAGTGCCCAAAACCAAGTGCTGCACTCCAGCTGATGTCTTACGAACACTGTGAGTAGCACAAAAAGATCATGCCACTTGTCTTGCAGATTATGCTGTCCTGTCTGAGCATTCCATCGTGATGTTTGCCTCTCCCATAAAAGGCTGACATTGCTGAGTTTATGATTTGTTATACCCTCCAAATTCTTCCCTGCGTATTTGTAGCTTACTGTTTTTCCCCTTGCCTGAATTTGAGCAGATGATTACTCCTGCCCAAGTGTAACAGCTTAGACTTCTCACTGAATCCTATTCTCATTTAAGGCCAGACTTCTTCAAACCTGTCAAGTTTCTTCTGAATTTTAATCCTGTAGCCCTTTTAAACCAGTACTAGCTGCAACTGCCTAAACATCCTATCTATTCCAGCATACCCATCATTCATGAAAATGATCCAAGACTAGACTTTGGAGGAATCATGCTTATAAGATGCCTTGCATTTTAGAAGAGAATCACAGACAACTGCTCCAAGTATGGACACTGCATTCATCTTATATTAATTTATCTATGTTCTTTTATTTTCCTATATTAATTTATCTATGATCTTTTATTTTCCTTACTGGAATGCCGTATGCAACACTGCCAAGAGCTTCACCTCTGCTGGAATCTAAGCATAGGACTTCATTTGCTTTTCCTCTAGGAAGGCCTTCTACGTTATCATTGAAAGAAATCAAATTGTTGTGATTTAATTTGCTTTTGACAAAACTATGCTGTCTCTTATTGATCACCTACAAGAGGTTAATTGTCTCAGAGGTGCTCACAAATAGTTTAGTTATGCCAGTATTTTTTCAGGAACTGAAGTTAAGCAGACAGGCCTGAACTTTCTCCTGCTCATCCATTTCCTCCTTTTATGACACTCGCTAGACTACCAACATATTTGTTTACTGGATCCCACTTGTTAAGATTTCAAATAAACTTACTAATGGATCTGAGATTGCTTCAGACACATTCAGAAATCATATCTGATTAAAGCCATCAGATCCAATTTGAGATCACTCAATTCAGCTACATTTTTTTTCTCCTCAGCAGCTTAATCGGCAATTGCCCCCTTTTGATATGGAGTCCATAGGTGCTTTTCTCTTTGAAGCAAAGATCTTCATGCACGGGAAAAAAGACTATTACTGCCTTTCTCTTTTCTCCACGCTTAACAGGGTTCAGAGTAGCCTCCAGAGTTTACAGCCCCCAAATAAGCCAACCTAGCAGAAGACAAGATAATCTTTAAAATTAAGCATAATCTTTAATTTAATCAGAGGGCTACACATGCTCCAGCCAAGACATTACTGAAGAATTTTTCAATTTGGAACCAACTTAATTTCTGAATTTGCCTTCAAAACAGTTGAGTTTAAACAACCACATTCAGCTGAGATATCAGAAATGTGTATCTAAGAAAACTTGTCCATCAGATGCTTTGAGAAAAGCAAATAATCAAATAATTGATTATTTACAGAAAGCTCCTATGCTGTCTGTGACTCTTAATAAAAAAATTAACCGGTACCAATGGCCAGAAAACACCAGAATATTTGGGGAAAAAAAAAAAAAAAAAAGAGTTGCTGAGTTGCCTGCTTAGGCTGCAGGCAACTGCAGAAACATGCACTCCTGAGACTGCATTCAGCAAACAGGTGAAGCGACGGTTGACAACATGAGTCAGAGCAAAAATGTGATCAACTTCCCAAAACTTTGACAAGATTATAGACTTGCTGCAAAACCAGCTAGCATGTACCACGGGAGACTGTGTGCTTCTGAAAGAGAGTTCATTAACCTACAGGTGGGAAATGAAAGGCCCACCCCTAGATCCTGTGAAACTTTCTTATTCTACATAGCAGACACACTAGTAACACAGTGTCAGACATGAACCCGGTTCTGGCTAACTGATTATCTTTTTGCTGGAAGTGACGTGCGGGCTGATAGGTGGTTTATCTCCTGTCATGTGCATTTCATAACACAGCCTTTAAACAAATCACCTTCCTCACACAGCCAGCAAGGCAGAGGGAGTGAAAAATAAGGTGTGGGAAAGCAGTTTCACAGCATTATCATGCAGAGCATGTAACCTTTTGAGACTGTTTTGTATGCAACTACATCACACACCATAAAACAAATCAGTAATTCCCATCTCCAAGAAGAAATGTATCTCTAATCCAACATTTACCTCAATAAAGGATAATACTGCAACTACACAACTGCGACGTCAACGTGCCATAAATCACTACTAGAGCCTTCCCTTTTATAAGGGAAAGAATATTTTTTCTATGAATTAACTTAAGAGAAATAGACTTAATGAGTGAATCATACTTATCTGTTGACTTAAAATGGTTTAAAGTATGTCAGGGATCCTTGAATATCTGCAATAAGGTAAAATTTGACATTATATGCTGTACAGAGTCATCTAATATTGACAGAAAGCTTGAAATGCTCATGTTTGAGTAAAAGGTGAGAAGGTGGTTGAATTATCTGAAGTCAGATGTAACACTCAACGTTGTTATGGGTTTTGAAGTTCTCTGCATGCTGAGGAACACACTTTCCTCTGCAGCCTCTTGCTTAGTTGAAATAACTGAAAGAAACTTAAACTAATTACCACAGGTGAGCTTGGATCTCTGCTCCAGGAATAATGTTGTGCCACTTCTACCACTGCTTGTATGTTATGCTTCACTTCTGACACCAATGAGAGGTGTGCTGGACTCACTGTCTTTGACAGACTGAAAAAGCCACAGGGAAACTTAACACCGTGAGCTGGAGTAAAAAGCTTTCCCAAATACCAGCAGTAGCCTTCTATTCAATGCAATTTAATAGCAAAATCCACATAGCATTTCCATGCAGCCTCCAGCATGTGAAAATTCAGTATATAAATGACTATAAAATATCACCTGTTTCCTGAGTGGCAGACAAATACAGACAATTAGTTTGGGGAGAAAAATTCATAGTCAAGTTTGTCTCTGGTGTTCTGAAACCTGTCATGGCACTTGAGAAAACAGCCTGGCTCCCATTTTTTAGTTCAGCACATCACCTACACCACCAAACCTGAGACATGCACACAAGAGGATACAGGATGGAAATACCAGGACAAACTATCCAATCTCTGTTTTTGAAAGAAAGGCACTGTCGTTACAAACACAGGCACTAAGGATAACTTTTCTTCTACAGCAACTTACAGAGCATGACAGAGAGTGAAATAACAAAGAAACATTTCAGCATTATACAGCTCCGATTCAATGCAATTTGGAGCATGATGACAGACTTCATTCTTGTGAACATTATAAAGCATTAAACCTGTATATTAGAGTCAGGCCAGTTTCAGCACTAAAACATTGCCTTGGGCAGCTTCCTTACATGAGGAGAGGAAAAAGCTGATCTGCCACTGGCTTTTACAGCTAGTGAAATGAAACAATAAACAGGGGCAGGAGAAAAAGAACAAATTTTCACAGTGTTCAAGTATACTGTAGGTCAAAAGGGCTGCGCAGAANTACTGTAGGTCTAAAGGGCTGCGCAGAATTGGTCTGTGCCCCCAAACGAGGCCTCTCTAAAGTCACAGGTAAGAATTAGCCTCACAACGAAGGGGGAAATACATAAAGAAATGCGGTCTTTAATGCATGAATTAAAATGCCACCCTAGATATTTCAAATTTATACTGTAATTTCATTACAACAAAGAGTAAACCAAATGTATCAAAAGACCTTAGAAAAGCCAAGTCTGTAGAGAACTCAAAGAGTGAATGCAAAGACTGCCCCAGAGAGTCCTCACAATAGGAAGTAAATGCTGAATACATCCAAAATACCTAGTGTTTGGGGGATGAATTCTTGGGTAAGACTCCAGGTTGGAGACTCAGCCTACTCTTTGTGGAGGAGAAGGTGTGTTTAGAGGACATCAGACAGACATAAACCAGAGTCATTCTCTTGACTTAGCAGGTTCAGCACCTTGGCACAGGCACCTTGCACTGTCTCAGAGCATCCCAGCTCCCAAGGCCAAAGGCATGGGGAGAGTTATTGCTCACAGATTTTTCTGTGCATGAATGCTCGGTGTTTGCATAGCAAGTGTCTCCTGCTTCCCTCTGCCACCATCTTGTAACAGTGATCTATGCCTTAACTTTTTGTCATTTTAGTATCTTTTTCTGCATTTCCTCCTTTCACATATAGTCATTTCCAGCATAGTCATAGTAATATCAACAGAACAAGACAGCCTTAGTGGCATCCACAAAATCAACATACAGACACTTAAAAGAATTTAACATGTACAATGATGCATGGATCTATTCGGTGGTTTATGATAACCACATATCATAAGTTATTATCTTTTACCCAGTTCTGTTGTCATGTTCTTTCAGAACACAATAAACATACTTCTCCCTGTATTTTCTTGCTAGAGTATCTATCACAAGCAACGATTGCACCAGGCATTTTGCATGTTACCTGACCTGAAAGACAGTATTTTTATATGCTGCCATGATCACAACACCTGAGAACTTCAAAAGAAATTAATGAACAGTCTCTGAAGTATAGTCTTTATCTTACAGACATAGATCTCAGTTACAGAGAGCTTAAGGGTGGATTTAATTTCACTGAACTAGCGCTACCATGTAAGAGCTAGGCATCCACCCCAAGCCAATCATTAAAGCTCCCTCAAAAGCTAATGAACAGAATGCACTTCCACAGGTCACTTAATTACTTTCCAAAAAGCCTAATAGAGGTAGGATGAACTACCTGCTGGAAGTCAATCGGTCTTATGAGGAGGCCTAAATGCAAGTTTAGGCTTCATCCCCTGTTTCTGCATACTTAGACTACAATTGCCCACCTATTTTGGGATGCCTGAGCAGATTTTTCCACGTCTGAAGCACATGATCATTCTTCCTTCATCCAGGAAAGCCTTCAGTCATACGCAGGGTACCGCAAAGGGAGGGAGCTTCTACAATCCAGCCTATGAAAATTTCAGTTAAAGCACTTATGATGAAAAATTGTAGAAAAAAAAGAAAATTATAAGGTGCAGCATGACTTGCAGTCTTAAAGAATTCCACTTTTTCCACTGGATAAACGGATGGCTTGGCTAGTTAGCAACCATGCAGATGTCAGCCTGACTGCTACCCAGATATTTTGTGCTATGTCAGCAGCAGGGAGGATACCAGGACACTTAATGTTGACATTATCTACATGTGACAACTTCAACAATGAGACATTAGCTGGGGAGGGAGACACCACGTTCATCAATCTTGCTGAACAAGAAGAAGCCTCAGAAATCGTGATGGAACTCATGAATAACCTGAGAGCACAACACAAATCTGTTTTGGATTTCCAAACTTTAATCAGGCCCACCAGATTTGGCACCAGGTCCAGTACAAAAAACGCAAAGCACAGAAAAGCTCATGCATAGGTATTTAATCACAGGTCGGTGCTTTTTCTGACACCTCCCACTTCAGCAGTACAGCATCATCCTGCGCTCAATTTTGTCCCTGAGTAAAGTGTACTATTAAAAAGTTTACTAGCTATTTTCTTTCTATTAAATCATATTCCTCCCTGTCCCTCTTTTCTCCCTCAATTATTTTTGTTCTTGATACTTCCAACACTCCAAATTTGCATAATAAATTTTATCTCACTCCTACTCTTTTTCTAGAAACTTTCCTGTCCTTATTAATACCTCATAACAATGAAACAATGACATGCCTCAACCTTTGGAAAGAGAATTTAAAGCATTCTGTACAACTAATAAAATTTAGCTTGCTTTTGCACCTAAAAACTTGAACTTCAAGGCCTCTCTGTGTGACAGGCAGACACATTTGTTAAATATGTTTTTCCAGGAACTATAGGCTTAGTTACTATCATCATACCATGCAACTACAAAAAGGGGAGGCTGCAAGACATTTGCAGAGCAAGGTATTTGTCTATTTATTTGTCCATCTTAAACATGCATCTGAAAGTAAGATGGAGGATTTGAATCATCTGCTAGCAGCAAGTATTCTGAACAAGAAAATGTTTTTCCCCTATCATATATGGCTATCTGCCACACTTTTCTATTGCCTTTTCCTCTTAACTGGGCTGCAGCCCAAAGTGTAAGGATGAATTTGGCACAACTTTCTAGACAAATTTTCAGACTCTAACCAATTTTGGCAGCACATGTGAAAACTTTGTCTTAGTTCCCAAGGAAGCCCTATCTCCTGCTCTTTAGAGGACCTTTCCTAGAAATTTTGGCTTCATCACTCCAACATAACTCAGGTGGTGAAGGGGGAAGGAGAAAGAGGGACCAGAGACATGCTCATACTTCATTGGCACTGTGGAGTTTAGTGATAACCCGAAATGTGAAGGGTTTAACTGCATGCATTAACTGACTGGAGAGAAGTGAAGCTGTCATGGACCGAGTGCTACCCGAAATTCATGCTGCTGTTCCTGATTGCTTTCTCTCTTATAGAAATGAAGAGCAGGGAAGAAAGGTCTCTTAAAAATAGATGAGGAGGGTTATGCAATCTCTGATGAGAAATCAAAAGGAAGACTGTGTTCATACTTTCTGTGGCATGAAGTCATGTAAAGTGTGACTCAAGTCATTTATTCTTGCTTTTATAACAGTCAACAATACTTTGATTGGTAAATACATGAGGTTATATTAAATATATACACTGGAAAATTAAGTCTTTAATTTAAAGTCTTCATAAAAAGGGCATTTTTAATGCTCCCTCCTCCCTTACACGCTGAATTTTTGTCAGGTAAAGCAAATAACGTATAGCTGAGTGAAATTAGTGTGCTTCTCATGAAGAAAATCTAACCTGAAACAGCTTTTCAGAGAGCTTAAGCAATGTCTTCACATCGATTGATTTAAATACACAATTCACAAACACTTCGATTGACTTCTTTATATCTCCATCTACACGACACAAGTTACAAACATCTCCAGACGCTCTGGCATTTTCTTAAACCCAAATGACAAAATTCATGCTCCACAAAGATACAACTGCAATGCCAGTGTTCCTCTTTTACTCCAAATACTCTGAAACACTAAGTTAAGGGGGGGGGGGGNGGGGAGAAACAGGATTCAGAACACACTTATAAAGCTCAGGTCTATGCTTTTGCCTGAGCTGTGGTGAAAGCTGAATCCTAGAGACATGTACCCTCCACAGAAATGGCTCAGTCCCTATTAGAAGGAAATTTTGAACTTATCAGCTGATTTCAGTTGTTTTAACAGGACACTAGGAAACAGCCAATATTTGAAGTATCCACACCAAAGCTACGTAGAGTTTTAGAAACCAAGGACATGTTAAATTATATCCTGAAGTGACTAGGAAACTAACATCTTCTGTGGCCTTCACTCTGGACCAGGATTAAACTATTAATCTAGTTCTGGGGTGGCTGGCTGGGATATGAGGCACTTTTACATTTTGTACTTAGAATAGATTTTCCAATGAGGTCTACCACATACCTACATTAAACCACATTCAGTAGGTAAACAATTTATTCTTCATAGCTGGCTGTCACACTACTGCAATCATAACTAGATAGAGACCCATTTAGTAAATGGAGGATGTGACAAAAGAACACAAACTTTGATAATGTAAATTTTAAGAGTGACATTGACATACTGATAGTTTTGCAACCCTAGAGGCATATGAACAGGCATATAAATTTACCAAAACCAGAACCTTACACATGCTGGGTTTTGTCTCTGTTTTCTTGTATAAATCTGCAGGGAACAGCTAAGTCAAACTCTTTACAATATTTAATGTACCTCAGTATGAAAAGAAGGTAAAGCAATAAATAAGGAGCAAGACCTTCTGCAGAAAGTTTGTGCACCTGTTTGAAGGAGGATGGTATACTGACAGCTGTTACACCTAGCACTTGAAACGAAACTGCCAGCTCCAGAGACCTCTGCAGTTCTGATGACCAGAAACTGGAAAGAAGCATCAGGAAAGGATCACTTCATACTTGCCCTACCTCTTGTACTCTTTATTTAAGGCTTTTCAGAGGAGATACAGTCTCATGTAAATCAAATACACCCAGCTCTATATAGCATGGAAGAAATGAAAACTTCATTCCCTATTGGTCTGCTCCTTTCTACGCATATTACATTCACTTTAAAATTGCAAGGGGGGGAAAAAAAGTAAGAGTGGATGATGTGAATTAAATCCCATCGTATTACAAGAACAAGTCTAATTCTTTTCCAGATCAATGCTATCACGTACACGCACAGAAAAGGCACTCCTGGCACATACTGGGACATACTCAAATTTTCCAGGAGTGTTTTGTCTGACAGGTACACTATAATTAAGTTAATCAAAATATATTGCAAGGCCCCTAAGTAATAAGAAACCTCAGTCCTATAAAGTAGCCACAACTTTTCAAAGCAATTTAAAGCTTTTCCACAGTTTCCCACACTTTTTGGATGATGGCATAGTGCATGGCGGAAGTAGATTTTTTTTTGTGTCCAATCTGAAGTGCAAGTTTCCCCCACAGATAACGTCTATGAAAAAAGAATCCCCCAAAGCCAAGACAGTTTTTTCCTTAAACAGTCAAGATAAACTGTACTCTTTCACAGCTGGTTGCTGAGTCCCAGCAGATCTCTGTCTGCATGTAGTGTGACTATTTTTAAGCCACCAATGAATCACCAGCAGGAGGACAAGACAAAACGCTGAAGCACACATTCTAGGTAGTTGAACTATAGAACAATCTCTGTTCGGTAATTTGGTTATTTCTGGAAGAAATGAACCACATGAGCAGCAGGTGCGTATGCTAATAGAATGACTTTATGTTTTAATTAAGCAGTATTTCCCTACAGAGTCATTACATATGTTGTTTACTCAACTTTTTTAAAGACCATTAAAAAAAACCTGTAATCTCCTTTTTTCCCAGGCTACAAATAAAAGATCTCAAGAACCTTAAAATAAAAAAAGTAGCAAACACACTTACATCCTATACATACACGATAAACACTTGCTAAGAACAATTTCATAAAAGAGCTTCTATAACAGATGGTGTTATCTAAACTCCCATGAAAAACTGTTTTGTCTCAGGTAATGCCACTGATTCTGCTGAATGTAATGTGTGATGAGTAATTTTACATTGACTGCCATGGATGTAAGAAAACTAATCTAACCCAGTAGATATTGTAAAGTACCATTTGAAATAGAGACTACAGAATCTGAAGAAGAAAAGAAGATAGATTTAATGAGACATCGACTTCCTAAGCTTAAGCAACTAATACAGAAATTTCCTCAAAGGATTTACAATCTCTAGACCCTCTGACTACCATGCATCACTCCAAAGCTGGTCTAATAACAGACGAGATCTGCTGCTGCATAACTGGACTCGCTTCTGGCCTGAGTCCCCCACGGCTACAACTGCTATTGCTATTATTCAGCGATTCACCAATTATTCTGTACTTTTCTGCTGTGAAAAACCCTTACTATGTTGGCAATATTAAGTTAATATTACAGAACTGAAAATAATAATGCAGCCAAAATACACTTGCTATTTCTTTAAGTATATTCACAGATTCATCACTGGGCTTTGCCTATTCACTGTAGTTGAAGAGAGAGAATTGCAGGGGAAAGAAGTCAATTCCCAAGCAGCAGTAACCCTTAGACCTGAAGGCGATTTAGCCAAATGTAACAACGACATCTAGAAATACAGACACAGAAACTAATAGCTAAATTCAGAAACACTGTGTGTGGATGCAACTCCATTAAGACCTCTTCTCCAAACTGTGCTCAGACAGCGCTTCTGAGCTCCCTCCAAGGAACACAATACGCTCTCTGCATGAGAGACTGCTATAAATTCCACTTTTGAAAAAGAAACTTGTTTCACGCTTAAGGAGAATAATGCACACCAAGTGATGTTTAACAGAAGGAATTTTAGGCAGCTTTTTTCAATCCTTTGTGCAAAATTATACAAATCCAGATTCTGTTGCATCCATCTTAAATGTAACTCCACTAGAGAGACATATTTCCCAGAAAATAAAGTTGGGAGATCATCCTATATTACAGGAGAGATGTGTCAAGTACATGTCACATAGCTATTAAATTGAAAAATGGAACTCGCAGGAAAATCTGAGGATGTTTTTCAGAGCTAAAAGCCTCGTTTTCACTTGCTTCTCTTGTGCAGGCGTTACTTTCTTACAATATTTCAATAAGGATTTTTTTTTTTTCAAGATTCTCTCTGTCCATTGTCCATGTAAGATTCGTGATTTTTTGTCAATGTAGCACTTCTACTGCATCCTGGAAAAGCTATTTCAGCAACTTTCTCAGAAATGAGGCATATGTATAAATCAATGTTTGTAAAGAACAGCTAGCAATTACAGCTTACAGTCCAGATGCTGGTCTGTCCATAATCTTACAAATAAAATAAATAAAAAAATATTCAAAGCACCTGGTTTGTCCTGAAACAGCCAGAGATTAGGAAGAGAGACCAAGAAGTGGTTTGGGGTTTTTTTTCCTCTCCCTTAAAGCAAAGATTTTATTTTAGAAGGATACTTATAGAAGTCATCTAGTTTGAATCTAACTTACCCAATGACTTTCCCAGATCCTTAAAAGAGCAAAATAGCTGATAAGAAAACCTATCTCAAGAGAGAATAGTAATTATATTGGCAGGAATTGGCACAATGGGTAATTTTGCTAGAATTAATCAGAGCCTAGATGGAGTCTTTCCATACCTATGCAAATGTCAATGCATTTGAAGTCTGTATTTTCTTTACAGCTTCGTAACATGTGTTACTATTGCTTGTGGTTTACTTGTGCTGTGTATTTGAATCTTAACCCTGAAGACTCAAAAAGCAGAAGATTTTAATACCAAGCCTATTGAAATCTCAGTGAACTTCACAGGAGGCTTTCAGTCTAAGAAGTCTATAAATAAACCACAGGGAGGAAAAATGGCCATTTTTGAAAAATACTTTTCAGAAAGACCCTAACAATCACAATATACTGTTCAAAACATTAGCTAAACAGAAGATACAGTACTCAGAGAGGATAAGCACAACCAAGTATCTGTGGTCCAACTGTGTAAGAGATGGAATACAAGTTTTTGAGAAGAGTATGACTTTTAGGTTCATTGTATCCTTTATCAGTAAACTTCAAGCAAAATTGCTTGAACATTATCTCATGTTCCTCTTTTTTTCCTCTTCTTTTTCTACTCGACATTCATGTATTTTTACAGCTAATTCTCCTGTCAATACGCCTCAAAATTTCTGATTTGAACTCAATAATTGTTCATTTAGAATTTTATAAATTAAGTGATCCTCATACTCCATGATTGACACTGAATGCCAAAAGATGCAGAATATTAATCAAGAGGGAGCCAGGCACAGTTTACCACCTCTGACCACACAGAACTTATCAGAAAAGACACTCAGCAAGTAATGAAATTTGTCTACCATCTATTATTGTTCTGCACATAGTATAGTTATATAGGAGTTATATAGATTGTTATGTAGTTATATAGAAGATTTAACAGGATTATAATAAGAACTCCTTCTGCATTTATAATTTCCAACTGAGGATGGTTACATGGCTAAATTACTCATCCTTGGCACAGCCTAATTTTGCTCTTAGTGTTGATAAGTGAAAAACAAAACAACACAGACCTTTGATACTACCTGAAATGAGTTTATTCCATTATTTCCTTTGAAACGTGAAATATGCAAACAAGTATTATGCACTTTTGCTTATTTCTTTCATATTTAGCCTCCCAGAGCAATGGCATCAATTCTCAAAGGGATTTAGCCAGATGACATTTGAAGAAATTACATGTAACTGACTTTTTTTTTTCTTCCTAAACTGAGACAAAATTATGTAAGAAAACTAAGATTGTAAAAGTAGGATTTTTGACAAATACTGATAACTTAGAGAAATATTCTTTCTTTCCTTGAAAAATACAGTATCAGTTTCAAACAACCAAGACACTGAAGAATGCCAGTAGACGGCAATTTTAGCCTTTATTATGGAAGAACTCTCAACTTACTACAGTCTTAACGTACACACACATACATGATGAGCCACATGAAATAAATATAAATTGAGTTCCAAACAAAAAAATTACTGAAAAAGAACAGAAAAGTGAAGTATGGCACTGAACGTGCACCTGAAGCGCTAGCTGCTCAGAAAATGCTGCTGTGTGCAAGTTACCTAATATCCTACCTTCATAAGATTAACAGTTTTGCTTCCATATTAGAAAAGAAAGTTGTAAATCTGATAGAACTCACTGTGCAGTTGCTGTGGAAAAACAGCAAATTCAATCTTTTTCTCCCCCCCCCCCGGTATTTACTAGGAATACATTTCTGACAAGTTTAGTAGCTAATCCTCCTCCTCTTATTTCTTACCAAGTCACTTAAACATTACAAACATATATTATTACACATACTGGTGAAAATATTCAGAATTTGAATGCTGCGCTGCTCAGCAGAAAATTCACTGTGCACACATTGGGGTTTTATGACCCCCCAAGTCCAAATTTACAAAGCCAAATGACGCCACTAAGAAATATATGAGCTTGCTGATGGTAGATTTTTACTTCATGAAACACAATTCCTTCCTCTTGCCATTTGGATGATATACAGTACACTGTATATTTGTTTTTGCTGGAAAAAAATAATTTCTTGAAGTACACGGGGTTTGTCATACCACTCTTACGGATTTTCTTGCAATCGTATTTTGAGAGTATTATCTTATCTGTGCTAAAATAGCAGTCAGAATTTACTGGGGGAAGAAGGTTTGAAAAACCTTTCTAGCAGAAATAGATCTATTCCAGCTGAAGACCTTTAGTATTACTCAGATTTGTGGAATCAGACAGATGCAATTTCATTTATTGAGTGTTTTCTCTGTGTTTTGCAGCAGGATAACATCAAGAACAAAATGAAACTGATTTATAATGTAATGCACGTGGAAACAAAATGCATTTAGAAATCTGATTTTATGATTTCAGTCCAGGTACTGTAGACTGAAATCCACTGTGTAACTTTTTTTGGCTTTTATGTGCATGCCCAGTTTTTAACATCTGCAAGAAAACCCAGAGTGAGGAAAAACTCATTTGAGAATATTTTGTCCCTCATCTGAGTTGGGAACAAATTATCCAAACAAACCTTTGAAACATGGTCTAGCAGAAACACAACTGATGTTTACCTTTGGCAATACTGCTTTGGGTCACTACGTTTACAGTAGGTCACTGGAAACAATTAACAGCGTTCTACTGGACAACCTACTGTGTGTCGGCAGAAAAACTACCCTTCCCAACATAACTCTCATGAACAGTGAAACATGGAAGCTAGGCTCTTTCACATAACTTTTGGGAACTGCATCAAAAGAGAAGAACAGAAAATGTAAGATACAGGGAACAAAAGTCCTTTTCATACCTCTTTCTTGCTAGACCCCAGTACGCTTCAGGGTGTAACTTACTGAACATCAGTGGCTGCTCCAACTTGCAGCAGCTTCCCCATAGATACTTGTGGCATCTCTGTGATTAGGACAGAAAAGGTGAAACACGTTTTCCTCAACCCTCTGTTCTGCACTTAGCACATCCTTACGAGAGGGATGACAAAGCGTTCTGTATGGCCCACTCCATCCTGAAGGATCAGCATATAGGGCACAACACTCTCAACTAAATAGCCATGTGAGAGGTGTTCAGCCAACCCACTTGCTCTGTAGGTGATAGGCTGGTATTCCCAGCAAGTCAGACCATGACTTCGACAAGTTGAATGTCCTCTGGTGATATCTCTTCTGCTGATTATGAGGGAATGCAGATTGCTGGTTTAAAACAGGCATCTAACTTTTAAATAGCTACAGTTAAGTGGGATAAATCCACCTACAGTATTAAGAGAAGTTTGATCCAAAAGCTGCACTAGTAGCCTGAAAACACCACCCATGAGAAGATAAGAAAGAGTCCAGGAGGAATAACAGTGAATCAAATCAGATCACCAGAAGCAGCAGAGGAGTGGCTGAGTGAAGATGTGAAGTTACACCATAACTTGCTGCCATGCAAAAGAAAAGTCTATTCTAGCATTTGGGACTAATAAAGGGGAAGCAGATGTGACTGTGGAGCTTTGTGGCATTGTTTATTTTCTCTCTCTACCTCAATATCTCAGGATTGGAGCTAGACCACTGCATCCTTCATTTTCATCCCCCCTGAAGGTCTGGGGAGAAGCTTCAATGACACGGGGCTCTGCTCGCAGCGCTCAAGTGGATCCGCCAACTCACAGCGAGCTGGAAGGACTGAGTGAAAACTGGCAGTACCCAGAGCTGGGAGCAGAGGACGGCATCTGAAAGAAGCTTATACAAGAGGCCACTGTAACCTATTGTTGAGCTACAGGAAAGGTGATTTTCCACAATGCTGAGAAATTAGACACTGTAGGAAGCAGACCTCTTGCAACATTACCTGAGAGCAGGATTCATCTCTTTAATCACCCAGTTTAAGCCAGTCATCCGGACTCTTGCTATAATTGATGGAAAGAGATAAATACCACCAGAGGTGATTCAGCCCACCAATTTTAGATAATTACCTTAGGATGATATAAGCCATCCTCTGGAGGTGCCTATTCTTTTCTATTGATTATTGAGTGAGCCCAGAGCACTTGCCAAGGCCAGCTGTTAGATGATAATTAGGTTAGGTGAGACTGAACAAGCAATTATACAAAACAAACTGGAGACTTGTCTAGTTTAGGAATTGGTCCCACAGCCTTTTCAGAGATGTAGGAGGTATCGACAAAGATATCCCGCACAGAGATTTCTTCTTGCTGAAATAACTTCCATATTTTCTTTTTCCTTGCAGAAAAGCAGAAACAAGGTCATAAGAAAGGCATGCCTATGTACTTCTTCAAAAGATACAGAAACTGAGATTGATGAGAGAGGAAACATGGAATATGTGTATGCACCAACATATGCCTCCAGGATGTCTTTGAAAAACTTTTGCAGGACCTTCCACATCACTGTGCCTTTTTTCAGCATCTGCACTTACAATCTGCAATTTATTTATTTATTCAGAGAGAATATAAGGAGAAAGAAGTAACACTGGGTTCAAGATTGGTAAACAAGCAGTTCATGACACGTTTCAGTCACGGACATATGCAATTAGTCACAAAATGCTCATGTGTTAGCATTTCTAAAGCTTCAGGTGGTATTTAACTTATGGTGGAAGCTTTTCATTCTTGAGGGGGGACTCTTCTGGGGTAGAAGGGTAGACACCTCTATTTAAAGTAACAACAAACAAGAAAATAGTAGAAACACAAAATTGCTGTGTCCACAAACGTTACATAACGAAACAAATAATTGTAATTTCATTTCTAAAACTCAACCTTGTCTCACCTGTGTTTACATTCACACGCATGTGCACATATTTGCATGTTCTCTGCATAGGTCCTACAGCGGTTACAACCTAAAGAATTCAGTTAAAGAATTGCCACTAAAGGTCAGAGAGGTGATCTTAAGATGTCACCTTGTCTAGGTCCCTGCCTGAAGGCGTGCTCTCTGCCTTCTCTAGCCAGCCTACTCTTGTGGGTCACTATCCCTATTATTAGTTTCCCTAATGCCAAGCTCTCCTGTTGCAATTTCAACCCAACACTTCCTATCCTGCCTGCAGCAAACATGCAGAATATTTTGTTACCTCTCCTGTGCAGCACTACTTCACTTACTGTCTCCCCTCCATTGGCATTCCTTTTGAGGGGGAGGAGAGGTGTCTAGCCAGAAAATTTCCATCTCTTCATTAGTAAAAGAGCAATATACTTAAATCTAGATCTTGGGTAGATAATGTCCTAATTCATATTTAAGAACTGGTATCTAGTACAGATAAAATTATTCTGGTATTGATTAATCCTGTTTTGTCTATGTAATGGATAAATGTTAACCACATATAGTCTGTAAATGAAGGCCTGTGTAACTTTTTTAAGTTTCATTTTCTCATCTGAATTTTAAGTAATTATATTCTTAATCTCTCTAGCTCTGCCTCATTGCAGCAATTATTTGCAATGAAGTTAATGCCACTTGAGAGATGGTCAGGTTTTGATTCAGAGGGAAGTAATCGCTAGTTACAAATAACTGCCCAAAGAGTGAATTATGTGTCAGACTTACCAAGCCCAGTCAACAGCGCTGGAATTTTCCTATATTGTCCAGTCAAGGTTTGTATTAGAATTACAGATATGTCTGTACATATGTGTGTTGGGTTTGATTAATTAACCTGTGATTTTCAGCTACAAAGGCTAGCTTGTGCAGTGAATTTTCCTGAAGTGTAATCCAGAAGTATCACATGGAGCCATTAAAAGCAATCCGTTTTGCTCTCTCACCTTGTGCTCACTTTGTAATGTAATCACTTTCAGCTTTTTGTCAGACAGCTGTGCCCTGATATCCTGACCCTTATCTGTTGCTGTAAATTCATCTTCCACATGCTTGTATCTAATATATGAGCAATGTTTAAAATTAATAAATTAAATTAAAAATAAAAATAAATTAATTGAAATGTTTTTAATTTTGTTAGACCCTGTTATAAACATAGAGGCAGAAGCATTATGCTCAGGAAACCAAAAAAACTAAAATGCGAACAAGACTTGTTGTACAAGAAACAAAAGAAAGAAAAGCAAAGAAAGAGGCAAAACAAAGGAATCGATCATGTATTACAGATCTATTCAACCAAATATGGCAGCACTCCAGCAACACGCAGTAGTTTGAGCAGAACTTTAAATATGTGAGTTGTCAAACAGGAGTCAAGAGCTTAAGTGATTTGTTGGACAGGGAACTAAATAAAACAGATGTATTATTTCATTTAAAAACAGATTTGTTCCATAAGGCCTTCCTATGAAATATTCTAGATCATATGAATCCTTAGAAGTCAGCATTGATTCTGCTATCAATGAAAGCTAAGTGAGAAAATATGCAGTGAAGTGAGAGGGATCATCCAAATGATTCATGAGTTACGCAGTGATTTCAGTTACTTATAAACTACTTCACTGTTTTTTCTGGAATTACTTTGTTCCAAGTCTTTACAGCAGGCCACCTGACTGGTATGAACATCATGAAAAATATTTTCAGTCTAAATCACTGCTAAACTGGCAGAAGTCATGCCTGAGAACAGAAAGCATCATCATTTCATCAACAAACTTCCTCCCATACTTTAATGATATCCTTCTTTAATTTTCTACCCTGCTTCCATAACACATATACTTCTCATTCGTCTATGCTGAGCATAGCAGACAATGGGCTGACGGTGTTCACCCTCTGAAAACTCCATTAAAAAAGCATTAAGATTGTGACACAGAACAATAAAAGCAATGGAGAGCTCAGTTCCTGGAGAAATGTACCATATGTCCTCTCACACTTACCCAACACAGCATATTATGCAGTTGGGGTGCTTAATTACGCTGAGGTGTTGAAAAATGTAGATATGCAAGGATAGTCTGGGAAGCCCAGAGGTTAAAATTGGGATTATTAATATATTTGATAGTATTACATGTCAGATGCACAAATAAAGCAAGATAATCTGTGATCTATTTAAAATGAAAAATATAAAACTTGTCTTTTGTAATATTTAAATTACATGTATAGTGAGACAATGCTTAACCCTATTATTTCACTAAGGAATAGGCATTTTTTTTTTCTTATTTTCCCTTTCCTCTCTACTTCCCTGCTCTTTATTCAGTTTTATATATACTCATATGTATACAACAAAGTATGCAACTGCCAGCACAGGCTTTGCTGAAGCTGAGAGGAACTTTAGTGGACACTGATTCTTCAGATGCTGACTGACCTATTTGAAAAACTGCATCACTCTGGAAAATGCAAACACCACAGGCGTTAGCAACCTGCACCTTTCATCAAAATTCTACCTTCCTGTGGCCTGCTTGCTGAGACAAGCAGCTTGTGACTGTGTTTAAAGCAAGCTTTTGAGAACAACCGATCAGAAATTTGGGCTCTAGTGGTCACAGTCTGAATTTCTCCTCCTTTTAGCATAATAGTGAGCAAAGTTGGAAAAATACATATCGTAAACAAATCCTGCAATGAAGATAGTCCTCCCTTTGGTCTTTGAGACAGTTTTAATCTGCTTTTTAATCTTAAGAAAACACTAAAAACATCAGAAAAAGATTGTCAAGGCTACTCAGTTGCTTCTGTTCCTGCTGCACGCAAGGATTGTTCAATTCCAAATGAAACAAATGGGCCAAAGCTGATTTACTGAAGTAGCAATAGATGTGGCTCAAAAGCATCACTTAAACTCATTGCCACTGACCTCTGTGGGCTTGCAGCAGCCCATTAGAAAACCTCAGCTCTGTAAACAGTGAAAGAAAGGTCCTTAGGTCTTAACATAGAGCTCAGAAGGACAAGCCACAGACCCAAACAGTGCTAGTAAACCAAGTAACCTCACCAAAGCACGGTCCTACTTAAATAATCTTGATCTATCGCTGCTTTTCATGTGGATGAAACAAAGACTGAGGCTGGCATTTTCTAACTGCCGACATTTTGTCCTAATAAATGCTTTTAAAATACACCCTAACTATGTAAAATTATAAACCAGGAACATTTTAAAAATATACAGTATATGGATTGATTTGTACTTGTCACATTAAGTGATGTAAATTACAGACCCATGGTTTTGTAAGAGAAAAATTACAACACCTCTCCAAGTACATTTCATCTATAGATTTCAAAGTCTTCCAAGGAAGTATGTAAGTAGGCATGTCGCTTCTGCAACGGGAAACACGGTGCAGAGGCGCAGGAGCCAGCAGAGACTGTGCTGGTGTCATGGCTTGGCACAGGACTGCTGTGTGCTGCATGGCCTGCCTTGCCATACCAGCAAACAGGCACTGCCTTTAGACCTGAGCCGGTCCCCACCCAGGAGGTGCCCGTCCCTGCCCCAGCCCAGGGTGCCTGCGGGGGCTCCCACCAGCCCATGGCACTTCCTCACCCCACACACAGCACCAGGCTGAGGACTGGCGCGGCTTCTCTAAGGCTTCACAGCAGGCCAGTAAGTCAGGTCATTCAGAAAGTGTCAAGAGGAAAGCAACAAGAGGAATCAGTGAGCTAGAAAGCATGAGCTAGAAGAAAAGACTGAAGATTCTGGGATTTTTTAATTTAAAATGATGTGAATCCTCCATGAAAACAGCTTTCAATTATGCAAAAGGTTGCTGTCAAGGGAAAGGGACAAAACCATTCTTCATAGGGTAGGACAGGAAGGGTTAAACTGCAGCAAGGGAAATTTACTTTAGACATTAGGGAAATCTTTCTAGCTGTCAAGATAGTTCAGCACTGAAATCAATTGCCAAGGGAGAGTGGAATCTCAATCACAGGAGGGTTTTAAGAACAGGCTAGCTAATTAACTGTCAGGCATGGTTTAGGTATAATTGCTCCTGCTGGGGCAGGGGGCTGAACTACCTGACCTCCTGAGGCTCCCTCCAGCTCTACCTGCATTGATCATAGGATCTCCAGAGTACCAGAATAATCTATGTCCCTCATAAATTATATATAGGCAGAATATAAAAAAGCCAAACAAGCCTAAAAGTTAATTACAGATGCTTAAGACATCTAATGCTATGTTGCTGTTACCTTAATAATTATGGAATTAAATCCATAATATTACCTCAGGAATAATAATATACTATCAACATTTTAATCTTATACAACTATGGCCATTTGAGTCTTGCATTGTAATGTATGGCTCAGACTTATTTTTATATTCCATAGAATTACAGTATTCAAACTTTTTCACAATATATTGTGATCGTATTTTTGTAGAAACTCTAAGCAGGACCTGTGTGTTATACATGCACATTATCCATGTATGTAAATATAACTGCATGGAAGTGCAGAGGGGAAAAAAGACGGTGGAAGACAGTTCTTTGTAACGTTCCACTCTGCTCATCACACATAAAAACCATCTAGCAATAATGTGGTATCTCAGAGAGACGAGTCCTGACCTGAGTTACACTCCTGAACAGCTTCAGCTTTGTTTCCAAGCGGCAGATTGAAAGAAATATTCTTGCAGGATACTTCTTCCACTATTGCACTAGTCTACATAAATGAAAAATTCAAAGTCATGCAATTGAGACTTATTTGACACAACCCCTTTCTCTACCTCATCTGTAATTAGCATCGCTGTCATGCTGCTACATTCTACTGTTCTTTTTTTCTTACAGAAAACTGTTCAAATTTTTATTTCTTTCATTCCTCATAGCTAAATGGGCAAGAGGCAAAAAGAAATTAGCTCCTTTACTTTAGGAAACCCCATTCTCTTTGCTAATTGGAACTGCAAAGGAAAAACAATTTAATAAAAGTAGTTTTAAAAACTGATTAAATTAAAATATGCAAAAAAGTCAATTTTTCTATGAGAACCTGGAAAATATTTCTGAGAATTCTGCACAGAATTCTGTAGTTAATTCAATGACTAGAGGGAGCTACATAAGTTTGACAGAAATCAGTGGAAGTAGATATTATTGGAAGAATTGCCTAAACTCACTTTATAATTATAAAACATTCAATATAAGCAATGAAGTTGCATGAAAATCAGTTATACAGCTGGAAATAATGGAGTGAACTGTAACCTTATGCCATGACTCAGGTCACAGTGCAGAACTTGCAGTATTTTCACCGAAAATGGAGAAGTCCTTCAGTCCTGACTAGAAAACTACTTCCACTAATGAAGGAAAACTCACTTCATTGAGAGATTAGGAAGCCAATCCCCAGGAGGACTGAGACACTTTGCTAAAACCCCAGATCACCATGTATTACAGATCCAGTCAAACATCTACAATATTTTCTACTAAACAACCGCTCCTTTCACTCACCCCCTACGCATTACTAGTGTGTGGTATGCCCCCCATTTATCTCCATTACCACATACAGTGGCCATCAGGGAACGACAGGCAAATGGGAGTACAGAGCTAATTAAACATGATTTATAGGAACGTCAATAATTTTGCATACAACAAAGTTTCTTTAAGCGTACCCATAGAATTACGTTATTCTGTGTTGAAGGAGCTCATCACCAGCAGCACTTCAGTCAATGGTAGGGAATGCTGCTGTGCTCAAATACAGAGACATTTAGGAGTGACGTTACAGACATGCGTACACAAGTGGTAACTAGATCTTAGGAAGCCCGAGTGTGATTGTGGCAGAGACACATATCACAGCATTTACAGAAAGAGTACTTTGTGGGCTCCTAGACCCCACCCTAGCAGGTACAAAGACGAAGATTTTTTGCCCCTTGTGACAGCCAGTTTTGTTGACTGTCCCCACAGGAGAAGCTGTGCTTGTAAGGTTGAAGCTTCACCTCACAGTGAGTCTCAGGCCAAGTCAGGCTGGCAATCTCAATACACCATAACACCCGACGGTACACAGGAAAGCTGAGTGGAAGAAAGTCAGGTCTCCACTTACAAGCCTCTATCTAGTCTCCTGTATAGTGGGGAGAGCCAGACCTCTCCAGGACATTACAGAGAGATCCAGGGCAAGTCTTCACTAGGCTCCTAATTGCTTTTTTGAAATCACCCTCCGGAAGCACCTCTTCCTATGCTTTATACAAGCTCCACAGACAATGCAGACCCATAACTTAGGGTAAACAAAGTTGTGTAGCAGGAATGCCTTTCTACCCAGAGAATCCATAAGTGCATGAACAAGTTATTGCAGATTTCACATGACTCAAATTATACGCAACTTGTAATACCATTACTTCTTTGCAGTTACTTTTTCATTTCTCACATTATGTGCCGCATTGGGTATTAACAGTTCATATTTGTGTTTACAGTTTCCATTTAGTCCTTTAATATTATAGTCATAGCACTGGTTCCAAAATGGTGGGTTTTTTTCACTGGTTTTCAATTGGAAAATACTAGCTACAGGATAAATTAGTCATTTGAGTCAAGTAAAGCTTTTTTGTTTTGCTTTTTAAAATAAAATGAAGCATAAAGTAAAACCTGTAGAAAAAATACCAATAATATTTATTAATTTTTAGTCAAGCCTGGGAATTCAATAAAGTAACAAGGGAAAACTGCAATCAAATTTAGCTAAATCCCAAATCACTGTAATCTTTACTACGTGCATTGCTAATCAGTGGCTTCCTCTTTCTTGTGTTCTGTTTTCAATTTGAGACTCTGGGTACCGAAGCAGAATATTTGACAACCTCAGGGTGCTGTTTTCCTTTTTATTGTACCACTCTCTTCTATATTTTTAATTTGTTAAAACTACACATTTTTTTTTCCTTGCATTACAACAGCAATTCTTCTGAAGGCTACTGATCCCTCAGTGAATACCAAACATGAAACAGGCTGCAGTGCAACATTTGTCAGCAAAATCCCTATAGCCTCTTATTTATCTGAGAAATCTTTTTGATAAATATTTCAAAGAACAATAGATGAAGACATCTTGAATGTGGACTCCTTATGCTGTAAACAAGACATTTTTTATTTCAAAGTAAGTATTTGTTTTGTGAATTAAATAAAGTACCTTCAAAAGTTGTTTTCTTTCCTAGGCTGTTTTCAAAAATATTATAATTAGTTACTAATCTCTAGCATTTCACTTAAAAGTTGTTGCCAAAACAGCAGTATCAATTAAATATGTAGCTAGCAGTTTCCATGTCCTGATTTAGAAGTACAGTAACTTCCTATTAATATATAACCATTTCAGAACTTCCACAGTATTACAAACAAAGAAGATACAAAACCATTTATTTGGAGTTGTGGGTTTCCGAGAACACGACTGAAACATTTCATATTTTACACTACTACTACGTAATGGACATGATGAAAGGAACATGAGAGTTTACTACTTTCTCCATGAAGGAAAAAACAACTGGCCAGTTGTTAAACCTAAGACAGTGTTTATTAGCTTGTTATTGTGTGCTTCTATAGGAAACACAGCAGTACTACTGCTGTACAGTACTAACATAGGATATTTTATCCAAGGCTATGCTATATTACCACTGTGGGTCCTGTCCATGATAAATGTTTGTCAGATTAAGGGTGAGAGATCATAAAAACTGATTGTGTTACCCTGTTTTTTAAGCTTCAGGTGTATTTATGTAAGTGCTACAGTGGCAAGTGACTAGAAAAAGAGAATTCCAGACAGGAGAAATACCAATTATTCTGGTTCTTTAGTGACCATGAAGATGGATACAATGATCTGAATTAAATAAGAATCACTGCCTTCACAGAGACGTTGTATGTAACTGTACAGTCTGTCTGGACTTTTCTTTTCTTACCTCTCTTTGATGTGGCCAAGTTAAGCGTGACAGAGAAACAAAACACCCTGCAAAAGGCCATTATGAGAACTTCCCTTAACCAGGAACTACTGGAAGTACATACAGGAAATTCTGTCCTTACAACACAACACAGCACATGCAGTCTTATACTACATCACACTCAGTCAAAATCACTGAGCAGCTTCTAAAAACTGGTAAATGCAGTCTTTTAGTATAATTAGTTACATACAATATATTTGGGCAATATTGATGAAAGCTTTCTAGACTAAGAGAATGGTATGTCTCTAAGTGCTCTGGTTTACGACCTTTTAAACTGTTGTAACAATTTAGATAATCTGTCAATCCATTTGCTTTTCTATGAAGAAACACTATTAAGTTTACTAAAATTACATTTATTTTACGTAAGGTATATTTGAGAAAGACAAACTAATTATTTCTGACTCATGTTTAATGAGTGCTTTCCAGAATCCAACGTCTGACACAAATGAATTCAACTCTGAGGGTTAAGTGAAAAAAATTACTGTAGAATCAGCAAAGTTTGAGCATCCTGAACTCACCCCAGCCTCTTTATAAACCTAGAATTGAAAGTATTTCTGGCAATAATTTTAAGAATTAGCAAGAAAGAGGTATCGCTATCATAAATTGGCAAATTGCTGAACTGAAACCTATGAAATAAAATGGAGCATAAAGAGTCTTTTGTCCCATCACCTTTGTTTGACTGAAGTCTATCTGTTTTTATTCCAAAGGTCCCTTCCTGAAAAGAGGATTTTGTTTATCTATTTTCGTCTTTAATTGATCTTTACTGAATGTGTGCTTCTCATCATTAATCTATAGCATGATGGTTCCTGCAGGAATCCAACTGTCCTGCTGAGCATTCCTCTGTAAACTAAACCTTGAGCAAGTCCACAACTGTGTTTCTTATCAAGTTCACAACCACTCTACCCAACATATGCTCTTTTAGCTCATACCCTCAGAATGGTATTTTTTCTCTGCATTCCAAGTTACTGAGCAGATCTTTAGCTCCTCCTGGATTTGTAACCTTTGAAGCCTCTTCATGTAGTTAGAGGCTCTAAGTGTGGCCATGATTACATGTATTCTATAATCTCCGTTTAGCTCTACAAATATTTATTTCCCCATTCTTGATGTGCCATCAAGGCTATGCACAGACTATTAGTGTTTCCTTTAATAGAAAACATGAAGTGCAGTTGTTAATCCAGATTAAGTACTAAACAAACACACTGAAGAGCACTGCTCCACCAGTGGCTAAAAGTACTCTCCCTGAGGGAAGAAGACCGAAGGATGGGGCTGCAGTACATTCACTGCCTCTGCCCTAGCCTATCTGCTTGAAGTCAAGGGCTGAGGACTTACATCAAAATGAAATTAGCATTTTACGAAGCTCTCAGTGAAGAAAATATTAATAAAAATAATAAACACATCAATGCACTGGACTTAGACATGGTGAAACAGTCTTTGACCTAACTGCTTCTTAATAGTTGATAGACCAGCAGTTGCTGTCGCTGCAGCATGTTTAAAATACAGAATGCAGATTAGATTAATTATATGAAAATAGTGGAGTTGGAAAAGAATTTCCTGAAGTGTGTTATAAAGTTAGCAATTAAGATAACTTTCTGTTAGCTTCTGTTATAGAATCAAAACCAAAAAAGAGTTTTGATTCCATAAATCTGGTTTACGAAGTCCCTGCCTTCCCCACTCATTCCAGCTCTTAATTTGCAGTTCAGTGCATTCCAACTGTGCTGAGATAATTTATTACAGGCGTGTGCTATAAATCAGATAAAGAATAAATAAATTCATTGGAGCAGATGCCATATTCTGCACAGACTGGTAGATGGGTAAGTCTAAATTAAATATATTAATGTAGCTATCCGAGAGTCAGTCAACACAAACCGTTGTATCTCCCATTGTATAACACTGTGAATCAGCCACACAATATAGAAAGAACTACAGGTATGAGACAAGCCAGGAACATCTCCAGGCCTCGAACTGTGAACCTTACTGGTGAGATGTGTAAAGAAAACAATAAACAGATGGGTATTAGAGTCTTACATTGCTCTGAGCTGAGCATAGAGCTGAGACAAAAAGCAATCTGCAAATTATAAAGCCAAATTATCAATTTTAGAACATATTAACTACATAATGGCTTTACCATACAAGGAACAACCCCCAAAAATTTATAAATCAATATTTACTTGATTTATATAGACCACATCAGGGTGATGTACTAGTACAGCTCAAGATAAACTGAATGGTTATGACTGCAAATGATTGTAAAATCCACTTAAAACCATTTATGAGACATTCAGTCCAGAAAGGTTTGCAGAATGTGCCTCTAAGCTACCTACAATGGGTAAAAAAATGCTCTCCAAATCCCCGTTGGGAGACCTGGAAAGATCACAGGCATTGTCAGGTCCCAAGGCCCTGACATAACATGAGTTCTTCAGATGAAATTTCCAGATGCTCCTAGGAAACAGACCATTCCCCAGACTACAGAGCAAGGGAAAACCCCAAGTGGTCCTTGCCAAAGATGATGTGAGAGAAACACAGCAGCAAGTACAAAAAAAAGTTACTTTGTGGAGACAGACCTATGGGGAATTTTGTACCAGCAAGGCTACTCCGCATTAGAATATTGTTTCAGATGCAGCTAAGATAAGAAAAGCCTCAAAGTTACTGCTGACTGCTGTTTTCAGGTATGGAAAGTTACTAATTGCACTCTATTTCCTATGAAATAGCAACCTACATCCTGCCAGTTAAGGAGAAGCTATCAAACCACAGTTTCAAATTCACATCAAAAAGATTTTTAAATGACATTGAGTTTTTTAACATCGCTTTTTACATTTGATCAAGCATAGGAAAATCACCCTCATTGCTAAACATTTTGTGGGATGTCTTCCCTACCTTTGGCAAATGAGTTCTTTTTTTTCGTCTTCCTCTAGTATCACATCTGCCTCTGACTTCTGCTTTGCCTGCATCATCCACTCTCACTGAAATTGAGAAAATAATGTTATTATTGTCACTAATTGATTGCCATACGTATTTGCATTCAGATTTAATTCCTAAGCCACATTTTGACAAGTTTGAGTGTCCAATTTTAGACTGAGAACATTTGAAATCTTGCCTCACTTAGTCTAGCCCATAATCTGTCAAATCTTTTGATTCCCGACCTGTAAGTACTGTAGCAAAGGAGCAAAGCACTATTGATGTTTATTTCACAATTCTTCACCCTGTTCTCTCTCTGAATTAATGCTCTTCATGTGACATAATTCTCTCCGACCACCTTAGATTTCAGCGTGCACAACCGAGATTAAAATCCACATTCAAGCACTTTCATTCAATGTGGATGCACTCTTATCGCTCAAATCTATGGTTATTTCACAGCATTAGATACCAAACCATTTACACTTACTTCATAAACATCAGCAGTCACTGGTGTTTGAAAGCACTGATAAAATGCATTTATTATATCTGTCCTGCTTCTGGAAAGCTGTGGGTTGTTTTTGTTTTTCTTTACTAAATAGCACACGTTCTTTAAGCTGGATGTGCTCTGCAAGCGCCACACAACTGTGGTGAGTTGACCTTGGCCAGCTGGACAGCTGTCAACAGAAAAGAGGGACAAAATTAGCTCATGGGTCGAGATAAAGACATGGAGATCACTTACCAGTGGCTTACCAAACACTATCACAGGCAAAAATGCCTTGCTGAAAATTAATTTATTTCAATTGACATTGAGTTCGATGGTGACAAACGAGAACACTTCACTCCCCCCACCCCCATCCCCACCTTTCCCAGACTCAACATCACTCCTCCATTCCTGACTACTCTCCCCACCCGAGCAGTGCAGGGGATGGGGAATGGGGGTGACAGTCAGTCCCTCACAGCCCCACTCCCTCCTCCCCACACTGTTCCCTGCCCCACCACCATCTCCCCACAGCCCTCAGGGGAGTCCCTGCGCAGGCACCCGGACCTCCTCCTCCTCCTCCCCCCTCAGTGCTCACACAGCTGTTCCTCATGCTTTTTCTCCTCGTTCCTCTCCTTTCCCACATTTTTCCCCCTTTCTTAAATCCATTTCCCTGAGGTACCACAGCCTGGCTGAGGGGTGGCTGGAACCCGCAAGAACTGGATGGAATCGGCCATGCCCACCTCTCCTCACAGAGATCCCCTCAGCCCCGCTGCTGCCCCCCAGCACAGACACCCCATGCAACAACGTTATTTTAAAAGGTATTTTTACAAATTCTGTATATATTACACAGCTCTAGGAAGCATTTAAAATACCTGATAACAGAGGAAATGTGAACAGAAGAGGTTTGATCTAACGAAGCACTTGGCAACACCTGTGAACCCTGTACAGGACGGAGAGCCTGCCACTGAATGTTGCTCAGTTCTTCCTCAGACTGAAATGACAAATGAAAACACACCACTATTGATCGCAGCTGATGTACTAATAGCACTAAAGGACAATCCACAGTTCATTTGGGAAAGGCTGCAGGTAAGCTGCTGGGGAAAGCTACAGCCCTGCTGAATTACCAAGAGCACTTAGAGAAAGCCCAGACTGTATTTGAAAAAGTTTTGGTAACTACACATTTTAAGAGCTTTTTACTTTTAACTTGATCTCTTTTTGTCAACAAAGCAAAAACAACTTGTTTCTTTTTGCTTAGCTTTATGTATTTCCTCATTATTTATTTCACAGGTGCCTCTAAGCATAAGAGCTGATGTCTGTATTTGCCTTAAAAAACATGACTCGAGAATGGTTGTTTTCAACAACTAGTGATTTTAATGTTACTTGCTGGATTAGCATTATAATCTGTTCCAGGTAATCGCTATGTAGTTGCAAGATAAACCGTAAAGCCACCGAGTGACCACCCAGAGGTAGCACTGGCTGTAGAGGCCCTTTCAAAGACCTGCACACAGGACCTTCATGCTCTGCGCCCCATGAGATGGCGCCAGCAAAGCCATTCTGCCTTGGTAACCCACAGAAATCCCAAGGGCAAACAAAGAGCCCAACGTAGTACGGAAAACCAGTGTTCTAGGCTTAGCTGGTGACAGTCACTTCTATTCTAGGTTAACTTTAATTCTCTTCTGGCCATTTGCGGTTGGGGCAGCTTCTCTCCATACAAGAAAGAGCACCAGGCTAACAGCCTTGACAGGGCTAGGGAAACAATCTATCATAAATTTTGAAGGTATTTTCCACTCCTGCTCACCCGAATATTTACATACTTTAAAACCCCCATAGATTTTAATCTATAATTAACTATCAGTGATTATGACAGTTATTGATTTCATTCTCACATCAGAAGATCAAATTTAATCCCCAGATTTACCACTGCTGATAACAGCAAATGTGTGCAGGTCTCAATTCAACCACTTGCTTAACTCCAAACACATTAGATCTGTAGTGAAGCACAGGTGTACAGTTCTTTGTAAGACGAGCTGTTGCCCATGTTCTGAAGCAGTTTTTTAAGTAGCGTCACTGCATACTCATTCCATTCCAGTGTGACTATACGCAAGACCCTCTGATTTATAAGTAACTGAACACAAGACCAAGTTTAGCATTCATCTTTTATCCAGGAAAACCTAAAAGCCTTCCACCTTCAGCAGCAGAGTCACAAGAAGATACTTTGGTGGTAATCCAGGCACACGTCAGATGTGCACTGGTTAGGACATGACCCTGGAGTGGCGAAACCTTTGACATGTACCAAATGTTAACCTTCAAGCAAGTTCCCCAAAATACCCCCAGAACTTTGTTAACTCTAGTGCATGTTTCATTAGGCTACAAACTAAAACAATTATGTTTCTTCAAAAGCAAAGAAAACTCTGAGTAACACAACAGAAATGAAAGAAGTTTGCTAGCGAATCTCTCTGTATCCACCATAGCCTTACAGCACATGGTTGTTTTTCCAGGCCTGCTCCCATTTCAGCAACATGTAAGGTCCTTCTGTGCTCTAACAGATCCCCTCAAGCCCCTTATGGCCCATCAAAATATATTTTCTATCTTCTCTGAGGTCTGGTTGCAAGTCTGCCTCCTGCTTTTCTCCAAAGTCACCCTTCCTCTAACAGTGCCATCAGCTTCTCTCTTGCTGAGTCAGCAAGTTGCCCTTTACATGCACAATCCTGCTCAGTCTGGGAAACCTCCCTCAAGGAAGGATGCGAAAGCGCAGCCGAGGAAGGAGCACTCCTATCCAATCCCATCTTCCCCACCTGCAGTAGTCAGGACAGTACACTGCCATCAAGCAGCTGAGATCATTTTCTGTTACCAAAACCTTTTGAAGGAACACAACCTTCATTAGCAGATACTAAGTCTGCACGCAGGAGATAACATCCACCGCACTCTCCTTACCACTGAATATCTCCAGCTCTTAAGAGAAATTACATGACAACAGGGGAGCCATCAGCTGGTGCTACAGGGCTGAGCAGTGCTGGGTGATGCTGATCTTCAGCTGAGCTTGCAGATAGCTTTACCTTAACCTTATTTCACACACTACTTGTAAGGTAAAATAGCTCTAAACATGTCCAAGATGCATGCAAAAAAATGTACAGTCAGGATGTTGAGTGGTATGTGTGTGTGTCAAGTACATAAAAGTGACTTGGTAGCTCATTACCAACATGTGCAAGCCGTTGTGGTGCACCTCCCATGTGAGGAAGTCCTCACTAAGAAGAATCAGAGTCACCCTGGTGATCAGTCAGGTGCTGCTCATCTCTTTTGACCAGTGGTATGCTTGGCATTGAGCTGTTCTGCTGCTTGTATTTCTGCTTATATTAAAGGCACTGAGAGAAACAGATACTGGGGGGGAAAAACAATGCCACCTTCTTGAATGACAAGAGCTTTCAGGGCTAAGCCATGTCCACTGTCTCAGCACTGGTGCTCTCTGCTCATCAGATGGAGGAGGACAGAGCAGGCAGGCAGGCAGCAAAAGACCACTGACACAGCAAGCAGAAACTAACTGCTACCATTGAAACCACTCTGCTCTGGGAAAAGGGTGAAAGAAGCTGGTTTACTGTAGAAAAGGGGAAGCTGCGGTGTAGAAGGCTTGGCAATTGTCTTGGTCTGGGAGAGATCAGAAGGGTGGCAAGAAGGACGGAGACAAGGGAGATGGCAGGGAGTGCCCAGCTAGTCACCAGGGTGTCTAATCTTGGCTCTGGTTCATATAGGCCACAGCAACGCATAGTTCTACTTGTTTCCTGGGGCAATGACATCAGCTTCATTTGAAGGAAAATAAATCAGATAATAACATTAATACAACTATAAAGAACAATGAAGTCCTGGAAAAGGTTATAAGGGAGGCTCTGGAGTTCCCTTCCACAAAAGGAACAGATTAGACACAGTTAAGCAAACATCTCTGATCTTGACTTGCTGCAGACAGGAGCGGATCTTTTCTTGAGTTGCCTCTTTCTATGATTCTAGTCTTTTATTTACATGTCTCATGTACAGCTAAGTTAACCAAATACCAGGTTCTAAAATGTGAAATTTATCTTCATTTGAATGGATTTTCATCTATCCTAAATTGAATGAAAACAGTAGGCAATGTTATTTAAGAATGGAGTTTAAGGAAAAAAGCTTCTGCTTGCTTAACTGATTTTTTTTTTCTAGACTGTGTTACCAAGGATCTAGTGTATGCACTAATTAAATAATTAACTGTTCTAAGACAATTTTCTGCTTAAATGACCATGCATTATATATAACAGTGTTCTGTGTTTTGCTTAGAGGTGAAAAAATAAACCTAGAGGGAAAAAAAAATCTTAAAAAGAACAAGATGACATAATTAGTACCATCTGTATGGATCTTGTAGCCTTGTAAGAGTTTTACTGAAAAGAAACAGTAATGAAATGTTATTCTAGGATGTTACTTTTTAAAGACTGATTCAACTGGGCAACATCCCCAGCTTTTATAGACCAGTGCTGCTCCACAGACATCAATGGAAAAATATTTGCTCTATTGCTAAAATGAAAGAAGTGATAACTCCAAGAACCTACAAGAGTTTTTATTTGAAGTGAATGCCAACTTTTCTATTAACTTCACAGACTGCCTTCAGAAGTTAATTCAAATTTAAAGGGATTATAATACACATTTCAGGATTCATTAAGAAAACGTCATAAAAAGTATTAGTGGTATAGGCAGCTTAATATTTTGTTAACTTAGTTTAGAAAACATGAGAGACCTTTCCAGTACTGATCACAAACACCAATTTTATTTAAACTGATTCTTCCAGATTAATTTTGTAAATACAAAAAGGCACTTGGATTCAAAACCCACTGGAAAAATAATCAGTTTGGTTTTAATCACCTTTAAATAGAATTCACTTCCTCCAAAGGCCTCACATAGAAAGAGTCATAGAAAATTTTATTTCATAGCCTATGACATGGCACATGCCAAATTAGTTCTAGCCTAAATAGCCCTTCCTTTTCTTTTATTCATTTCACTGTAAAAAATCATTCCAAAGTTATTACATTCCTAGCTTATGTAAACAGAAAGAAAAATCAAGAAGCAGAGTTCTTTGTTCCTAACCAAAACCCACCAAAAAAAGTGCCACGATCTCCCAAAATATCACCCTAATTTCCAAATAACAATTTATTTAAATGTGCTTTTCACTAGTTATTCTATCTACTTTGCATATTCAGTTTACAACCATTTCTTAACCTCATTGGCTACTGTGATACTACTTTCCATTCCGTATCACTGTGGTTATATTATTATTACAAATTATCCTACCACATCATTAACACCAAATGTTCCAGTTCAGCAAAATTACCTTGTATTTAGTCTTATCTTTTAATCAACAAACAAGGTCAGCTTGATCTTCTGAGGTAACCAAAACCCTGCTGATTATCTACCAGCCCATAATGCAATTTACTTATATCAAATAATATTAAGTCTAAATTTTCCCTTCTGCAAATCTAAAACTCCTCCACAAGGTCACTCAGTTGATTACTGTCCTCAGTGCAACATATGTAACATGCAGCAGCTTTATAGTTTGTTTTGTTTTTGGTACCATTATTCCTATATTAAATGAAAGGCCCGTATTGTTTGCTAGAGTAGATGGCACAATTCTATTTGTGACATTAAAGTCTTCTGCTGCATTATAGGTCTATTTTCTCTTTCTGGGTGCAAGGGTGAGGGGTGGGATTATCTTGCTGCTTCAAGCACCATGAAGGACTTCCATCATCAAGCAACAGGTCTTGGCTAAGAATAAAAACGGATACTTTTGAACATGCTCAGCATCATTGTTTTACTGCCAATATAAGGATTACATGCTTCTCTAAATTTTTATTGTGGAATGTTAGTATTTTTCAGCTTCCACAAGCAAATGGAGGTGATGCTGTTCAACAGGCACATCTGCTATTAGTGAGTGCAGCAAGAAAGACAAAAAGTCTTTAGGTCTATTTCTTTTTAAGCAGATGTTTGTACGACCAAAGTTGCTCGGGACAAATTTTTTGAAGATAGGAACTCTAAATTGTTGAAATCCTTTAAAAAAACCCTTCCTAAAATTAATAATAAAGTATTTTTTAAAACTTTGGCACAATAAAATTTCTTGAACATGGAAGGCATAGAAATTACTATACACAATTACAGTTATCTAGGCTACATACTTCTAAGCCTGGTTTTTACCAGCATAAACATTTATGTGCTATAAGCCAACCATCTGAGGAGCTCAGGGAAGGGGCCCCAGACCCTGCAGGGACTGGACAACAAAGGGAGAAAGAGCCACAATGTCCCCGGAGAACAAGCAGTTAGAAGGTGTTTAGCACTTAAAGGACGTGGGATTCTCCAATACAAAACCCAGCTCCCCCAAAATTAGGGATCTGGAACTGAGCAGGAGTCTTCCCTGGCTAGTTAGGCTAATTAGGATCTTATTGCAAGATCACATCACACGTAATTGCTTCTACAGACTGAGCTACTTCACCCAGCATAATTATTCTTTTTGCTCTCCCTTTTCCAGTTAGGCAGCTTTTCTGGGATCCCAGTGCTCTAAGGTACAGAAGTGGTGACAAAGCTTACTCTGACATCCAGCCTTAATGTAGTCAACACCAGTTTGAAGCCTTTTGTTCTTCCACCAGCACTAACTTTCAGTTTAAAAGGCTCTTTTCTCACCTTGCAATTATATCACTTCTTAAGCTAATGATGTCTAACCGCACGTTATCACATCTTTGGTCATGTTTGACAAGGCTCCTAGGATTCATTTACAGTTTTTAGTTTTGTATCTCATTAGTGACTCACAGTCATCATGCAATAGGACTTCATAGAATAGAATTCATTCGAATTCTGCTCCTCCTCCTCCTCCTTCATCACTTCTAAATTCCACCTGAAACTATTTTTATTTCCCTAAATTGATGACCTTGAATTGCATACTACTGAACTACTTCCTATTTCAATTATTCCACTCATTCCATTTTACTAATTTTCTTCTCAGACAAGGTTAGCAACACAATGGTACTCCCCATCACAGTCATTCATGAAACTACGACACAATGTTGGTTAACCAGAAGTTAAACTTGTGTTGAATTCTGTCTCAGTTTCTGTATATCTCTGAGTTTTTAAGTTGCCCCCCGCAACAGGAGCTTAGATTGTGATCTACATCACAATCAAATATAACTGAAAAATTCCTGATGGGTCAGAAATGTTTTTTTATTCACACTTAGAAATGGCAGAACAACACGAGAAATTTTAAACCTGAAGGGAGCTTTTGGAAGAATGGTATCAGCCATCAAAAATACATGCTCAAAGTTAAAGTGCCACCTCTGCCTTAATTACTTTGATGCTACACCTGGTTGGGTAGTGTCACAAAGCTATGTTTCAAGTCTTGGGAGCAGCAACGCTAGACTCAGACTGTTATACAGGGCAATTTTACACCTGAAGTGTACAGAGTGTTTATGACTTTTGCTTAGCATTCTGTACTTGAACAAAAATTAAAAGGTCATCTTTTCAACTTAGACTTGGGGCATCCTGGAACAAAATAGGAGCAACTTAATGTTGACAAGTTCATTTATCTTTTGATAAATTCTGTCAATGAAAATGTTAACAATAAAAGTGATTGCTCATTGAAATAAAGTCTTCAAGTTTTGTTTTTCAGCCAGGATTAATTTGGTTCATAGAATCATAGAATAGCATGGGTTGGAAGGGACCTTTAAAAGTCACCTAGTCCAGCCTCCCCTGCAATGAGCAGGGTCATCTTCAACTAGATCAGGTTGCTCA